>JAQFVV010006789.1:270206-285206 GCA_028023455.1 Epiperipatus broadwayi
CCTTGTTACAATATATATATATATAGGTAGATAGATAGATAATTAAATGGAAAAGTGCACAGAAAGTTAAATTTGTAGCAGATTGGTGAATTGTACAATTGAAGATATATATGTAGATAAATATAAACATATATAGGTGTATTAAGTAGACATATAGATAAACAGATAGCATATTAGTCTAAAATTGAAAGGCAGACAAATATGATAAATAGATAAATAGACATGTGACAAATACTTAAAAATATAGAAATAGAAATAGGTAATGGAATAAATGAATGTATTTTGCTGGAAAACTAACTAATAGACAGACAGAATAGATATACAAATACATAACAAAAAGTTTATTATTCTTCTATTTATACTTAATAACTATTGGTGGTCATTGTTATTAATAGTTATTGGTGGACTAATAATTTAGAATTATTTTATCATTTGGTTTTATAAATTAAAAGTTTGATTTGAATATATTCATTTTCCTTGAGGTATTCTCATCATAATCCTTCTCATTTAGTTGAATACCATCAGATTATGAGAAATCTGGAATTCAGGATAGATATGTGAAACCCATTCATTCATTTTATATAATCTATTATTTAGTTTTTCACAATTGAAATAATATATATATATATATATATATATATATATATATATATATATATATATATATATATATATATATATATATATATATATATATATATATATTCTAACCTAGTAAAAGGGACGACAACTTCACTTCTATGAAAGAGAATTCGGAAGGCCTATTCTATTAAAGAGAATGATTCGGAAAGCCTAATCGCTTCCGACTAGGACGGGTAGCAAACCCTTATATTTATTACCTAATATAGCTGGAGCTTTGGTTAGTTATAATAATTCAGCTACAGCGATATGCAGTTAAGACAGAGATAGAATAAAAGAAAATTATCATTAATAAAATAAATTTAAAAAGAAAATTTAGAATAGCTAACATTCTTTCTCTATCCAAAACACATTCTCTGAGCTGTAAGTACTTGCACTATTCGACAATGATGATGATGATTTCATGTCATTGTTAGTATTACTGACTAAAATAAAACATAAATTAATTTGCCAATATGATCTCAATATTTTTGTTATTATACAATTAGACGTTTCAATCTCTTAAGCCATGCTTTCTTCATTTCTTCTTATTCTTTATATATATGATAAACAAAAATGCAAGTTAAAAAACTTGCTAACGTTTGTATTTATGTCCACAGATGGCGTTCTACCAAAAACGCCGATCAAGCGTATGTTTTGTTTACATAAACGTCAGAGTAGTTAGTATTCACTATCTCTAACTATAATTCCACTTTCAGATCATGATTTCAAGCTATTTGCTATCATCAGTGAAAGACAGGAATAAAGAAACTAGATCTAAATACAAACTCTGAGCATTTATGAAACAATTTCTATTCAGCTTGCAAGCGTGAATTTTTTAGACACGTAATGTCTTCAAACTCAGCATAGGCTTCTACTATGTGGTGATGCTGAACTGAGATCAGACCCATATAGCTATCTGGTTTGCTATGCTGAGTTTGAAGACATTACGTGTCTAAAAAATTCACGCTTGCAAGCTGAATAGAAATTGTTTCATAAACGCTCAGAGTTTGTATTTAGATCTAGTTTCTTTATTCCTGTCTTTCACTGATGATAGCAAATAGCTTGAAATCATGATCTGAAAGTGGAATTATAGTTAGAGATAGTGAATACTAACTACTCTGACGTTTATGTAAACAAAACATACGCTTGATTGGCAGTCTTGGTAGGACGCCATCTGTGGACATAAATACAAGCGTTAGCAAGTTTTTTAACTTGCATTTTTGTTTATCATATATATATATATGTAAATACAGACACTCTTCACATAGATGGAGACTAATTGTAAATATCAGTGATTTGAACTTAGAGTTTCAAGCAACCTTCAACTATCCATATATCTCATATCATTGATACACATGACCACATACATGCAGAAAAGATAAATAATCATCAATATATGTATTTCAACTGATGATTGTTGGTTTAGCATGAAATACATATATTGGTGATTATTTATCTTTTCTACATGTATGTGGTCATGTGAATCATGGGTATGAGATAGTATGGATAATTGAAGGGTGCTTAAAAGTCTGAGTTCAAATCCCCTATATATATATATATATATAATTATAATTGAAATAATATTTTAACGGTTTATAAACAATTACAAACAATCTTAAAATCCACAGAAGAATTTAATGGCAGTTGAGGTAGGTTAGAAAGTAACCGAAAGTACTTCTGCGGATTTTAAGATTTTTTGTAATTGTTTATAAACCGTTAAAAATATTATTTCAATTATAATTACAATATTGTTTTTAATTAACGGATTTTTTATTTATTTTACATATATATATATATATATATATATATATATATATATATATATATTATATATATATATATATATATATATATATATATATATATGAATGATTTCTTATCTCACATTTATTTCATTACAGTAGTCTTGATTTATCACTAACTTTTACACGATCCTTCCAGAAGGATGGCTGCAAATGTGTACAAATTAATTGTCCATATTATAAATAGTTATAGTTAATATGTTTTCAATTAAAGAGACAGTTAAATACAAAATAAATACTGTTTATTAATGTAACTAATGTAAGCATAGAAGAAATTGAAATATAGGTTAATTTTGAAAAACCAGTGTGATATTAAAATTGTACATAATTTTCTAATAACTTTCTTATTATTATGAATGACTATTCATTTAATCCATGTAGACATCTTGTTCAGGGCAATGTCTTTTCTTTTGAAATGTTTTTAATAATGTGATGCAAATAAAACACTCATACTTTGTTTATATACATGTTTTTCATGACTAGACCTCCCTTGATAGCAACTTCGTTTTTACTTTCACAATGTACGTTCATATACAAACATTACTGCTTCAATGACTTTCTATAAATTCAATCCCTCAATAAAATATTACATTCATATGGCTCAGACATAATTATCTCATATTACAACTATATGAGCACATTGGTGGTCCAAATTATCTGTTTAAACAACATGTTCATCAGTGATATTATTATTATCAACAGGTGATTTTTAGCTTATTCTGTATTTTACTTTTATTAGATCTACACTTCTAGAATTTTTATTTTGATTTACTATTTTGGTCATAATCCATAAATTAATATTTGTTACTTTGTTTTTGATTCTAAAATTTCAACACTATTTTATAACATATATTCATAATGAAGTATAATTCTATGGAGACATATACCTACATTTTTTCTTTAAGTAAACACTAAAAATGTTCTTTTTTGTTATATATTTAATTATCAAACTTACTATTCAGTATATTCATTCTTTATAATTATATTCTTGAAGATATTTTTTCTTTAATTATATAGTTTAAACTTTGTTCTATAACATACTTACACACATGCAGTTCTACAGACACATTTATCTTTGTTAAGTAATTGCAAAATTATTAATTATTTATTTACCAGATGTATCTAACCTATAGAAAGGTTTTGTTTTTTTAATTGGTTGTTTTAACATTTTTTTTTTAGATTTAATGTAAATTAAACAAAATATTTTAATATTATATAAATAAATGTGAAAAATTTATCCAGCCTGAAGGCTGTTGTTTATATAAGAGTTGTTTTTAATTAGTTGGAATAATCTTACCAGTTTGGTTCACTTCAGAAATATACCTGACAAGGTATTAATGAAGCTAAATTAATAAAACAGAATTAAAATTATAATTTTAAATATACATGTTATATTTGATATGTGAATTTGATAACATTAAAGACAATTATATATGTGATGTGATGTACTCTGGCTTCTCCTTAAACAAAGTCAAGAATATCTCAGAAATTATGCCCAGATAAACCTGTTAGCCACTTAATTTTCCATTTACCACTCTAAGTTTTCCCATATTCTACTCCATCCCAGTTCCACAACATAATCTTTGTCAACTCTATGGCCTTTATATCTAAATAACCCTTATCTTTTCCCAAACCCAGCATAAAAACCAATAATTTACTTCTTGTATAATTACTTTTTTCATATTTATTCTTCCATAACTTCATTATACATAACCATTCTGTTTTCAAGCATTTACATTCAATCAACAAATGTCTAATATTTTGTATTCTTTCCTTACATAATTTACAAAATCAATCACTCATATTTTTTCATTTACATGTATATTTTCTTATTGCTAAAGATCCCATTCAAGCCTTAAACAATAAACTACTTTCCTTACTATTATCATATATTAACTTGCACCTAATATTCTGTTTATTTCTATATATATTTAAACTCTCTTTACTCTCATTACTATTTCTCCATCTCTCTAATTCCCTATTTTTTAACAAATCTATTTTTTTATCACATTCCTTACTACTATAACATTCAACAATCCTTTTAACACAATCATCCCATCTTTTGTACTAATATACTGATATAAATTACTTATCCAAATCTTTTGCCCACTGCATTAGCTTTCTCACCTGTCTTGTTACCTGCTCTTTACTCATAATCCAATTAATGACTATTTTGGATATTTTTTAAACTAAAATCTACCAAACATTTTCATTTTACTTTTCTCTCATATGAAAACTTGACCATCCCATTTCTCCTTGAATTTCCTCTTTTGCCATCCATACATATGCATCCAATGCATGTTTTCCTACTTCCCTTTGAACTTTTTCTAAATCTAATACCCCTGTGAATAAAATAATTCAGATGGCATTCCAATAAAGCATTGTAGACAACTATAATTTCACATGGATTATTTTTATATAAGATAATAATTGAATAGTGATTAAAAATATTCATAAATTTCCATACCTTGTCTATTTTAAATTGAATTATTACATAAGATATTACATAATGGTTTGGCATGTCATTGTGATCATTGAGCTTTATTAAGAGTTTTGTGAACTCAAACTTTATTAATAATTTTGTGTACCCAGCCATCAGAGGGCTCTCCAGTAAAGCATTATGGACAAACGTACATTCACATGGATTTTATATATAAGATACTAATAATTATTTGATATGCATTTAAATAATTGAACTTTTTATTAGCAACTTTTATATCTATAATAAAATTTATTTACAAATTTAAAAAATATTCACTATTTCTATTTTAATGCAAGAATCACATTTGTTTGTTATCTCCATCCTTATAATATACAAGTATTTCAATAAATTTTGTTCCAAATTATAAATGTTTCAAAGATCAAAAATTGTGTTTTTTTAATACTTTTATGAAATTAAAACAAGAATTAAATTCTTCATGCTTAATTTTGATTATTTTCTTTTGTATATACATGACACTTTGATAGTAAAAAAAATAATTTTCTTTCCATTATACATTCTATAAAATGTTATATTCTATTTGTCAGTTTTAAATTATTTTTAATTTTAAAAAAACTATGTTATTCATTGATTGAAGAAAAAAATGTGTCCATACCAAAAGTGAAAAAAATACCCTATTTGCACTTGTATGTGGAGTTCTTACTGTTTCACTTTCTAATTGTAAATATTATGTTATCAAAATGTAATTTTTGCTTTATTTGTTGATTACAAGAAGATGTTTTCAGTCTGAGTAGCAAGGTATGATGCAATTTGGCTAAAATCTCATTGCAAGAGCTAGAAGTGACCTTTAGGTCATAGGTTGCTGACTCCTGTTCTATGCAATTAGATTATTGAGATGAAATAATAGCACTTAATCATATCCTTTCAAATATAGTAAATTAAAATTGCTTTTAAATAATTAAGACATCTATTGTTACACAATCTATTATTTATTTTAAATAATTGCTCCTATTCTCATATCTACAGAATATGATCTATGGTTTCCCTATAATTTATGAGAAAATAATAAAAACAATATTGAAATTTTTAAATATAAATTTATCAACTTCATGTGTAATATATTTATGTACAATGGCATGAATCATTTTAAAATTATCACCTAAACAGTGGAACCCTCAATAATACAATTGTAATCAAAGTACTTGCTAAAATTTCTATATTAATACAGCAAATTATTAAATACAATTTTTGTTCGAGATTTCCGAATGTATATAATTAATAATGATGAAATTCTGTGAAGCTTAAGAGAAGTTGCAAAATGTTTTCTATATGAAAAACATAAAAAACAACTGATTTATAAGTGAAAACAAAAAAAAAATGTTATACACTAAACAAATAACTCCTCATTTGCACACTCTAACCTAGCTTTGAACTAATAGTTTTTATATTATCATATTTTATTTTTATGTTAGTTATTATTGTTGATGTTGTAATTCATCTTACTTTCAAATTAAATCATATTATTGGCATGTCTATACCTTACATATTTTTAAATGATGTACTTTGCTTAACTATATTTTTGCCTTGGCTAAACATTGTGTTTCAAACATACATTTCATATATGATGGACAACATTATAAACAAAGCGTTTGTATTCCTATGGGTTATTTTATTTCAGGAATAATAGCTGTTTTGCTTATGTAACATGTAGAAATCTGTGTTGTAAAATCAGCACCATTAAAACTTGCTGTTTTGTTGGAATGTATAGAAGACTATTGTCATCTGGCAACATGGTAAACATAAAGTGGAAGTCTTTTTATCACATTTAAATAATATTCATAAAAAATATTATATTTACAATGGAAATGGAATTGTACAAAAAACATCCCTTTCTTGATGTTCTTGTCACTAAAAAACAAAATATTTTTTTTTTTTATAATTCTCAGATTTCAGAGTAAAAATGAGTTTCTTCTCATCATCATCCAGCTCAGATATTTTCTGTAGCCAAAACACTATTTACCAGAGCAATTACATTTCAGATAGATCATATCTAGATAAATACATCATATAAATAATGTTTTGTTAGCATTTTCTTATAATAAAAATGTTATAAATCAAGTCTCAGTTCAAGGTAAAAATACCAAAAATGAAAAACAAACAAAAAAAAATATTAGGGTTTGCATTCCTTACATAAAAGGAATCACATACATTACTGGAATTATTTTAAAATGCTACAACATAAAGACAGTATACACTTCTTATGAAAAAATTAGTAATTTTTAACTAAGTCTAAAGATTCAATCCCTCTTAAGCCTGAAAAGAGTTTATGAGATTTCACCTATCATTTGTAAGACTTCTTATGAGGGTATGAGCAATTGCTATATCAATACTAAAAAAAATTACCCCAAATCCAAAATTCAACAAGACTAGCAAAAAATAATATTAAAACACAACCAAAGGTTTCACTGCTGCAAGCAGACTTCTCAAGTGTAAAGAACTAAAAAAAAAAATTTTTTTATATATACGACACATATATATATATATATATATATATATATATATATATATATATATATATATATATATATATATATATATATATATATATATATATAATATTAAACATTACTTACAAATCCATTTACTTCTCATCCACCATTAATATTAAAAGAACTCTTAAATAAGTTAATTGCTTCAGAATAATAAATTTTCAATAATAAAGATTCTTTAATTTTTCTTTTGATTTCATTTCTCTCAAAGAAGACAACCTTAGTTCAGTTTGGATTTGGGGCAATTTTAATTATATATTGACTAGTTTAGCTTTATGCTTGTAATGTTTACAATACTAAAAAAGATGAACATGCCAAAGTAGTGAAGCAACATTCATCATCATTAGCACTCTCAATCTATGCTATAGATTCAGATCACAATAATGATTTTTCTAAGACCAGGATTCTATCCAGATGTGAAAACCTACACCAATGTAAGATCAGAAAAGTTATTGAGATACTAAAAAGACAAATTGGGTAAGAAATGCGATGACACATGTAAACTTCCTCATATTTGAAAAAAAAAAATTGAAAACCAAATTGCCCTGAATATTCTGAATTAATTTGTTGTTTATTAATATTTCAATTTGTTTAATTGTATACACCTGATTTTTATAGTTGTGAACTTTAACAATTATTGTGAACATTGTTTGCATACCTTTAGCACTATATTTATACACACTGTTTACAACACTTCTACAATTATATAGTATTCATTTTTCAATTGAAGGATTGTGTGATCAAGTCGAAATGTTGGAGCATCTAATTAAAATCTCACATGGATGAACCCACAAAATGTCTTTTATATCTGTAACCCATGAAAACGTTTGTATGAAGAATATATGTTAACAGTCATAATATATAACTTTTGCTATCATCCAACAGTTCCCAAATAAAATCAAAGTTATATGTATTTATTATCAATCATTAGTTTTAATTAATTTTAAATATATTTATTTGTCTTTTCATCAATCATTATCGTTTTATTTAACTTTAAAATTTGAAGAACCATTTTATTGAATGTTAATTTTGAAATTAAAAAAATATGTATCTTTCTAATGTTTTTATAGATATAAATATATTCATGCACTCAAAGATATATATGTATATATTGTACTGACAATATTTTGACATTTATTTAATTTTTAACGTGATATCTTTTATCATTATATATTTACAGTTATTAAGAACTAAACCAAAATGACCTATTACTCTTTCTCTCTCTGTATACGCATATTTATACGTAATTATCCAGTACCATATTGAAAATTAAAAAAAAAAAGCTAATGATGTCTAGACTTTGAAGATTCGAGTTACTCAGCTGACAAAGAATGCTGTGATCAAATGAAAAAACTAACACCTTCTGTCAATTACAAGTTGTTGAGCAAAATGATTGATGGTATAGAATTATAAAATAACTGAAGTGATTTTTAGTTAGACATGATGGATAAATTGAATCAAAAAAATCAACGGAATTGCTATGGCAATTGTCAAAATTTGATAACTGTATCAGCTGTATAGTGACATAGAAATCACATATATAATACTCTTCTGGAATAGTAAAGAAGTAGGAGCGAATTTTGACGAGTCTAAAAAAAATCAAGAATTATTTATACTTCTGCAACTTAAAATAAATTCAAAAATAAGCTCAAACTTAAATTATCTTTTTTTTTATTCTCCATTTTTTATGTCTGCATTTACACCTTCACAAATATATATATATAACAAAATATTAATAAAATATTTCAATTGTTTTTAATAACATAAACACACATACTCTTCTTTTAAATAAATTAGTAATATGATATTTGCAAAGAATATCGTAAAATTAATAAAAAATGATTAATAAGTTAAACATTACAGTTAATTAAAAATCATGATTTAATTTGGCAAATATGCATACAAAACAAGTTAACACATGCAATAATCCATATAAAAACACGTTTACACATATGCTTTAAAAAAACACTAATTTTTCATTAAAATTTTGATATTGTCTTGAGAATGGATAAGATATGTAATGAACTTTGTGTTGATATATTTAAAAGGCTGTTTATATAGAATATGAAACTATATATTGTGCGACATTATATATGTTATCGTAACTCTTTTAATTTTAAGTTTTTAAGTTAAGTTTTTTTCTTTTTAATAAATCAATTTTTATTTACGATTTTTTTATATTAATTTTAAAATGTAAATTTAAACAATTCTTTTTAATTTTAGCTTTTAATAAATTTAATTTCATTTACGAACTTGTTTTTAATTTAATTTTAAATTAATGTAAAGGCATATGTATACCGTTACAATATATACCGTTACAATATATATATATATATATATATATATATAATGAACAGAAAATAAATAAATCTTAATTGTTTGATTTATTATAAAGATATTTATTTATACCAGTTACAATTTTCTTTTTTTCTTTTTGGCAATCTGGCAATAATTTTAAAAAGGCTATACAGTACAAAAAAAAACAAAAAACAACAACTTTCGTTTGAAAAAGCATCTACAAAAAAATGAATACAGTCTTTTTTTGTTTTCCTTAACTTAAGTTTTTCAAAAAAGAAAGTTAAAGTGGGTGTTCATTTTTGGAGTAATTGAAGAGCAAATTAGCTAAAAAAATTTTTTCAAAGGAAAAATTAAGATACCTCATTCTTTTTTAATATACAGTGCTTCTTCAGTTTAACATAGCGATACATCAGTCAAGCTTAAATTCATTGTTTCTTTGATTGACATGACAAATATTGGCAATAAATTTATAAATATTGAATTATGAATTTTAAAAATCTCTTTTAGTCGATAACATATGGAGAACCTAATACAAAATGTTAAAGATTTGAAGTTAATCTATTGTCAAAATAGTCATGACATTTGCCTGACTTACTTTTTTTTTAAATCATGAAAATGGAAATCTTATATTCTTCATAGTGTTTACATATTTATAAATATTTTTGCAAAGTATTTATGAACAATTTAGTTTTTAGTAAGAATACAATTTTTAGATTCATAATTTATTCAAATATATTTATATTTGTGGGAATAAAAATAAAATGTAATAATATAGAGCAGAAAGATATGAGTGGCCGAAAAAAAATTACTCCTAAGTATTTGAAATGCCATTTTTTATCATTTGTTATTAATTCTAATTGAAATTAAACATTTCAATTATAATTCATTCTTTATGTGCTTTTTGACAAAAATAGATTTGGGTTTTAGAAATGGACCTAAAAAAAATAAATTTTATTTTAAAGCAGTAACAAATGGTTTATATATATATATATATATTTTTTTACTAAAACTGGGTAAAGCTAAAAAAAAAACTGGGTATAACAAATAAAACTTAAATCTTTATTCTCATTTTACAAGGGATTTGTATATATGTTATGCTGTGTACATGTGATTTATAAACAACTTCATTTTAAAAACAAAATTTAATGTTTGAAGTTAAAAGTTAAAACATTGTTTCTGATTTGAAAAAGACAAATATATATGTATACTGTAGATACAACAGCTAAAATCTATAAAAAATTTTAATGCAATTTAATATATTATCATTGTAGGCTAACATATCAATATTTCTTTATATATGGAAGACCTGTGGTATGGATCTCCAATTAATTAGGGAGTATTTTTTTTTACCAATTTTTTTAATTTTATTATATAAAATAACTGTGTAAGTCTTGATTTAGCCTATGTCCACATATTGTAAATTTATGATGTGACCATTCACACTTTATTTTATAGGTATTTAATATTAAGGCAAAATATGATATGAATATTTATTGTTACTAAATTGACTGATTTCATGTCTATTTCATTGTTTCTTCAGTAGATGTATCTCCCTGCTTTGAAAGATTTAAATTCATGAGTTCCATTTGTCTAAGTTCCACACAAATGCAGGAACATTCATTTCATTTTTCAGACCCAGAAAGTCATAATCTTGTCTTGTTATCAATGCAATGTATTGTTTCTGCCTGTTAATGAGTTATTAAGGGTTATATAAAGACACTCATTCCTTTATTCCATGATCCATTTATTCTATGAAATTTGGATCTAACTTTGTAAAAGTGAATATATACTTGCCAAGGCCTTCTTGTTGGAATTATTATTATGTTAGCAACTCAGTACCTCTACCCACCTCCTTCTATATAGCCAAGCCTGATATTTCAGTATTTCATGGTCTTGATCATGAGAGTTATGTGATCATCTATTTTAACCATATTTACTAGAATTAATTAACTCTCTCATTTTATCCTGCTTCATTTTGTATCATATACATACTCATGGGATATATGCTCCAAAAGTCACAAATGTACCTATATCATCTGATGTCTCTTATATATCTGTTATACATGGCAACTCTTAACACATATAATCATAAATTAATGTCATTATCACTTCTCCAATAAGTCTAGAAACAAATTAAGTGATAGTCATTCAATTTTGTTTATTTCTTTGTTTATAGTGTATCACTAATAAAGTGTTTGTATGTTATATATACATTGTATCAAGTGTTTTGTTTGCCATAGAAAAATGATATACTTATAATCGAATTCTAAAAGTCTCATACTCTACCTGAACACCAAGACAAATAAAATAAAGTATTCTGTGGCATTGGAATGAATTATGATGGTTTAAATCAATCCAGTGGTGATTTTGCTGTTGTCTGTCCATTTGATCCATTATAGTACTTAATAACTCAACACATATTGCACCAATCTAAACAAACTTGCACGATTTGTTTTCTTATATTTAAAATAATTATATAGCTTATTGATTTTTGTTTTGCAGCAATTTATTATTTGAAAAAAATGATAATATTATATTAACGCAAGCACTGCCATGGGATAGCAATTAACACAATAAATGAGAAAGATTTAATATTTTAAATATGCATACTTAAAATTAGATATAAATTAATTAATATTTTAAATACTAAAATAGGTTTTATTTAATATTACAGATTGAAAATATGCATGTGGTAATGTAAACTAATAATGTAAATTTAAACTCCTTAATTGGAAATAAATTGAATTACTAATTCTGAAAATTTATATCAAAATTAGAAATATCTGAAAATAATTATGACGTCATTTTAATTAAATGAAATAAAGTCAGAAGAAAATGTTAAACATACATAATTTATTTTTATAACAATGATCATTTACAATTTATTGATGGTATTGCAAGTCGTTTGTAATAATAACAGTTAGATTCCACCAGAATGTTTTACAGAAATAAATACAAAACTGATAATAATATAATCATTTTTCATTTGTTCATTAGTGAATATATATTTACTGTTAGCCACTTACATTTATATGAATTGGAAAGAAATTGATGAATGTTTTATTTTTTATTTGGGTTTCGTGGACAGTTACTGTAATTCCTGTATATATAATGTTTCTTTTTATGGATCAGGCAATTTAAATAGAATGGTTAATAATTCAAAAGATAAGTTAGAAAAAAATAACGTGAGTAATATAATTTATAGAATTTTTTTTGGGTGTAACTTATCATATATAGGGGAATCTAGATGTAATATAGAGAAAAGAATTAAAGAACATAAATTGTTATATAAAAGAGTTTTGAAAAATGTACAGATGTGTAATGATAATAGTAATGAAGTCAAGTTATATACTGAATCTGTTTTTTTATGATCATGATAGAAATTGTAATTTTAAGTTTAATTTTGATATAAATAAAATAAAAATTTTAGGACAAGAGAGAGAAAAGAAAAAATAAAGAGGCAGTTTTTATTAGTAGGTATAAAAATATGATAATAAACATACAGTCAGCAAATATTAGGATTAATGAATTGTGGGATATTTAAATCGACATGTGTTTCCGGTTGGTAATAGATGATTCCATTTTGAAAGTTGAGTTGAAAATGATTATGAATATAATTGAAAATATTTCTTTATGAGTTTTTATTGAGTTTTTATTTATATTGTATAATAAATTGTTTACCATTGTTTGGAATATATTTAAGTTTTGTTATTGTATTATTGATATTAGTGGACATTTATATATATATATATATATATATATATATATAAATGTCCATTAAAATATATGTTTTGTTTGTGTATTTATATATATATATATATATATATATATAAATACACAAACAAAACATACATTTTAATCTGACCATTATAAATAAACATTTCCCATTTTATTACTTTACCCTTAATTAAGTCTATTCTCTTCTTTTTTTCTTAAGTATTGATTCCTACTTTAACATATACCATTTACAACTTTCTTAGCAGTTTAACAATACTATTTTTTATATAAAACAATATTCTAACAGTTTTAACTGTCCTGCAGTCATCATCAGAAATACAATATCCCAATATATAATTATAAAATGAATATTTTTATGAACATATTCATATACATAATTAAATACACCAAGAAAACATACATTTTAACCAAACCATAAACATTTCCCATTTTATTACTTTCCTCTTAATTAATTCTATCCACATTTACTTTATATTTTATTTTAAAAATTATTTATTATACTTTTAATTTTAAAAACTTTAACTTTTTATCATACTATTTAATACATATTATTATCTTTTTACTTATAATTTTAATCAAATTCTAACCTTTTTCTATTTTTATTAAATATTTTATAATTATTTATTAACTTTTTCCACATTACTTATTATCTTTTTACATTACAAAATTACTCACCTCTTTATAATCCTATTTATAAAATCCCAACTGATAAAATTTTCAAAATCTTTATACTTGCTTAACACCTCCCTCTATTGTCATTTTTTTAATTTTATTCTTTTAACCTTTTTCATATTCAAACTATAATTGTTTATAAAATTATTGTTTTTACCATCAATTTCCTATAAAGATTTGGTTTTATATTTTTAATCAATATTGCATTGTTAATTTTTCTATCCCTTCAATTATTTGTATAATTAATAATTTTTATATTATCTTTCTCAAATGTATAACCTGTTTCTAATGAATGCAAATAAATAGGTGATCCCTTATCATATTTATGTTGAGTTAATATTATATACATTAAATTATTTGTTTCTTGTACATAATTAGTTTTTAGATTTTTACCATTACGTGACTTGCATTCAATTTTAATACTCCATTTATGCATTTTTCTACTTTTCACACATATTTATTATCTAATATATTAAGTATATTCTTCCTTGTTTTATTTACTCTTAAATTTTATTACCTTATTAAACTGTTTATTAATTCTAATAATTACCTTACTCATACTCTTTATAATAATAATATTACCATAAGTTTTAATATTTATATATTTATTCTTATTTATTTTATTTTTTCAACATACTATCTCATTATTTTTGTTAAATTTTTCTTTTGATTTTTTATACTTTTTTTATAACCTTTTTCTGGGTAATCATTATCTCTAAATCCTAATATCCAGAAATTTTTTTACTAGAAAGTATTAAAAAATCAGAAGAAAAAAATAATAAATATAATGGGATAGTATGTAGAAAAAATAAAATAGATATGGAATAAATATATAGGTATTCAAACACATATTAATAGTATTGTAAAAAGTAATAATAAA
>JAQFVV010006789.1:290206-346617 GCA_028023455.1 Epiperipatus broadwayi
TAATGATAGAGGCTAACACTCCCTTTTCTAATATACTGTCTTACATAAGCATTTGTAAAATAGAAATATAATATATCGATTATCTGTAATAAAATATTTATAGCTATCAAATATAAAATATAATAAATGATAATAACTAATACCAAATATGAGGTCATTAACATTAGGCCATTTATAAGAGAAAATAAACATTATAAACTTACATCTACTTATGAAGATTTCATCATAAAAATAATTCATAGATAAACAGTAAACACATACTATTTTAAAATATGAAAATATGGTAAACTGCTATTCTTATAACTTAAATATTTCAAAATATATCATGTAATGTTAAAATAATATGGACATGGAATAAAACATGGAATATAAAATCATAAATATAAATATCTTTCAACATTTTTATTAGCAAATAAATAAATTAAATAATAGTTTGCACTCCTCTTTCTTAATTCCATGACAATTACCTTGAAATGTAAGGCGGTAAATGTGGCAGATAAAGGATTGAGGACAGCAAGCATTTTCATCATAAAATATCATATAATTATAATATCAACTTTGCAATAGTAACTATGACATATAAAACAATTCCATATTCTTAATCAAAACTTCAGATGATTGTATGTTGGATGTAAATAAATTTATAGCCATTTATTAGATGCATATAGGGATTTAAATTATGATAAATGTTCATTATTTTGCAATAAGTATTTCCTTAAAATTTAAATTTAAGTTTTTAAAAAAATAATTCATCTAAAGAATTATCTTAATTTGTTGAAATAAAGAAATTACTATGCAGGGGAATGTTTTTATATCATATTTAATAAAATCACTTGCAGGAAAAAAATATTTCTTTCTAAATGACACATTTATAACCACAACAGTTTACATAGTAATGCTTAAGAAGATCAACACTTCTGGATTTCAGTATTTAGCGGGTGTTATAAAATAATTTAAATGCAACAAAATAATTTAAATTCATCACATATAATGTCTTTTGCAGTTATATTTTATATTTCAGTTTTATGAAGTGAAAAACTTTTAAATTCTTCATATTATTTAAGCAATTTAATGCAAGTTGATTTTTTTATTACCCCACCTTGAAAATGATTTCTGTCTTATAAGCAGATAAAATAGGCATAATAATTAAACACACTTGTGCCACTTTTCAATTAATAATGTAATGTCTTTTATTAAAATGCAGTGCAAATAAAAAAAATATTGAAGTATGAAAACTATTATTAATTCAATATTCTTTTGTAGATTTAAATAAGTTGTTTTAAACATCTCATATGATACAATCTTTATATCAAAATATAGTTCTTATCCTGAATTAAAAATATTTTTTTAAAAGTAAATAAATTCTGCACAATATTTAATATGAAATAAGTGTTTTAGATAAAATATCAGAAAATTATTAATACTTGTAGTGTCATTATTGCTGCAAATAATTTTAAATATATTGTGGCAACTTTAAATTTAAATCAGTTATTTTGGCATGCCATAAAATTGATAAATGCTCAAGCATCATTACAAAGAGAATAATAATACTTTTTAAAATTGTTCAACACAGAGAATTTTAAAAATAACATTCTAAAAAATGTAAAAAATAAAAGGGATCACCACTAAATCTAGATGATATGAAGATTTCAGTTTTCTTGAAGTCCCTATTCAGCTATTTGTGTCAAAATAGATTTTAAATTATCCCATCATAATTAAACTATAAAAAGAATAAAATTTAAATAACATTACAATTTTAAAAATGTACTGGAGTTTTGAAATTCATCTTTTACAAAGAAAAAAAAATTAAAAGCTGATTAATATCATTGAACAGGTGACAATCTCACATATTTATATTATTAGCCATTTGACAATTTTTCAACATATGCATTTAAACATTTAACCTTTGAACCCTTCCATGATTTGTTTGAATTTCTGATCTTGTAACTAGGGAAGGATTTTAGTAAAATTTATGTAATTAATATTCAATTTTTAAAATAAATCCAACTTCTGTCAAGACAATTATAAATTAATTAAAAACATTTTACTGGTTACAAATAAAATAATTACATAAAATACAGACACAAGAATTAAATAAAATTATGTAATTAAACTCCACATTACACATTTAATAAAACAAATATTACAAATAATATTTAGTACATTTATTTTTGTTTAAATTTAGACAAGGTTCAGAATAGAATAGTTAAAATGTCCATTAAAATTAGTCATTGAATATAATTTTAAAATAAATAATGTTAAAATTTAAATCTTTTATTCACATATTTATTTAAACACTCAACTACTTAATTCTTTAATAATATTTCTAAGTTTTATTAAATTTTTTGCAAGTGAATAAATTTAAAATATTTAACTATAAATATTGTTAAAGTTAAAATGAATTAAAATATTATTGCTATAATTTATGTTACCAGCAAATCAAAATATAATGTTTGAAGCTGCTTTTTTTAGCTTTTGCAACATTTTAACAATTAAATCATATCTAAGTTAGTATTATTAACTTAAAATACATTATTTATGATCTAAATTATCAGCTATTTAAAAAGTCAAAGTCTTTAGCATGTTAAGCTGTCATTTAAGCTTAAAAATATTGTAATTTAAACTATGTAAAATTAGTTTACATCAGTACAATCTATAAAATACTGATATAACTTTTATATGCAAAAATTATATCATTATAAAGTACTAATAATAATTAGTTCATGATAGAATTAAACCATATAATTTTTATATGCCTTGGCACAAAATTTGACTTAGCATTTAGCTTCTGTAAATAAGCATTTATTTTTATATAGCATATGTTTGCAATTGTATTACATTCAAATATCAGCCTTTCAAGCTAATTGTGCATACACTTTTGTGAATGTTAATAATAATAAATGAATAATTTCTCTCCAATACAAGATATAATATTTATGCAGGAATAAAATGAATCCACCTATTCCTGCAACTCAAATGCTTATATATGAGCAAATCTGAAGTACTGGCAAGGGAAGCATGAGGATGGAACACTCACTTTAAATTACTATATACAATTTCACCAACATCATTCATTCAGACATCATATATAGTAATTTAAAGTGAGTCTTCCATCCAAATGCTTTCCTTGCCAGTACTTCAGATTTGCTCATATATAAGCATTTGAGTTGCAGGAATAGGTGGATTCATTTTATTCCTGCATAAATACAATATCTTGTATTGGAGAGAAAGTATTCATTTATTATTATTAACACTCGCAAAAGCGTATGCACAATTACTTGAAAGGCTGATATTTGAATGTAACATTTAGCTTCTGCTAAAGTTAAGGTTATAATATATTTGTAATATTATAATTAAATATTTATAAAAATTAGAAATAGGTAAATAATAACTTTAAAAAAGTTTTATCCACTTAGGAGTGCTTTCAATTGTCTTTGTAGTCTTTGTCAACTAACACTTTGAAAGGCTAACCTTCGCACAATTCTGTGATCTTAATGTTTACTGCCTGTCTGTTAATTAAGTCTTATTTGTATTTGCATATTTGCATAGCTTCCTTTATTATCCTTTTGTTGTTATTTGTTTCAATTTGCATTATTTTTACTTTATTATAATTGAAGTTAAAACCATACATACATGAATTATCATGGTTGTAAAAACAGATGCTGAAACATTATTATTTACTTTGCAATTTTGTTTCATTTTCTGAACCCGTTTTAATAACAGCAAATGCTCTTTAGTTCTTTTTTCCAACATGCATAAAGAAAGCTATGCTAATATACAAATACAACAAGACTTAGTTAACCTCTGGTGGCAAATGTTAAGATCATGGAGTTGTGGGAAGGTTTGCCTTTCAAAGTGTTAGTTGACAAAGACTACAAATATAGTTGAAAGTTTTTCTATGTGTCTAAAATGTTTAATGTTATTACTTTACATATTTCTAATTACTATATTTATAAATATTCAATTATAATATTATGTATATTGATTTGAAAAAATACAGATATTGTATTATAATATTATGTGTATGCCTCCAAAAAAGAGATTTATAGGTTAATGAGAAAAGTCATTTGCCTCAGGAGTTATCAATTAGCAGTTATTTATAGGTTCCTGATACTATCAAAAGCTAAATATATATATTTGTTTACATGGATATAATCTTCTTATGTCTTTTATTTATTGGAACAACAACCCATAAGCATATATATTTAAACAGATGCTATGCATTGTCTCAAATCTTTATATGTAGAAATAGAGTTTCATTTATAAAAATTCTACTTCAAATTAATATTTTTTTTGTTAATTTAGGTTTATAATAAAATGTGTGTTATAAAAGTGTGGTCACATGTATATATGTACACATGTATGAATTTTTAAAATATTTTGGTTATATAATAAAAGTAATGTAATTTTTTTTTTCAAAAAGTAAATTTTATAAACAAAATTTATCTTTTATATAAGATTACTTTTAAAAGTTGTATAACAATGCTTAACCTCAAAGTAAAATTTGGATATACTGTAGTACTAACAGATAAGCATTGTTGAGGTCATACATGTAAAATGAATTAATTAGTATAAAACCGTCCTACTTTATTTTATTAAAAAATTGGCTTTTTATTTACTTGAAAAGCTGGCTATTTTAAGATGTTAATCTAGAACATTCTAGAAAAACTTATGAAAGAACAATAGCTTTAATGGGTATAAAAGCTGTCCAAAATCTATTGTTTCATTCAAGCTCTTCATTCATTATCATTCATTAAATACTATTAGGTTTATCCAGTTGATTTATTCACCAGATTTTTCTAATTATATTAGTCATGATCACATTCCAGACAATGATACTTTTTGTTCTGTGTGATAAGTTGAATTTTTGGACAGATACTTCATCAAAATTATTGATACTTCATGAAAATTTTGTGACAAGTCACCAGCGGTTAGTAAATTAGCTGAACAATTTTTGCCAGAGTATTTTTTCATGATTATGCATGGCTTGGCACATCCAAAGGTGATTTCAAGTCTCTAAATCTAGCTCAAGTCTCCAAAATTACTTAAATTCACAAATTTGTAAAAAGCTAAGTTTCACAAGAACATTCCTACATGGAAGTATCTCATATAACAGATCACAAAACTACGACAACAAAATGTACAGATGTTGTAACTTCTTTAAAAAAAACTTGTTGAAATCAAGAATGGCACACTTAAGGACTTAACATTTGTATATCTAAAATAAGCCAGGATTTGTTATAATTGTTATCTTTATATATATGCACATTACTTTTTGTTAATTGTAAAATTAGATATTTAAATATAAAAGAAATTATCTCTCTTAACTGTTGAGAGTTTGGGCACTTTTATATGAAGTCTTAATTTTAAAATAAGTATTATTATTGTAGAATAATTCAATTACTATCCAATTTCTCATTTAGAATATTGTTAAGAAAACAATTTGGAAGGTAATCAGTCGACAAAATCTTTTAAACAAGATTGGAATCATTTTAAATTTATTACTTTTTTAAATTAGCATTAATCAATTTATTTTATGTCATGTGTGAATTGAATTTAGATATTCTAAAACATTTTAACACTTATACTTAATATGCTTTATATAAAAATATTCATCTATTTGTGTGTAAACCTGAAACAAATGCATACAAAGACAATTTCTATTTTATAGGTTTTTTTTATATTTCATTGGAATAGCTAAGGAACTACCATGTTAATATTATTCTTATATTTCATATGGATGCTGACATCACTTACTGCTTTCAGTACAGTCTAATTAGAGTGGCAATGCGTGGCTTTGGTATAGTCAACATTCCCACTTTGTTATTATCACTATATATTGGCAAATTTTTTGTAGCCTTTGACTACAACACAACACTTTGGTCAAGCTTGTATTTTTTAAATTGGGGCTACCAATAATTGAAATGTTGACTCTCTTGTTTTTGCATGGTAAACATAGATAGAGCTTATTATGTCTCTCTCTATTAAACAATCCATATTATTTTACCTATAATTATTTGGTTTAGCTATTGCGATAGACCCACACTTGCTTTATTGTGTGTGTGTGTGTGTGTATGCATAAGCATCCAATGAGATAATTTGAATATTTTCTTTCTTTTTTATTAAAAGTTATTCACACTTAGATTATGCAACTGATTTTATAAAATACTGTTAAAAGATTATTTTAGTCTTATTGAAGTAATTGAATTGTGGATTCAAATTAACTATCAAAGCTGTCAATAATAAAGTAATTTTCTAAAACACATCCATAGATGCAATATTAATTAATTTTATTATTTCTTTAATTGCTTTTAATTATAGTAAACATTATCATTATTATTAGTTCTAATTTGGATGACATTTGTTTACTGTGTTGATCTATTAAATGCTTAATAGTTAAAAGTCTATACTCTAAGCATGCTAATAGTTGATATTGAATACTCTGTTGCCCCATGTAAATTTTTTAGGTTCATTAAATAGCTTAGTGCATCCTCATCATGTCATCGATGTTCATAATGCATTCGGATGTCCAGTACATCATAGGAAGTGTTTCCCAATTAATAAGATGTAAACCAGATTTTATATAGAACTAGAAAAACAAAAATACTTAAAAAACAGTATAACATTAAACAGGTAATATTCTAAGCTTTCCCAAACATTTTAATGAACTTAAATTAAAATATATAAAACATTTTAAAATATTAATAATTTTGAATATAGTTTAGACTTGAATGAAAGCAATACAATTACTGATTAACTATTAAGAAACACACAAAAAAGATAATCGATTACAAAAAGCATTAGTTTATCAATATACCTTTTACTGACAGAAGAAATTTTATTAAGAAAATAAACAATTTTCTTATAAATGATCTGCTAAAAAGAATTGAATATTTAGAGTTTTGTAAAATATTAGGAAAAAAAGGTAATAATCGTATGACAAATTATAATTTTGATTGAGAAGGAAAACAACAGAAAAGAAGTAAAAACTCATAAATATGGAAGAATACTACAGAATTAGGAAGTAAGTTGTTTAAACAATAATAATAAAAGATGGAACTGTTATTAAAAAAATGAGATGACGTTATGAAATTTATGAGTGTTCTTAGTTTAATTATGTATTGTAATAACAAGAACAAATTTATTCACTATAATAATTTTATATTTTAGATTACTATAAATAAGCAATTAAATCTATGAAGAAAAAAGCTACAGAAAATGATGAAAATATAATTGATATTTTAATACAAGTGCGTGAAGAAAAAAAAAAACATCAGCTAAGCTATGAACACGTATTTAATTGTTAAAAATTGTCAATTGATTGAAATAATATATAGATAATATCCACATTTAATAAAGTGATAAATAATATATAAATTACCACACTATCAGCATTTATGACATTTATACATTTTTTTTACAAAAATAATTACAATGTGTTTACAGTTAACATTTGATTATAAGTAATCAAAAAGCCAAGGTAGATTAACAAATAGTTTTAACAGAGTGGATTATATCTAAGTAATAAGAGAAATCTATAAATATAAATTATCATTCTGCTAGCAATAGCAAGATTATTTAAAAATCAGTTGAATTTATTAGCATTTTGGTGTTCAAAGTTCTAGATCATTAAGATATGGTCCTAGGAGATTGTCTCATTCTAAAAATGCATCAGCTGAAATGAAGTTTCATAGTATTATTAATAAGACTAAAATTTTGTAGAATGTATACCACAATAATATATATTTACTGTAATTATGTAAAAAAATAATGCGTGTGGATTAAAACAGAATCGAAAAGAGTTAAAATAAACTAAGATTATTTAAATCATGTAGATTTTTCTGATAACATAGTTGCTTTGGAAATAATGATTCGGAGCTTCAGAAAATATTGCAAAAGTAATTAGATGGAAGTAAAATCAGTAGAACTACTGATAAATAATAAACACATTAAAATGATGTCAATGGATTTGTCAAAAAACGAAATAAAAATTGATAATCTTGAATTGAAGCTATTCATTACATATTATTGATCAGATTTTTAGTTCAGATGTATATGTAATAGATAAATAATTATAGAATTAAATTTGGATAGGGTCCTTTTGGTAGAAATAACTTAATATTAAAAGAAAAAAAATATAACATTATTTATTAAAAGAAAAGGTTTATATGAGACTTTTATTTATTTTTCCTTATACATGTGGGACAAGAATAATTAAGACATAGACATGATAAGAGATGAACATTACTGAATCTGTAAACCACTTCCATACAATATGAAGAGTTGTTTATTAGTAGTAACAAAATCCTATAAAAAGTGACACATGGTGAGAGAACACACATTTATCATTTGAGTCATTGAAAGAATTAGAAGATAAAAAGGAATTGTGTTATATGTTAATATTTGGGCAGTTAAAGTTTTTCATTGAATCCGAAAAATTAAAAGACTTAAAATTGTATACCCTAAATGTAAGGTGCATAAATAAAATAAGAAAGTGTGGTGATATGACTTGGAGAAGAAAGATTATAGATCAAAGAAGTTTTACTAAGCATATGGAAATATGTTTTTTCTGCTGTTGTAATTGTGCATGAGTTCATTTTATCTTAAAAGTTAAATGTTTTTTTTTTTTTTTTAAATATTAAACATTGTTTACATTTTCAAATACATTCATCTGCTAATAGTGCACATAGATTAGTATATAAACGTATGTTTTGAGGTAATTTATTCTTCTTCATTATTTGACCTGTAATAAGAACAGCAATGGAATTAAAGCTGGGACATTTAAATATTTCAATATTAAATTGAAGGAAATTTTCTAGCAACTGAAATACCATCATCACCAAGTTCAAACTAACACTCTTCCTGTTATAGATTGACAATAGTTGACAATGGTATATATAATGACAAAGTATCAAAATGCAATTATATATATATATATATATATACATATATATTATACATTTTGCTTTATATATTGTAATGGAACGTAAATATATAAATCAATATAAATGAAGAAAGATGAATAAACAATGGATAATCAATGTAGCATGGCATATAAGCCATAAGTAAAAACATTATGTGGCCTAAATTATTGAGCAGCACTTATAATGAAAAAAAAAAAACAACTTGAACCTTTATGTGTAATCAACAATCATTAATTGACTAAGATTCAGGATGACACAACATTTATAATGAAATACGCAATCTCTTAAATTACTTAACTTACAAATTCAATCTATAAATTGCACCATTAATAATGGATAGACTATATTAAAAATAAAAAAAAGATTTGGATAAGATATACCTATGAGGCATCCATAAATTAATCAGGTTTCATAGTAACTTGTCAACTATAATAGAATGCATGTGCTACATATATTAAGATAAAATACACTACCTCAAAATATATACTAAAATATACTATTACCATGGCTAACTATATAAAACAAACTCTATAATATAGAGCATTGACTAGAATACGTTACGAATTTGTTCTCAGGGTTAATTTAACTTACAATTAATTATATACCAAATATAATTCGGAATAAAAGGAATTTTATTGAATCCAAAATATATTTATTCAATTGAAATTACCAATAATTTAATACTTGCATATCTTTTAGCTTGTAGAACTGATGTACTAAAAATAGAGAAAAAGAAAATAAATAAATCTCAAATAAAACTCAAAATCATTCTGTTATGTAAAATAAATGATACAGCTTTATTTCAACATTGCAACTTTAGATTTATAATAGCATACATATACATATATACATACTTGGGAAACATGATAATAGTTTTGCTTTACAAATACTTAATTTTTTTATATGTAAATTAAGTATAAGTTTTAACAGTAACACTTATAATTTGCAATTTATAGCTACATAGGAACTGTATAAGCTGTTATGAAATTGAATAAATATACAAATAGATAACAAATTGGAGATATCTTATTACATTGATAATCTAAGTTATACATGTATATCTTTAATACATTTTTAAATACTACTTTAAATAAATACCAATTATAAATAGCAAATAACTAAATGACTGAATTAAGCAAATATTAAATGGATTTAATGAATAAACCATTTATTAGAAATCATTTATACACACATAAGTTATAAATTCAATGTCCACATAATGTAACCCATCTAAATAAACATTTAGATATAACCAAATTATTCACACCTCTATTGGAAAAGTTCTGGATGATTAAAGCATATACATAACATGGGGGGATTATATTAACTGGCCATATGCTTATAAATTCAAACATTTACAATTACAAAATATTGTTAGTTGGTTGTGAATGATTATAAATCATGATAGCACAAAACACAGACATTCTTATACTTTAAAACACTAACATAATTGAGTGCATCCTCATAAATCACATCCTTTAAACAAACTTATCTTGACATTACATAATAAAATACAAGGAACTTCACCTAATATGGTGGACAATTTAAATTAAATCTCATGAGTGATAAATTCAAAAAGAGGACTCTATAATGCAACTAGCATAAATATATCAAAAACATGGTGCCTTCCAAGATAACACCTACATTTGAGGTAAACTAAGATGCCTGAACCTTTTGTCTAAGTGCACCAATAAAATATATGGAGAGGCTCACCAAAAACAACAACAATAAGTACCTGGGAATATGTGATTACAATCACTGGAAATATAAGCACTATCAGGAATAACTAATATGGATGGGGAATTTATCTGCTCCATCCAGCAATAATAATAATTGTAATAAATAAGGTCTGACATACAAAGGCTATTCTACAACTAACAATACCAAGATAAAAACTTCACAATAGTGGACTAAAGTTATAACTATAATTTTAATCTCAATAAACAATAAGTAATGTCTGCACCAACAAATAACTTTAAAAGTCAACTGACTTACATATAAATAAAGATAGTGACTAGCATATGAAATATTGGCAATAATATATATAATGCACACAAGTATGAAATATTAAATATTTTAACTTATAAGACTTAATGGATATAAATAAATGCAACCAGATTGTTAGAATAATAACTGAAGAACTAAGATAATTATTAAATAATGATATTACTTATAAATACAGTTCTATAAATTTATACATCTATACAGTTCCTATGCAATAAAATACAACCATTGATTTTCATTTTAAATTGACAAATGAATTTTATCATTTATTACACCTGAATGTCAAAAGCAAAAAAAAAATAAAAAATAAATATTATATATATTTATAATTACACATATTCGCATAGTTTAAGTAATAAATGTCTTTAAAATAAATAAACAAACATATATACTAAAATCGACTTTCATCATTCTTAAAATTTTATCATTGAAAATAAATTTATAAGTTAGTTTCTGAATATTTTAATTGTATATTCCTTCATAAAGATATATTAAATGTTACATAAAATCAAAAAAATAAATAAATAAATAGACAATATAAAAAAAAATAAGATAAATTTTTGTTACCCTCTATTTGCACTAGTGTTCAGTCATTGAAAAATCAGCTTGCTATTTCCAGCACTTTCACTTATTTATTCATCCTAAAATGGCTTGAAGTGATGTAATATATGTACATATTGCCAGTATATTAAGAGATTTGCTTCTTGTTGTTAAAATCATTAATTTCAGTTATTTCCTGGATATTCTATTATATACGCGCGGTTAAGTTGAATATTATTTTTAGATCACTAAGTAATTTGGAAGTTATAATAAAATGTATCAATCAATTATGATAGCTATTTTTTTAAACTTATTGAAGAACACCGGTTTACTTTTGAAGTTTTATGTTTCACTGAAGTTTCCAATGTTGTTTAATGGGCAAGTAGAAAGGGCAAATGTCCCAAATGATAAAGTTGCACTTAGTCAGCCTTCTTCAGTATTAATCCTTAATCCAATAATTTTTTTAGGAAATTTATAAGAGAAATTTGGAGAAAATCATGAATGAAAATAATGTCTTCTTTTTTAATTTTTATTCACCAGCAAGAATGATGATGATTATCAGGATTCCTTAAATCACATGCTGATTTAAAAATAATCTTTAACACTATTATTTAGCATTTTAAAATATTGTTTTAAGTAAGAAAAAAAAGAAATAATATCAATAAAAAAAAATACATATCTATTACATCAAAAGATTTATGTTGTAATTTACAAATCAAATAAATATTTAAACAACCAGAATACTACTACTATATCTTTTATAATTTATTTAAAATAAATAAATAAAGGTACAATATACTTATATTTATCAATTCAAATACCACTGCCAACGATTATTTCTTTATACATACTCTCACAATTATATACATATATTGTCATTACACTTATCTATCTCAAAATAAAGCACATGCCATAATAAATAAATAAACCTGAACTAAATAACAATAAAACAATTCATAACAATAACACTAACAATTTATTTACAAATCCTTAAGTAAAACTATATCGAAGACATTTTTTAAAACCATAGAGCTTCAAAAAAACTAAGGATGGATTTTCTATCCTGTACAATATATATATATATATATATATATATATATATATATATATATATATATGTTGGACTTCATTTAATGGTTAGGGTATTCCTCTATTTTTTTAAAAAAAAACCTGAAGTTTGAATTTTTAATTTTAGATATTTATTCAAGAAAACATTAGTTTGCACTAGAATAAAACAAGAACGTAATTATAAAATCTTGGGTGACCAGAATTATTAAGTATGTAAACTTTTGGTTATCAATCTATCTATCTGTCTGTCTACCTAAATTACATATCTATCTATCTATCTATCTATCTATCTATCTATCTATCTATCTATCTATCTATCTATCTATCTATCTATCTATCTATCTATCTATCTATCTATTCATCCATCCACCCATCTATCTATCTATCTATCTATCTGTTATCTAACTATCTATCTATCTATCTGTCTATCTATCTATCTATCTATCTATCTATCTATCTATCTATCTATCTATCTATCTATCTATCTATCTATCTATCTATCTATCTATCTATCTATCTATCTATCTATCTATTCATCCATCTATCTATCAATCTATTCATCCATCTATCTATTCATCCATCCATCTATATATCTATCTATTCATCTATCCAAATTGCCAGTTTATTTATTTTCTTATATTTCTATCTGCTTACTTTGTATCAATAACTCAAAACCTATTTACGTTATCTTCTGTTTTTCATTACCTATTTAATGATGAAAAGACTTGTATGCATATTAATATATTCATTTATATCTATATAAATACTATCATCTTATTTTTTTATGTACGATAAATACATGTGTATGTACATATGTAATATAAAAACATAGTACATACAAATGGGTAAATTAAAACAATTTGAAAACAATATATGATTAATCACCATACTTGCCAATCTATTCATTCGTCTTTCCATTATTTATGAATTTGAATATACATATTCCGTAAAGAGCATTAATATAAATTACATACAAGAAAAATGTTGAGTGAGAAGTTTAATATATAACAGACAAAGTGTAAAACAAATATATTAAAATGTTTAATATATTTTAACCAACAATGTAAACATTTTTAAAAGGTCAAACAATTGTGTGTGTATCTAACATCATAAAAATATCTGTAATGAATACACGTGGAAACATTATAATAATTTGAAAAAAAAAACGTGAAATTGTGTACGTACATTAACACCCTTTCACAAACATACACTCATATATATATACATGGTGGACTTTTAACTAAGACTTTTAAATTCATTTGAAAAATTACTTTTTCGAAGGTAAATTAGTGCGTTGTCTCTTCTGAGCAAATATTGGGATTAGTGGAAATATGTGACATTTCGATTGTCTTCCAATTATTGAGAAGAAAAGATTTTTATCTGAAAAATCAAATTGAACAATTGATTTTTGAATAGAACAATTTGAGATTTATATCGGAAGTCTGGACATTGATAATTTGCATTTAAATTAACGTTACAATATATGTAAGTTGATTGTTGTTTACTACGGGCTTTAATAAAAAAATAGATCATTAACAACAACGACAAAAAATAAATAAATAAAGAGAATGCATAGAAATACTAAGAGTTATTATTAATATGTAGTAATTTTTCGTAATACAATAATAGCTATCTTATGCAAGAGATATATATTATAGAGAAAATGTATGTATGGCAAATATTTTATGAGAGACTTTGAATGCATTTAATGCTTGTATTAAATCAAGCTACCTTCGGAAATACAGATCGCGAATACAAGAACAATCTACGAATTTGAATAAGAATAGCTGGCATAATTTCCAGTACAAATAATCTTTTTCTATATTCTTATTATGTTATTTTATTTTATAATCTTCATTAAGATCGTCAAAACTATTTTTAGACGCCTTACATTTCATTACTTATCTTCTTGCACTATATGTGAAAAATAAATCTATTTGCAGAATCATAATTTTCTTGTTTCACAATTTGCATGACAATTTTGAGACATTCTCTTATATTTGTGTATATTTGCTAACAAGTCATCAGAGTCCGTAAACAAAAATGGGAATAGATCTAATTAGAATATCATACTTGTGATATTTTCTTGAGGCAATGCAATTACTAATGAACTGTTGGCTGTAATTTGATGAAAATTTTTCCAACACTTAGACATGTAGAGATGGGATTAAAACATGTCAAAAAATTGTATAATTGTATAGATCATTTGTCAAATCTGCATAAATAATTGCAAAAATCATTAGTAATAAATTCTAATTATTTAATAAAGTTTAAAAGTAATGTTAATATAAGTACATAAAATATGGATAGATGTATTTGACAGAACATTTTATGACCTGATAGAAAGATACCTCTTAGAAATAATCAACTGTTAAGGTTTATGTTCAGTTAATTAGTTTTAATAACATTTATATTTTAAAGAAAAATATTACATTTTAACAACCAAATTGATACATTTTTTAAAAATAAAAGATAATCAGGAATAGTGTTAAAATTACTCTGAAATGTACTTTAATATCTTTCATTCTAAGAATGTCTAAATGCATCAGTTAGTGAAAAGGATATTAAAACATGGTTTTGCACTATGATACTTCTTGTTAGTCAGTGATTTCATAGTTCAGTGTAAAAAATATCACCAATATAACATTTTATTTTCTAGTTCAGAATTCACTGTGTATATTGGACTGAGCCCTAAACATTGGTCTATTATTGGAAACAACAGTGTTAATGCAGGAAACTCAAATGGTCTATCATTATTGATTTTTTATACAATATATGTATTGTTATTTGCTGAGGCAAAATGTTTTTTATAGAAAGGTCTTTGATAACACTCAATATAATGGCATGTAGTACATTATAGTTATGTCAGATATTAAAAAGGTTATAATTTCATGTGAATTTACAAACACAGACTATCGACTAAGTCACACACTAGTATGATTCAATATAAAATGAGAGTTACAAGTTTAAAATATATCATACTTCAGTCACATTCGTAAAAAAGTTTATATTTTTGTGTTAAATCTTTAGAAGCAGCTGATATTTTATATTTATAAACACTAAAATTGCTAATTTGAATTTCAATATCACTTATGAAAACAATCATCTTTAGAAAAAAAATTTGGAAATAAGTGAGTCTATTATTGAGTTCACTAAAAATGTATCTTAACTGCTTAAGAGTGTATTAAAGATAGAGACTTCCCCACCATTAGGATAGCAATATTTGTTACATATTCTATCTGGTGACAAGATGTAAATTAAAGTTTAACATCCCCCAACCAGAAGCAAACTCTTTCTTCCTTGCTACCCTTCCAAAACTACAAAAGAAAGACAGAATGCTCTCCTCAAAGTTTCTACATGAAGAAACATGGAAACTTCTCAAAATACCCTACCTACAAAAGGATATCAATCCTAATGATTGATAAACCATATCACAGGTAGAAGAAACACGCAAATATCTGAATAATGTATGGACATAAAAATGCCCTAAACACACACTAATGTTTCTCTGATCTACGATCTGACTAAACAAACAAATCAGATCTTATCTCATTCTACACAAACTCTTGGAGAACCTATAACAATATAAACATGTATAACTATCACTGAAAACATTTGTATATACCTATTATTAATAAACCTAAATTTTTTTAAATAAAAAAAAACTGCTTCTTTAATAATGATTACGCCACTAGTAACTTAACTAAAAACAACATTTTTTATTTCTGAGCATAGTAGTAAATAGAATAGATTTTTTAAAATAAGATTAAAACTTTTTAAACAAAATAAAAAATAGCATAGGTGCATAAAATATAATATCGCAACCATATTAAAATCAAGAATAACATTATTTTGTATAATAGTGCTAATATTTAAAGAAGTTGAAGAAATATTTTAATTACCTTTTTAATAATTTTACAATAACTTATATGACATGTTCATACAATATAGGTAACACTTGAAACAATCCTGAATTTAATTACGATTCAGGATGATGAGATATCAGAGATAATAAAACATTCAGAATTTAAGAACTAATGGAAATTTTTAAAAATATATGAAATTATGTAATCTAGGAAAATAAGTTTTGTATTATTCAAATTAAGAAAATAAAAATGATAAAAATATCTACAGTAATTCTTCAGAATATCATTTTATCCTCTAAAGCAAAAATAGTTCCAGGATATTATTGAAAAGATTGACTCTAATAATAAAAACATGCGGACTAAAAATTAAGATATAATATGAAGTATCGATGAGTATTATAGACATGTTTTGTATTTGTTAAAACAAAAAAAAAGTTGAAACCAATGTACTGATATATTGTTTTTGATTAATTTCTTTAAAAACGTGATTCAATTAATCCAACAAATCTTTAAAAGTGTATAAAAATGTTTACTAATGTAATATTTCTATTCATATTATGTAATTTCTATGTGAAGAAATGAGAATCAACTATGACAATTGGATAGCATTCTAAGACTTTTAAATTAAAAACTTGTGTTAAAAATGTGTAATAACATCAGATTTTTTTTAAAGCAAGTCTGTGGAACTTATTAAATCAGATGTCCTTTTATATTTTGACATCTAATTCTAATTTGTATTAATATTCTTAAAAAATTGCTCATGATTTTCATGGTAAATATTGGGTAGACTGATTGATATATATATATATATATATATATATATATATATATATAACTGGGAGGTGTGTCTTAGTAGATCCATTCATTACTCTAGTTGGCACTGGTTGGTATTACTGTATGGATAGTTTTGCTTTGTTTAATAAGACAGTAATTTGATTTTAAAGTGAAATTTAGTTTGAAATTTATAACTAATATTTTTTTTTTTTATAATTTCTTTTAAATTAATATTATTCTATTTAAAAGTGTTCTAAAACATAATTTGAATAACTATTTCAATTAAAACACCAAATTTCTCTATCATACTATCCTTGAAATTTAGGTTAGGACCAGAATAATTCTATGGAAGGTGATACACTATCCTTCTTGAAATTTAACTTAGGATCACAACAATTCTATGGAACATGGTAGTAATTACTCAAATAATAGGGCAATGAACACCAAATGCTAAGGAATATACTACAACAAGAATGGAAAATATTTTTGTAAAAACTTTGAAATTTTGATGAATACTATGTCTGGGGTTAGTGAACATTTACATGCAATAATTTTATGACATTACATGGAAAATAATTTATTAAAGTCAACTATGAAAAATCAGATATTTATTAAAAATCATTATTATAGTATTAAATTTGAAAGAAAGAAAAGGAAGTTAAGATTCTGCTGCTAAGCCAAAACCTGAATGTAAAATATTTTATATATGTTATGATAGAAAGACTGTTTATTATATAATTTATAATAATAATTTACATTTAATTTGTCTTTGAAGTAATTTAAATGGATTTACATTTTAAGATTGATAGATTTAAAGACAGATTGAAGAAGATGACTTTTGAATATCTTTTATGCATGTAAAATAACTGGTTATTGATAAGGTCAATAAATAAGGTATATACTCTAAAATGATTTTATCTGGTGCAAATAGTTTATAATATGTTTTTAAAAGGTTAAAATTGTATCAGTTAATAAATGCTTTGAATATTATAGCTGTCATTTACCTTGGAAAATATTTAATAAAAATATACATGCTTTAAAAGGATAAAAATTGTAAATCTTTTTAAAAAAGACATATTTATTTTAATTTAGAAACTACATGTCTGCTGATATATGCATTAAATAAATAAATTATATAATGTTTTCACTAAGGTTGTTGACTGATGGAGATGCAAATATTATTTGTGCTACATTTATTACATTATATCTGCAATATATAAAGTCCAAAATTAACAGAAGGTACATACTTAGGAAAAACAAATATTTTCACATAAAATGGATTATTGAATTATTATTTTACAAAGATGTTAAATGCCTGGATAACATTTTCAGTAATGACTGAAATAAATATTTAATCTTTTTGGGATGGTTAATATACTTCTTGGATTTTAGTGATTTTATTATTATTAATTGTACATCTCTTCAAATAGTGCAGACACAGGAGTATGCTTGTGCACACAGCTTTCCACCTCTAACTAGCAACAGGGAAGTTTCCTGACAAGCATTCAGCTTACAATCAGGAAAGGATAAAACTATTTTTGTAACTTTAAAACTTTTTTATTTTTTTTAGATATGAAATCTAATGTTAATATTTAGAATATTACAATTTTTTTATTTTTAAAAATTAACCTTTTATTATATTTTAAACTTAATCTTAAATTAGATTAACTTTTATTATTAGAAGCATGCTTAATAAAAAATGGGTATTCAGAAAGTAATTTTCTTAATAAGATAAATTCCAATATTAATTGATTTTTTTGAATATGTAGTTGAAGAATCAACTCACTGTAAATGATCTTAATAATTGCTATGATCATTGGTAATTTTTAAAATTATTTTTATTACATTTTGTTTAACAATTTTGTTTAAAAATTATATATCTTAATTAGTATTTTAAATTAGTATTTCATATTGCTTGAAGTTAATATTAAACATTTAAATGAACCATTAGGAAATTTATTATTGTGTGTATTTTTAAAAAAATAATTGATGAATGCAACTGAATCTATTGAAACCTCCAAGGATATTTTAAATATTTGTTTAATGAGAATGCTTGAAAATGTGTACATTATATAACAGTATTACAATTTTAATGTGTTATTTTTTATGCATGTTATCTATTGAATTACAGACAAAGACATAATACTGATCTCTAAATTATTTAATAACAAATGAATAGATGTATGATACTGATATATGTTTTTATCAATATCATTTGTGCTTGAAAACTTTTAAAGAACATCTTAAAATGAATTTAGATCTTTGTTGTTTCTTTAATATTATTGTTTTGGAAATTATTTTAGAAAGAAGTTTGAATATTTAATGATGTTAAGTGAGTTATTTAGTGTAAAATATGTAGGATGGTGGTAGGGAGAGTAATATTCATATGAAATCCTAGTTGTTAGTGCTTTGTGGAAAACTGTTGTATGTGAATTACATTTTCATACTTTAATGTTATTATAATATACAGATAACATAGGTATATATATATATATATATATATATATATATATATGTATATCTGTATATATATATATACTGCATATAAATATATATATATATATATATATATATATATATATATATATATATATATATATTATTTTCCATGGACAGTTGCAGTACCTTATCATCAATAAGTGATATATAGAGCCATGACTTGAATCTTAGGTGTCTGATCATTATGGACCTATTATTATGATTTGCACTGTATCCATGATGATATTATCTTACTCATTTGAGTTATTCTTGTTATTATTCCATACCCTGCACTTTAATCACTATCTACCACCACATAAACCATTGTTGAGGATAATTTTTGACATCCATAAAATAATGGCTAAACTGTTTGATGTTGATAATTTTGTGAGAGGGCAAGATGAATTATATAAAAAAAATATTTTGTAAATGATATTGAGATGATTGATAATTGTCATAGTATATAACATAAAAGAGGAATAATTGACATCCTACAATATTAGAGGTTATTTAGCTCAAACATATGCATATTTAAATTGGAATGAAAATGAGAATATTGAAAATGATTTTGAATAATATAATAAATGAAAAATAAAAAAATGAAAGAAACACAAACACCAATCATTATAATTTATGTATAGTACTTTAAATTTTATTATAAATAACTCAAATCATTTAAGTTATAAAAAATATGAAATTATCTCTTAAGTATTTTGCATAAATAGTTAACTTTTTATAGAAGATTGTATTCATAAAGTCTTTTAATAATTTTGCGAAATATTTTATTTGTTGAATTTTAAGAAGAGTATTTTAAATATAAACTTATATTGATGCATTACATTATAAAAAAAATATATTTTATAATAGTATAAGTGTAATATTAAGTTTTTTTAGAAATTGGGAAATTTATTATAACTATTCACAATACAAAATAATAGAATATATTTTTTACTGAATGAGGATAATATATTGTCATTAGTGTTGTAAGTTTTTATTTTACTTGAAATGGCCAGAGTGAAATCTGTCTTATATTATTTTTGCTTTATTGGTAAGATTTATTGTAAATATTTTTTAATGTTAAATAATATCAATTTATATTTTACTTTGGTAAATATTTTTTATATTATGTTATAAATTTATTGTAATATTATATATATTATTAATTTCTAAAAAAATATTAACTGTTTTAAAACTTATATTCTAGTCAAGTTGTGATTTATCTGTGTGTTGTTTATTTGATATTTAATTGTACATGCATGATCCACAGAAATTAATAATTTGAAATATTACTTACTTGGCACATGATATCTAAAGATTATTTATATATTATTTCTGTTATATTTGATTGAGTACAAAGTATATTATTATTGTTAATATCATGCAAGATATGATTATTGGTAATTATTTTTAAACTGTTATAACATCAATGAGAGATATTTGATATTGCCACAATATATATATATATATATATATTGTATATATATTGTGGCATCTTATATATATATATATATATATATATATATATATATATATATATATATAAGAAATGCCACATTAAACAAAGAAAGATTGTACAATGTTTACTTAAAATCTTATTATATTATTTATGAATTATTGCTAAAGTTTAATCATTAAATAGATTTAATGTTGAGAGTCATTAAGTTATCTTAGTTGTTTATTATTATTATTTTGAAAGAGTAGTTATATATCATGTAAAACTATCTCATCATATTTAACTACAGTGTGTTAAACAATTAATTAATTTTGTTATTAGTTGGTTAGAAATGAACCTGAGATTATTATTAATATTTTGGAAAATTATACATTTTCTATTGTAAGATGATTAGTAATAAATTATTAGTTAATGTTAAATGTTCAATTAGTATTTTTTTTACAGGAACATTAAGTAATTTATTGTTACTTCTGTAATAAGTTTATAAATTATATTTTAGGATTATTATATGTGTATGTTTAAGATATGAAAGTATTACATAATATTTCTGTTGTGTGAATTTATTGGTGAATATTCTTATGCCATTGGGAATGTATCTTTAGAAATATATCCTCAATATTTTAAGACAATGTACCTTACTATACGTTTCATATTAAAAGTTTTCATAATTATATTTGTCATTTTTGATAGAACCATATTTTATTTATAATATTGAGCTAGTTATAAATCGAATTTATTAGTAAAATGAATACATTGAGTATTCTTTATGAAACTCGAATTATTTAATATAAACCTTCTACTAAGTTAATTATTAAAAATATTATTTTATTAAATACTGTATCTTAATTATGTATCATGAGCTAGTCAGAATGATATTATTTTAATAGTACTGTTATATCCTGGTTAACGATATATATATATATATATATATATATATATATATATATATATATATATATATATATATATATATATATATATATATATATATATATAGCCAGTTACTACAGTTTCATTGATGTATAAAACTTAACTAACCTCACAATTTTGACACAAATCACTTGACAGAAGTATATTAATAATTTTTATTAGTCTCATAACATAGCTGTTTGCGAATATATTTTCAATCTTTAAGATTAAACTTTTATTCTATTTATAAAATGTTTAAGTTTATAATGAGGCAACATTCTTGTGAATATGATTTAAAATTTGAAAGTGTAGAATAAAATGTCATAAACTGATCTACATAATTAGAACAATATTTTTATAATTATTGGATGATTAAGAATTGCTGACAGAATGAGTTAACATAATGTTTTTTTTAATTAAACTCCATTTTCTAAAACCTAAACAAAGTATTAAGCTATCATAGTAAAAAAGTTTCGCTCTAAAATTTTAAATTGAATGTACAATTATTATAATATCTTAAAATCTCACTTGGTGTTTGTGAACTCAGGAGAAAATATACGTTTATTTCTAAAGTTATTATTTTCATGAGTCATCTTTCTCAAAACATAATTGTAATCATTATATTTTTATTGTTAATTGAATTCTATAACAAATATTTAAAAACATAAACATTATTTTTTAAATAAACTACAAAAATTATATTTTCTTTTTTCCACAAAATATACAAAAGGAAAAAGCTTGAAAGAATTTGTACACGTATTTTCAAAACCAGACAATAAAGAATCTTTAAATTAGTGAGAATGACAGGTCATTTATATCAGATTAATGGTACAATATCAATATCTTTAAATATCTTTAAACTAATAAATCAATATATATATATATATATATATATCGTCAGATATATGAGATGGCATGGAGAGCTGAGGGTCGTGTGAAAGTCTGAGTTCGAATTCGAATATGACAAAAATTTGTTCTTATAATTGAAATTTATATATATACTATTATCATACTTAGCAAAGGCAATTGGTTCCCCAAAAATAATCATTGAGCAAAAATATCATACACAGAATAAGCATTTATAATGGTTGTTTATGGGAAAAAAAATGGATGGTTACTCCTGCTAATAAATTACACAAGTTGGAAATATTATGTTAAAAAATAACCTATCGAGTATATATATATAAAAATTTAAAAACTCAGTAACATGTCATATGCTTGTGTCAACATTGCTGTGTGTATTATGTAAGTATTCACTTAACATATGTATTTATGTATGTATGGTATGGCAACTTAAATCTAAGTAAAAAAAAACATGGCTTAAAGTTGTTACTTTCTGTGATCCATCTGCCAACCATCCAGTTTGGTTTTCAAACTCGAAGATTTTCTTGATTTTTTTATAGTACTATTAGTAAACGGAATCTCTAAAAATGTTTAATATCACTATAAAAAAGTGTGTGTTTTCATTGTCCAAAAAGTACACTAAAATAGACCCAAAAATAAAACTAAACTAGCATTTAACAATTTTTGTGGTCATCTGCACAACATTACACTATAAAAATAAATAAATAACACAATCGTACTGAAGTTTAATTTTTTTTTAAAAATTACACCACAGTCTTAATACTATATTACTCATGTGAAATTATTAAAATATAAAAAAAACAATATTTAATAAATTATTTGATTGACCATAAAAATTGTTATTTAGCATTAGTGTAACAAAATCATAAATGCATATGATACATTATGAAAAGTTGATCAAAGTCAACTTTAAAAAAATTAACATATTGAAAAAAGAAAAAAAAACTTAATGCATTCTGAGTTTGCATATTGAATCAATATTTAAGAATACAGTCACAATGTGTATTGTAATGATCAAATTAAACAAATACAATAGCTGTAGCAAGTTTCTTTGGGCATTAATGTGACCATTTTATTAAGTGTGGTAGTGACATTTTTGCCATGAATTAGCAATTTGTCAAATAGCATGATATGTTTGGATAACAGAATTCTGGCTATTTAAGTAAATATTTTCATCATTAATCTTATTCACTTTATTTCTCTTGGAATTTCACCAGACACAATTCATTTTTAATTGCATAAAATAATCCTTACATTATTTTCCAAAAATATAATTCAAATATGATGGACAGCAGTTTCATTTTGATTGAAATTAGCATTTGTAAAGATTCCAATCCAAAATTAATTGGCTGAAATCTTAGCTAATAAATATACTGTAGACAATTTAAAATTTAATAATGATGGTATGTATGAGCAAAAATTACTTTTAGTTTTATTCTGCATGAAATTTATACTTTTTTCTTGGTACTGTATTATTTTTTATACATGTGAGATAATGTCTCCATTGCTACTGTTATCTGAGAAGAACTATGAAATGATTTAAAATTGAGAAAGCAGAGTGTTATTTTTAAATTATATTTAGTAATTGCAATATTAATTTTATAAATCTGACACAATTTTACCATCTTTGCTCCCTTTTTTTACTGAAAATATTTTATATTACTGATGGTAGCAGTTTCGATTTGACAGCCACATTTTAATTCAAAATTAATAGATGGAAAATTTTAGCTAATATATATACTGTACATTTTTAATTTATGCTGAACAAATTTTCTATTTTTACAGCACTGTATTGATTTATATTCATATATCAAATGAATTTTTTTATTTTTTTTTGCTTTTGTAGTCATTAACAATGAAATTTTTTTACTTTGGATATGTTATTAATGAAGTATTAATTGTCTCATAAAAATACTGGATGAAAATTAAATAAAAAAATGTACATTCATTAATTATATTTTAAGCTTATAATCAAAATACTGAATCCAGCACTATAACTTTGTGTTTTATGAATAAAACACATGCCATACAATTTCAGCATGAAAGTCATTATGTTGCTTTTGGTTGAGATGACTTTAATAACCATTCTATGATGTCATCAGTGCTACAAAATAGCCACCAATTTTTTTTTAATTTTGTTTTTTATGATTGTTATTGTGAATAATCAATTCTAAATCAAAGTAGTGAGTAGAAATTGATGATGATTGTCACTGTGAATCCACACATAAAGTTCAATTGTAATGGATTAAAGATGTATATTTTAATTGACAAGCATCACCTATTTCCCATCAACAGAGAGTGCCACTAGATTTCTAGCCTAGAAAATTTATAGTTTACTGTTGAAAATATTAACTAGGAGTGCCTACTATAACTGCCTCATCATTTTGTATTTGGGATAATTTTAATTACATTTTTTTTCACTTTATAGTATTTTTATAAAACCATTATGTTGTCTTTCTTATATACTTTCTTCTGAACTGGATGTAAAATATAATCAATTTTATAGATATCTTTATGTTTAAATAATAAATTAATTTTCATCAAACTGATTTTCATTCAAAATTGAACCTTGTCAAGATGTTATAGTAATTCAAAATGTCACGTGATTTACATATTATCTTAGGACATCATCTACTGGTCATCTTAACTTTAAAAATGTTTTCATATTTTTTAATTTTTATTTAATGTCTATTTTCCACCCAATTTTACTGACCCCTGTATTAAATTCATACATTTATCTTATTTTTTTTTGTATATACATTGTCCATAATAATATAATATAATAATAAGATAATAATATAATAAGATAATATGCAAATCACATGAGATTTTGAATTACTATAACATCTTAACAAGGTTCAATTTTGAACAAAAATCGGTTTGATGAAAATAAATTTATTATTTAAACATAAAGTTGTCTATAAAATTGATTATATTTTATATTCAATTAAATTATATATATATATATATATCTAATTGCTGGTACATCATAGAGAGTAGAGATTCTTGGTAAAATGACAATTGTCAGGGCAGACAACAGTAAAATATGTTGGACAAATATAACAATAAACAAAATAATATTTATTAAAAATATAACAAGTATCCAATTCAATGCTAAGGTTTACATACTACAGTTATCTCAAACATGGATTAAATAGTAATTAACTCTAGGTTACTATGCAATCTATTTGAGAGCTGAGTTTGCATTAAGCTTTCCCACAATGTTACCTCTAGTATACTAATAATTCTTGAATTTTTACAATGATTTGATAAATTCTAGATGTGAGCACATATATATTTGCAATAATGCCCTGTAATCAATCATTGGCACATTTAATCACTATACAGATTCATACACGCTAACTATTACAAACAAAGTGTATATGTTGTACATTAAATCCAACCAGGAAAAGAAAAAAGTAAGGAGCAACAATAAATAAGCCCATTAATAATCTGTGGTATATATATATATATATATATATATATATATATATATATATATATATATATATATATATATATATATATATATATATATATATAAAACACAAAAAGGAAGAACACTTTATCCAATGCAAAAATCAATAACTGCAAATATCAAGTGATAAATAAATTACAGGGTTGAAAACATAATAAGAACTTATAAAAAAGAGCATTAGAAGAAAAATCAATTTACTCTATGCAAAACTGTCCAGTTATCTTGTATATCAGCAGTAGTAATCAGAATAATAAAATCATGGGGCCACGCATATATGGAAATCTTCATGTGATATATAAAGAATCATTTGATACATGCATTCACATGCACATATATGTATTTATTCTCCTTAATATGCATATGACAGAAAATAACAAACAACTGCCAACAATTTAAACAGCCCAATGATTTATAAAAAATTGAGGCACACATTGTTATAACGTTGAAGTACAAATATGTAATGGTGATTTTAAAATCTTAAAGGCTTTATTAATATATAAATTAAGCTACACATTGTTCTAATTTACAATATCTTTTCTAAAAAATTGTCACTAAAGTAAGAGGGGTTGTAAATTCAATCATGAAAGTGAAGAGAAACTGAAAACAACTTACTTTTAAGACTCGAATAACTTTTTTTTTAAAAAAAAAAAAAAATTAGGAGGGGTGAAAATTTTTTTTTTAGAAATAACAAGTTTCTTTTTCAAATTAAAATTATCAACTGTCAACAACAATAAGGTTTGAAAAAAAAATACTACTAATATAATATTACATGAAAGATATAGAAAAATATTAAAAAAAGAAATATAAAATCACACTCTTTCTAATATATCATTGGATTACTGATAATATTTTAACAAAACATTTCACAAGAAATGTTTCATCTTAAGTCCAGAGCAGGATTAATCAAAGATTATTAATTACCAGAAAAGTGAGTTTAGATTGACTTATGTAAATCTGTACATAAGAGGCATATAGATATTTGTACCAAGTAAATCTGTACATAAGAGGCATATAGATATTTGTACCAAGTCTTCTTTCTTGATTTTATTAGTCAGGTATTAGAGTTGGTCTGATAACTGTTTTATTAAACTGGCAGAAGTGCATATCTTTTGCTGATTTTTTTATGGTAATTATTGGCTTATATTTTGCGTCAGCTAACAGGCAAGGCTTCACACACAATGGGTACAGGTTCATGCTCATTTTCAGGGTGCTTTAGAAGCACATAATTTCAAACACAATCACTAGAAAAAGTTCTGAATTCACCATATTGCCAGCCACAGTAAAATACAAGAAAAATCCCTATTGAAATTAGAATGTAGAATAGCTGTAAAAAATGCAGAATATTTAATAGAGTAAGTGACAAGAAAAAGTAGACAGTAAGTAACAATACAATTTTTAACTTGTCGTTTTATAAGCCTAAATTCAATTAATAAGCCCACTAGAGAATTTCAATAATGTTCCAATTACTAAGCCAGTGATTACATTTTTTTAAACCAAGATAAGCCAGCAATTTTTAATTAATGGATGTACCAAATTTTTAATTAGCAATCGGAAGTTTTACAGATAACAATGTTAAAATCAAAAACACTACTTAATGTGAAAGAAAAAAAAAATTCTTAAAAGTTTTAATTAATGAAACAAACTAATTATAAATAGATAATAACTTTTAGTTTTTTCCCTGCAATATATATATATATATATATATTATATCTTAGATAATAACTTTTAGTTTTTTCCCTGCAATATATATATATATATATATATTAACGGTCACTGAATAAGTCTTAAGATTTCTTAATGTATCCGCAAACATATATGAACTACAAGGGTGCCATCTAGGCATTTGAACCTAGAAAAGCTTATATAGTAGGCAGATATGTAAGTTTAGATTAAAAAAAAAATATATATATTATTTTGACCGTTTGCCCAATGTCACTAGCTCATAGAATAGCAGAGATTTAAACATTTTTATAAGTTTTAATAGATTATATTCTCAAAATATATTAATATTTAAAACAACAATAAAATAAAAGAAGCCACTGCCAGTAATTAACACACAAATAGATTTTATTAACGCACATTTAAAATTGAGGAATAAATTTATTCTTAGATTTTAACATTAATTTTTTTAAAATTTAAATCACTATTTTAAATAGACCACACAGATGGATATTTAAATTATATTTTCCTTTAGCATGTTGAGTATAGATAGGCTACATAGATTTTTTTCACTTAAAAACTTATCAAAACCTTCATTCAATCTCAGACTAAAAGTTTGTAGCCAACCCTATGTTAGCTTTCAGATATATAGTCGCAACCAATGTAATATGAAGATGCTAGCATAAAACCACACTGACAGGAAAGTGCATCTGAGAGCATGATATTATTTGAAGGAAATGATCCATGTCCCGAACAGGAAAGTGCATCTGTCTGACTAAGGAATCATGTATATAATTTTTTAAAGAGTGTTATGTATGGGGGAGAGCGGTCTTTCTGCCATCTTATAAATTCCTGTCCATAAAGCTAGAAGGGTCAATGGTGCTGGAAATACATCTGCAACCATTTCAATGATATGACTGCCTCTTTGGCATCATGCATTCAGTTGGGCACGTTGCCCTGTATGCTAAACACACTTCACATTTCATTAATATAAACACCCATATATCCCTCCACAAGCATTGCCCTAACTACGAAACAAATAGCCTGAAATTAAAATCCCTTCAATTAAACATAAACGAATTTAAACATAGTTATTAATCTTTATCCATGCAGCTGTCTACATCCAACTTTAAATTTAATACATTTTAGTTAAAACATAATACACACACAAAAAAAAAATGAAATGGAAATGGTGGTTTAAACATCTGCCTAAAAAATATTAACAATCGAATTTGCATTTTAAAGTCAGATAAGAGTTCTTATTTTCAGCTATTAATTAATTGCAATTTTAGGAAAGTTCTTATTAGATAGACACAATAGTTCATACTTTGCAGATTTAGCAGATTCAGAAGTCCATCTTTGTAATCACTTTCGTAGATTTTGTCCTTCATTGAAATGAAACAGTGACTTGCCATGCATTTGGTCAGGAACTGTCATCAATAGGCCTCAGCTGGTTGTCTGGAAAATTAAATCTATTGCAGACTTCCACATCGTAAAAATCTGCAATATAGCTAGTTATAACGACATATTCATTATCAGCTCTCAGATCCCAATTATAATAATAATTTGGCTTTTATATTTTTATTAGTCTCTTATCATCCAATCTTTGGATTCAACCAGCAAGACATCACTAATCCTTTCATGTTTCAGTTATCGTCCATGCTGTCATTTTCGTGCTTGCATTGGTCATTTAATTTCTTTGTATTCTCTTACCATTTAATTTATTTCAAGTGCCTCAAGGGCCAGTTTGCTTTCGAACAATCATTTAATTAATAAAACAATCAGTTCCATTTTCTAAGGTTATAGAAATCACATTATTTCTATTTTTAAAATATCAATCTTTATATTTTTACTTTTTTTTTTACAAAAAAAAAAATTTCAAATACTTTTTCTTAAAATAGTTTAAGTTTTCCATCTGTGTGACAATATATATATATATATATATTGTATTATATATATATATATATATATATATATATATATTAAACAACTTATAATTTTCAGTTTTTAAGTTTTTTTTTCTTTTTAATAAATCAATTTTTATTTACAATCTTTTTATTTTCATTTTAAAATAATGTAACGGAATATTATATTCTGTTACAATATATAAACTTCTACAGATTAATAACATATTTCAGCTACAAAGTATACAGTTTAAAATTTTCTTTTTACAATTAAATAAACTGAACCAACACAGTACACAAACTTATTAATCTGTGTTCATATATGTAATTCAGTGCATATAGAAATCAAAACTTAAAACGGAAATAAGGCTTGTGCTTTGTCAACATAAAATATTTTGGACATAAATTTTGTATTAAGATAGCAAAACTCCAACTTATTAATTCTAGTTACTGACACCAAGTAAATATAAATCAGACAAAAAAGTCTTATAGATAACTAAATGCGAGTAAAAGAAAGCAAATAATTATTGAAATGACATCAGTAATCTGTGATAAACCCACACACATAATCATGTTAAAATGTAATACTTATACTAATATAAAAATAAAATGAGAAAAAAATAGCAAGACATTATTATTAAAAAAATGACTAAAACATATCTGACCAAAATTATAATCTAGATCCTAAAAAAAATAAAATAAAATAAGTTGTCTAAAAACAAATATTATATACGTTGCGATTTGTTTATTATTAAATTATTTTTTTATATATATTAGAGCGTATATAAGGCAAAAATATTTGTTTGAATATATATGCACAACAATAGTATAATCTTCTACTTTATTTGTATACATAAAGAAAACAAAGTAAAATTGTATATTTTATTTAGTTTATATAATCTTTTTTAACATTATCTTATGTATATATAGATTTTAAATTGATTTCTACATTTTATTATTTATTTATTTCAAAATAATGTTAGATACTTTTTATGGGAATTTTTAAGTTCTTTGTAAAAATGTAAAGTTCTTTTATTCTTTTTTTTTATTTTATAAAAGTTCAAATGTATAATATTTAATGATAGTTTTTATTAATATCCAGATATTTTAAATTTTTTTTTCATTATTCGGTGGGGGATTATCAATTTTATTCTTTTAAATTTGTTTACTGTTTTTGGATAAAAATTATTACATATTTTAATAAATCTTTTAAGTCTGTATATCACAATTATATATATAATACTTAATATTTTCATGGGTTATAGGATATAAATGCAGATATTTTTGCATTAATTTAAGAATTTATCTCATTAAATTATTGTAAATAAATAACTAATATTTTTCCATAAACTACATGTGTATATATTTGAAAAGATGAAAGGGAACATAAATAAGATAGTATCCCGATAAATATATTTACAAAAAAAAAAAAAAAAACGCTCTGTAAGGGCATGTGGTGCATTCATAGATATGTCCACTGTATAAAATTATTTATATATTTGCAGTTATAAAGTTAATTAATTACCTATATTTAATTAAATATATATAATTTGTTTTAAAAAAATCTATATAATTAAATATATATATAACGAAGGTATTTATATATATATATTGAAATGGTAAATCTGATTCAGATTTGCCGTTTCACAGTCTGACCCACCTAATTATTTATTTTACTAACATTCACTTTTTTTTTTATTATTCTAAAAAAAATATTTTAACATTTTTTAACCATCCTGAATAAATCCTAAAATTTATTTTGGATCTTATAATTATACTAACACACTGTTATTCTATTTTTATTATTAAAAAAAAATTCAAATAATTAACTTTGAATTTTTTTATATAGTTTAGATATATATGTTTAAAATGTTTTATTTTTTCAGTATAAGAATCCAAGATGGCCTTTTTGAAAAGATTTGTACCTTGATAAGAAGTTTAAAATAAATGTTTAAGTTAAAAGCATTGATAAATTCCAAAAATCCATTCACTGTGGAATCTCTATTCATTAATTAGTAGAGATTCTACATTGTTATCTAAATTAAAAATTAACATAAAATTATATTGAAATATAGTGATCCTTATCGAGGTACAAACTTTCTATAATTAGAATAAAAACAATTTCTATTGTTTATAAAAGAAGATCACCTGAGGCAGCAGGAAGTAATAAATAGTGGCCCTTTTTAGACAAGAGAGTGACCAGACACCAGAGAGAGAACATACAGAGTTGTAGAAAGCACACTATGATGATCGAGGAGTAGAAAAAGGGTAAATCGCTGCCCTTTCCTTCCTGAGACCTGAAATCTTCCGTTATGTTGCTGCCAGAACCTGCCTTCAAAGGCCACCAGGCATCAACGTTCGCCCGTGAACTCATACCGGGGAACTCCAGGTAAAATGCCGAAGAGCTTAAATCCTGTCATCAAGATTTTAAAAATTATCATTAGAATATAAATGTAGGTTCGTAAAGCTTAAAAAGAAATGTCAAAAGTTAATGTTTATTAAGAATCTTTTTTAATTGACTTTTTTAACCTTTTCTTTTAAATTATTTATAATATTTTTTTCTTTTTAATAACTCAAGCTCACAACAATTTTTAATTGTTGACTATGAATTTATTTATTTGTTTTATATTAATTTTTGGCATGAGATTATTTTACACTTTGATTTTTTTTGTATTTTGATATGCTTCACTTGCGGGGGCTCAGAGTAATTTGCTAAGAGAGCAAATTATGTTTAATTAGAGGGAGTTCTGGAAAGAATGATTTAATTTTAAAATAAGATAATTTTGATCTATTTTTATTTCACAAGTGAAGATATGTTGAATATATATATATATATATATATATATATATATATATATATATATATATATATATATATATATATATATATATATATATATATATATATATATTTCAAAATAAACATGCCATAATTTCTTTAAACAGTTTTATTATAGATTTCCCAGAATGAGATTCTATTATTTTATATTTCTGCAATTCAAAACAGAATAAAATATGCTATAGATTTTGACCTAGTAACAGCACTGCTGGATAGCGTCAGTTAATTATCTTGCCTTTTTTTTTTAAGTTAGGAAAGAGGGAAGGGGAGATTTTTTCGAGAATTAAATTCCCTTGTTTCTATATGTATGTTTTTCTTGTAGGTTAAATATTTATATAAAATAGTTGGTTACACAGGTTGGTCTCTATGCAGTATTAGATCATTTTAAGGCTATTTAATTATAATTCGTTCCTATTTAATAATTATAATATCTCGGGTTAATAAAGAATGCTTGGAGTCTCATGAACAGACCTAAAATGGTCATTGATTTGGAGTTAGCTTCCATTTTTCACATAAACCTGTGAATTGGACAGTGTGGTTGAATAGAGTTGGTTTGTCAGCAGAATTCGTAGAGGCGAATTTGAGTGCCCTCGGTAAATCCTATCTCCTATCGATATATGGACACAACATGTGGACATATCAATTTCCCTTTTTATTCTTCATTGAAAAAAAGCATACGAGTGTCCCTAATCTGGCTCTTATTTTCTTATTTACGTTTCTTCTCTCCTTTGCATTGTATATTTATTAACCCAACATTGTTTTGCTTTTGTTTTGCCTATCTAATATGTAAGCCATAGGAAATGATTCTACTAAGAATCTTCAACCTGAGTAATCAACTCTTTTGTTCATTTGTGTAATTAGTTAAAATCGTTTGGTTTTGGCTAATTCACATTATATTTTATTATAGGTATGATTTTAGTTGTAAGTCCAACTAAAGTGACTTGTTTGTTTGATAATTAACTAATATATTTTTTTTTATTATAATCGCTTACAGTTTTAAAGTTATTTATAAGCTATGCCAGCCAGGTCCACTAATGTCATAAAACATTAGTTATTGAAAATCTAAATTATTATTTTTACAAAAAGAAATAAGATCTTTTTTTTCTTTTATATGTTAGTGGAGTAAGACATCAAATTAGTCTTATTACAATCGTCTATTTAATTAATATCTTTTTCAATAGAAATGTTTTTTTTTTCAAATCTTGTATAAAGAATTCATTAAAATAGTCATTCTTATATATGTGGGTTAGGCAGATGTTTAAACCTACCACTATATTCCAAGCTTGTAATAAATGTGCGTGGGGAATTTTGAAATCTGTGGTCATTTACTTATGAAATAATTTTTGCTATTTTAAAAAAGGAGAATAAATGTAAACAAAAATAAAGATGTAAAAACTTCAGAAAATAAATTGTACAAATAATGTCAATGTTAACCGCTAACATAAATAAAGTCGTCATGAACTCCTATAATGATAAAGATAATTTAAAGATTATATTTTTTTGTTTTTAGAGCTTGAGTTAAACTAATGTAAAATAACTAATGTAGAATGGCTAATGATTTTACACACACACACACACACACACACACACACACATATATATATATATATATATATAACTATAACTAAAACAAATATATATATATATATATATATATAACTAAAACAAACTTCCAGTGTAATTTCAACTAAGAATATAAACCCTATTCAGGTGAAATATCTGTCAGTTATAGATAGCTTGGGGGATTTATTGGTATAAGCCAACAGATTCCTCAAATGGTATATACTGCATCATACTCATATTAAAGTTTCCATACCATTCAAACTTGTGAATGCACAAATATAATTGATATATTCCTTTGAGGCCAAGATACACCTCATTAAATTTACCCAAATACTCTTATACTATAAAAAAAATAACCATGACAATCATCAACATCTAGAAAATTGTTGGTCCATTCATCAATAATTTAAACAAATAAGACTAAGGTATATGCCATTAAATCCTTCTACAGAGACATGAGGGAAATCTATTAGATACCTCAAGCCCCTTATGTCATAATCAATAATCAAGTAATTTCTACAATTTATATATTTATACCCCCTTTAAATTATGGGTGTGGGACTATTTCTATGAATCTCTACAATCACTTAATAATGTTCCTGACAATGAATCTCTATAATCACTTAATAATGTTCCTGACAATGAATCTCTATAATCACTTAATAATGTTATGACAATCATAATTCTAATATTCATATAAACACCTTATACAATCATCATTGATGGTGATGAATAAATTATAACCAAATAACATAATTGGTATCTATCACTCGTACTAGACATGAATTCTTAGGTCACTATTAATTATGAGATTAAATCAAACCAATGATGATGACAAACAACCACCCCCTGATGACAATCAGATGATCAGGTATAAGTGTTGTCAATTAGTTAAATAATAAAACTAAAAATAATAATAATACTCATAATAATAACACTAAAGCAATACAATTATTTAATTATGTTTATTAAGATTCCTTGCTTTTTAATAAAAAAAAAATTCTGGTCATTCAATTGACTTTAATTATTATATTAATCAAAATAATACATCAATAAAAATACTATATTTGTAACCAAATAAGAGAATTAACTATATATGATTCTATCTATTTAAGTGAAGCTGGTTTAAAAAGAAATGTTTGATAACTGATTAAGAGATCATTGCAAATATTTTAGCAGTTACATTTAATGATAATATTGTACAAAATTTATATTTGAATTAGATTAATAATTTATAAATTGTAAATATTTTTGTACATTCAAATTAAATAAATGTTGTTATAATAACATGGTAGTACATAATTTTAAATTATTAATAATTGGATATTTGTTACAATAATTTATTATTTGCAGAGAAAGATAATAATTTTATGTAGTTATAAAATTGACAATTATATGCATGGAAATTGATGTTTGATTATACCAACTACAACAATGTAGTTTGTTTAAATTTGAATTTCATTTATGTATTCTATGTTTAAGTTAAATCTTAAGCTTTTAATATTCACTTGATTTATAATGGATTATTGGTGATATAATAGGTATTGTAGTTGGCTATAATGCAGTGTATAATGTTTAGGCTTTATTGATAAAAAGATAATCTATTACATTTTTCTAGCCACGTTCATGAGGGCATTAAAGAAAGGTATTTTTATCTAGTTTATATTGTTATGATTTGGAAGCTGTAATTTGTAAGGCCATTTGAAATGTTTGCTTTTATTTTATACAATTTCAATTTGATGGAAATTGCAGGGTATATCAAATATGTTGAATATTGCACATATTGTTTCATTACAATTTTAGTGTTTTAAGCATTTTGGTCCATTACAATTTGGCACCTCAATTTGTGGGGCATACTAAAGTCTTTCTTTATGTCCATTTTGTATTTTTATATCATTACAATTAAAATTTTCATTTCAGATCTTGAATGTGGACTAGTTGACAAACCTTGCACATCTTATGCATGTTTATATTATTACCCATATTTACATTATATATATATATATATATATATATAATGTAAATATATATATATATATATATATATATATATATAATTAAGCAAATTTGTATAGAATTTTATTATATATTTGAACATATAATACTTTTGATATGTATAATTGATATTATATAATCATTTTCTTTATCTCTGTTTTAACATGCAACCAACAATTGTGTCTATTATTTTTTAGTTTTCATTCAGTAAAATTATATTGAATTTAATAAATTACTTATGACAGATTTAATATTGGCCAAATTGAAATAAAGTTGCATGCTTATTGACAACAATTTGTTAAAGAGCTTATGAATACTACAATAAAATAGAAAGAATGTTTTTTTAAATTATGTATACACCAGAAAAACTTTTATATGATAAAAAAATTATAAATAACAAATTTAAATTATTTTTTTATTTTTTTAATTTAATGGATATTTTTAAGCAATAGTATTATTGTTTTATAATTAAATTATAATAAATTATATTTAAATTATGCTATTAATTCATGTATAATTTTCTTCTATTAGTATTATCTAATTTTATTTTTATTTAGAAAAGTTTGTTAATAGTACTAAAAGATGGCATATTTTTAAAGCATTTTTCCAATTTATTTTTATAAAATTTGAATGATGGTTTCAGAACAATAACTCTTTACCTGCCAACATCAACTTCTAAAACTTTTGTTTAATTTTTGTATTCATCCACTACAATAAATCTGAGAACAATATTATTAGTTAGTTTCATTTCCAGTCGTTTTCTATAGTTAAAATATTAATCTAAAATACACAGAATTGTTTCAATTCAGCTTCTAAAAATTGAATAATTTTAGATTCTAATTGGTTAAATACAATGAAAAATTAAAAATAATGTTAATAACTAAAGAAAAATATAAGGAAAACGTTTAAAAAATAGCCAATGGTAAAACAAAAGAATTATATTTCAACCAATCTTTGTGTCATTATTCAGTTCTGTAGCTGTCAACATAATTCACTTTTCTTGAGGAACTGTCACTTTCCCATGCTTATTGTTCTTATAAAATTTAAATTTTTTTGAATCAAACTTTATATTTTGATAAAGTAATGTGAAATCTTATTTATGAATATAAAATATTATAATAAATATGTGCATTCACTTCAAAATCAATTACGAATGTGTAAAAGATTTTGGTTAGATTTCTGACTTTGTCTTTTAGAAACACCTGCAGCACAATTTAAAAAGTTGGCAGGCATCCCATCAGAGAAAAGAGATTGGCCTACATACCAATAGGTAGCAAAAAAAAAGATTTTTTTTTCTAAATATATAATGCCATATGCGGACATTTTTAGAACTAAAAGTTTAAATTTCGAATTTCCAATAATAACCAAGAGATGGTGCATACTATGTCCACAAACTCTAAATAACAGTTTGAGCTTATTAAAATGGGGTGAAATCTAATCATAATTAACAGCTGAGTAGAACAATAATATTCAATTTTAAAAATTATAATCAGTATTACTTAGGTTTTACTCTTGCATAAATAAAAATCATAGAGCAGATATAAAACTATATCATGGATTAATACATTCATGTGATTAATGTTAATGTTGTAAAATAATTTTAGCAAAATCACACATGACATTGTTCAAATTATATATGTCAAACTGTCACTGCAAAAACTGTTTGAATGACTTGTCTTACTTTCTACATAATGACAAGTAAAAAACAAAAAGTCAATCTAATATTGATATTAACAACAAACATACACTTAGATTATTTGTGATATATATATATATATATATATATATATATATATATATATATATATATCATTCTGTTATATATATATATATTCTGTTATATATATATATATATATATATATATATAGTAACAGAATGAATAAATACAAATATAGATATTATTTGTAACAGAAAATAAATATAGATGAAATTATTATTAATTATTAAAATATGTCTATAATCTGCATCATTTGTAACAGTATGAATAAAGAAAGATAAACTGACAAAAGGGTTGATAAAAGGCTGTTACTGTATAACCGATTACAATCTATATATTGATGAATTATAAAATGATAGTTGCTATAATTCAATAACTAAACACTAAATAGGATAGATGATATGCTATAGCAGTTCATCATTTGTAACCGAGTAAATTAAATGATAAATGAATTCACTGTGTTAGCTAAAATACAATTTATAATTAAATAAGGATGATGCCAACATATAAATAAGAATATATGCATATCATGTTCTATTTGAGTGCCTATTTCTAATTAATTACCCATAGCATTATAGCCCGTTTGCAACTATCCTAAACATTAACTCTGTCACTGTAATAATGAAATAAATAAATAATCTCATTTCTCAATACTTAAAATAACAACAATGAAAATTAAAACTATTATCATTAAAGATTGAAAATATTTCGATATGGGGGAGGTCATTTGAACAATAAAACATACTGTCCATTGTCATCTATAAAATAATATTAAATATAGTAACTGAATAAAATTACCATTTGTGAGATCCCTGGAGTGCCTTTCACTTATCTCCAATACTAGGTTCTTTTAACCAAGAATCCTTCTCATTCCTCTTTCCATGTATATACGACCATTCACCGTCACATGCACACACTGGTGCTATTTATAACAATGTATAAAATTATCATATAAACTTAATATCATTAAGTTGGAAAGGGATTAAATCACTCTTTATTCAGTTTAGCTAAGTACATGTGTTTTCCCACAAGCGCCACTAGATTGTTTTAAATCTAGATAAATATCTGTTTAGAGTGTACTGAGTTCAAACTCATTCGGTACATTTTTACTACACATGACTTGGATGACTAATGAACAAAAAAAATGACATTCTTATATTTTATCTATGTCAATAAAATTACAAAATCCCTATATCACCAAAATTTATATAGATCAAAGACTCTTATAGATATTACTAGCTCATTTACACATATTGACGAACAGATGCAAAAAAAAAAATACTCTTATTAATGGCTTCCAAATCAACATAATGAAAACCATTACTTAAGTGGATGACCATGAAACTAGTTACTTAACTTAATTATTGATCATAATATAAAGATGATAATGATGATGATAATAATGATGATGATGGTGATAATATCAGCCATAGCTTTATAATGAACTCACAACAATAAATTTATCTTTATAAACTCATAAGCACTTTTAAATATCATCCCTTGTCAAAATGGGATTTAAATATTACATTCACTAGCATTTATATAAGTTTATGGTTATTTACTAAAATACTTTTATATTTAAAATTAGGATTCAATTATACTAGTGATGATGACTGATCATCACACATCTCTCCATGTGATGGTTTTGATACAATTTCCTTCTCTTTTCTCTTCCTTTATCAAAAATGATGATTAGATTATGTTTGTGGCTGGTTTTAAATTGGTCCATTCTTTTGGTTACTATGGACCGGTATATGAGTCCATAGTAGATTAGTGATTTTAACCCATTCTGTCAGATTCCAGGAAGCAGAAGATGTGGCTTTAGCAATGCAAATTCATTGTACTATCCACAGCAAAATATATTAATATCATTTTATAGAATTGTCAATAACTTCTTCCAAGAAATTCAATTTTTTTCCTTTCTCTTTCTTAATACTGCTGGGAATTGCACATCTTCATCTATATTGACTTTAAAAACAAGATTCATTTTTTTCTTCCTCAATTTTTTAAAGAGTGAAATAAAAATCAATCCCTCACTCTCTTTTGAAAAAAATATGCAAACTGTCCATTTGTTTTGGTTTTCATGAACTTCTTCACTACATCTCTGTCTAATAATAATGAATAAAAAACTGATCACTACATTTCTTCTCTAATAATATTGAAAAAAAAAAACTGATCTTAGTAATTTTAATGATTGACTTTCTTTTAAAACTACATATTGTTAGATCACTCTCCTCCCAACAAAAAATGAACTGACCCCTAAATATTGTTTTATACGTTTTTATTGTGAATCTTGGACCAAAGAAAAGGACCACCTGGAAATCTTATCTTGAGCTAAAGATCAAAGCTTCACAAGTTTGATAGTCTGTTGCAATTAATAAAAACTTAGGATTAATTGTTACTTTTATTACATCCAAGAATCACTTCCCTCTTTAGATATCTACAATCTAGATAATACAAAAACAACAAAGCCTGCAATCTTAGTCATTAAAACATTTGTGTAAAAATGTTTGATGTTTAAAATATTCATACTCACACATGTACATTTTCACATCCCAATCTACTAATTATACAATTGTTTTTTACTCCTTCCTTTCTTAATGTTTTATTTTACAGAAATAAAACTAAATAACTGAATCTATTAATTATTTAATAAGAAAAATAATATATTAAAATATAATTTTTTATAACATTATAATCATTCATTACTTATTAATTTATCAACTATAAATTATACATATAATATATGTACATATAAATCTCTATATAAAAGAAGATTTTTTTTTCTAATTAAAGACTATATATGTGAGAAATGAGAACACACATATATGTACATTTGCCTCACTCCCAAACAAAAAAAAATTAATAGTCTCTCATGACACTATCTTCCTTAAACTACTAACCAACTACTTAATATATACATTTGTTTTTTTTTATTAATACAAATTTGACTACAGTCTATTATTTATGACTATCCTCATGAACTATTAAACAAGTGTTCTTCATGTATCATTACTTACTGATTCAGAACAACTTGCTATTGGATTTTTATTTTCATTGATCATGGGTCTACAATTTTCACTTAGATCATTGGAGTTATTCCCAGGCCAACTTATATTTGGTTTGCTAAGTTTTGTGGGATATTGTCGGCCTAAACAATGATTGACATGGACTTCTTCAGTGATTCATTTTTCAGCCATTATTTTCATCATATCTAATATTTTAAGATGGTCCTTTTCTTGACAACACAAATATTTCTCAACATAGCCTAATATAATTCTTTCTTGTTTTCTTAATAAAACATTAAAGTCTATGTGACTTTTCCTGTTATTTATGTCCAATTTTAATGGAGTATGTAAGGTACTATCCTTTTCTTCTATGGAGGTTTTGGTTAGTTGCATCATCATTTCCTGTATGTCTTTATTTAATCTATGGCTTGATATGCCTTGCTGTTTGTTCAAATATATAGACTTTGTCTGTAAATGTTTTAGAATTACAGCTACCTTTAACTTGAAGGTATTAACTTTGCTGTAAATGTCATCTTTCCTGAAATCAATCTCATTCTGTTCAGCAGCTACCTTTAATTCTAAGGAATTAGCTTTGTGGAAAACAACTTTCCTGAGGTCAATCACTTCCTGTACAGTGGCTACCTTTAATTCTAAGGTATATGTCTCACTGTATATATACTATTTGGGATTGGTCTGTTCTTGAACAGCAGCCACCTCATTTTCATATGGCTTGATCACAGTCACAAAACTCTCCGGCACTGTTTCTTGTTCTGGACTGGTCATCCTGTCATCTGTTTCTTTACTTAATTCAGTTACTTGATTATTAATTTCTTGTGATGGTTGATCCACCTTATTATCAAGTCCCTGAGACGGTCTATCTCTAGATTCACAACCTTTTTGAAAGAGCTGCCTCATTTTTTGAGCATGTTGGTCAAGTTTATTATCTAATCTCTGATTCATTTCTTTGAAGTGCTGATCCAATTTCTGTTTTAATTGGATCATAAAAATTTGTATCCACTCGTTATCACTTAGCTTTTTTTTACCTTCATCCCTGCAGTGGCTACTTCTTTATTATGTTCCATATTACTTTTTTTCTATACTTATTTATAAACTTATAAAATATTTAAATTACTGATTTTGTTCTGCTTTATTGTGTTGTGCTTTATTCTGTTATGCTCTATTCTGTTCTGCTCCCTGATTTCCTATACATCCAGGGTTAAACACCTTTATCTATCCACATATACTTTAATATTTCCAACCATTCTTTGTCAGCCATAATTCTCCTCATTCATCCATCTATATCTTAAGCGCCTTTAATTAACTTAACCTCCATCATCACTCATTTTTTTTACTTATATCTGATTAACAAAATATGAGGTCATAGCCCCTATTTAAAACATTTATTTAAGAATAAGCTATCTCTGTATTATTGTGCCCTTTTTATGCCATAATTTATCTAGTTTTTTTAATGCTTTCATAAAACTTAACTCTCTATATGCCCTATTTTAATACACTAAGCTAAAAAAATTACTTATATAACATATGTGCCTATGATTATAATAGAGTTCACATCTCAAGTTATATATATATATATATATATATATATATATATATATATATATATATATATATATATATATATATATATATATATATATATATATATATATATATATATATACTCATCCATCCTTCTAGAGATCTGACAGATGTTGACAGCCAAAAGAATGATTAGCAATTCACAATCATGAGATAGATAAAAGAATTCAATCACTGCACTTAAAGCATACAATGTTCCATGAACACTCAGATGATCACCCCAATTCAGTCACTCTAAGCTACTACCACCCATAATGGTTTATTGCAAACACTGTTGCATTGCCCTGCTTACTTCCAAGTCTTAGGGGCTTTAATTCATAAAATAGTGCCTTGCTTATCTTTAAAATTTTAGAGGCAACTATTATATATATTAGTAAAAAAAAATACTGCCTTGCTCTCTCTGGAGTCTTAGAGGCAAAATATTATGTATCAGAAAAAAACTATGCCTTGCTCTCTCTGGAGTCTTAGAGGCAAAATCATGGCAGGCCTAATGTTAACTGCTTCATGATAAATAATAACTGATATTATAATCTGGGATGGAGCAGTGAATGAGATCAATCAATCAAAGGTGGCATAAATACATCACATCCTCAAGGCAATGACAAAAATTCTCCATCCATCATCAAAAATTGCAACATTAACCAACCAAACTACAACAATCAAATATCCAATCCAACCTCCAACATCATAGATTTTCTATAACACAAACTTTTCAAATATGAACACAATTATTATTCTACACTTCAACGCTATTAATATTTTTATGCTTATCTAGCAGCAACGCTATCTTTCACTGATAAGCAAAATATTTAAAAACAGTGCTATTAACTTTAACACTTATTATACATTGTGATATCTATATATTTTAAATTGAAACTAAGCTGTTTAATGGCTGTATTTATTTATCATCATCAAAAATACAATAACAGTAATCATCATCATCTAAACATAAGGCCAAAATATTTGTATACAATAATAAAAAAAAAATACACACACAAAAAAAAATTTTTTTAAACTATACATCTGTCATCATTATATACTATACATCTCTCAGGTATGTGGCATATTTCAAGCCCTTATTTGGCTTATTTTGAGCCCCAGTTGGCGTGCAATTTTGTAACAGATATAGGAAAAAAAAAACCATTTTGTAAGATTCCAGGAAAAAAAAATTCTTTTTTTATATAGAGATTTATGTGTATGTATATTATATGTATAATATAATATACATACACATAAATCTCTATATAAAAGAAGAATTTTTTTTTCGAATTAAAGACTATATATGTGAGAAATGAAAACACCCCCCACCCCCCCCACATATATACACACACACACATATATATATATATATATATATATATATATATGTGTGTATATATATATATATAAATCCTATGACAAAATGTAATTAATATCTTATAATTTCTTCATCATTTACTTAACAGCTACAAAATAATATTATTAAAATTTGCTATCTGAATATTCCAAAAAAATATGCAATATACTTGGCCAATTGTCAAATATTAACAAAAAATAAATAAAATTACATTATTTAGTCAAGTAACTAGAATGTTTGAATCGTATTAAATCAAAATTGGAATTGATGTCAGCATAATACTTGATCAAATATTAATTACAAATTAGTATCAGACAAATATTCTGAATATACAAGAGGTTATGGTTTTATCTTGCATCAGCAGTTTTAAATAATTGTTGCCTGCTTATATCATAGCTGCAATTTTATTCAGATAACTACATAGAAAAAATCTTATTATATTTCACTGTTTACATATGTATTGTAACAGAGGATATTCAAATTACACATTGGCTATGCCATTTATGACAATATTTGGTATAAGGTGTATAAATAAAAAATATAATTTATCTCAAGACTTTTCCTGAAGGTTTGTGATGGTGGTCTTCTAGTTGTATTTTTATATTGGACTATTTCTATCATCTAATATGCATATTGAATGTCTTTAAAAACTTTAACTTTATTTAAACATTCAAAATACATTCAACTGTTAGTAATAGCACATAAAACAGGTTAGTATATGCACAACATTTTGAGAGGTATAAATTTCTTCTCTTCTTCAGGTGTTACTAGCTTAACCAATGACAGTACAAGCATGGGATTCAAACCTGGATCCTTATATTCTTGATTATTGAATACTACGATAACACTCTAACCAAATGAGCCATCTTGCCAAAGGCACTAGCCTTTAAAAATTTCATATACTTATCTATGAGACTCCTCCTGATTTTTCCACTTTTTCCTAAGAATAAATCTGATTAGTGGTTTCAACACATTATGTGCAGTCACACTAGGTTGGCTTATGGATTGTTTGCAATTGTCATGTGAGAAGATTCTTTAAATTTTCTTCTCTCCATCTTTTCTCCTCTTTCAATATTTTTTTAATTTTCCAAATTAAACTTATGTTCATCGGTACATATACGGTCTGCTACCCTAGATACATCTGTTTTCTCTCTTCTAATCATCAGTTTATGTTCTTGCAAGCACTTTTGAATGTGATGACTGGTTTCACAAAAGTATGTTCTTCCACATTCACATGATAAGACGGGACAATATTACCTCTCAAAATGTTGTGTGTATACTAATCTGTTTGATGGGCTATTATTAACAGTTTAATGTATTTGGAATATTTAAATAAGGTTAAAGTTTTGTAAAGATATTCAATACACATATTAGATAATGGAAATAGTACAATATAAAAATTCAACTAATATATCTCAAATTTTATCTAAAAACAATGTTTATAGAAACAGGATTATTTAATCAGAAGATTGCATAACACAAAATTAACACCAATTAACTCTAATTTAACCTTCATAATTTGCATATGAAATATGTAAGCTTATTTTTATATCATCTATCTAGTATTTGCTATAATAGTAATATGATGATGACAATTTACATTTATTGTGAGGCAATGATATAACTGTACAGCATTATAATTATCACAAAATCAATATATTCCCAGGTACACATTTGTTATGTTTCATAATGGTAGATATTTAATAGGTGGTCAACAGCTGCACATGTGTAACTAATATTTGATTTCCAATTAATACATACATTAAATAATACCGATTATTATGACATACTACTATTAAGATATGTCTGAAAAGAAATATATATTGGCAGACACTAGAAATTTTAACAAAAAAATATTTAATAAAAATAAAACAATAATAATAGAAAATGCTAAAATGGTTTGAATATGACATTTGACTGCACAATATATATTTTTTTTAAATTTCGATTTTATAGTAATAATTTCATTGATATAATCAACTTTGCTAATTAGTAAAATCTGCAATAAAAATATAAACATGCATCTAAAAATATTTACAGTATAATATATTCTATTCTAAATTATAAATAAGACTAAATAATAATAATAAAAAAGGTTTATAAATGTAACATTAAAAAAATTGATTATAAATAAGTATGACTTCTAACTTCTGAACTCAGAAATTATATATTTGTACATGCCTTTTTAAGACACTCCTTTGAACATCCAAGTGATTTCTCCCCTTTTCTCTGAATAAACAGAATATTATTTCTACCTTACTTAAGACAGCTTTTTATACTGATGACTAAGATTTGTCTTTTTCCTTGAACAGATTTATTGATTTTTCTTTTTTTGGTTATTTTCTTTTCTAAAATGCAAAACTATTTGAAGTTTTGGCAATTATTTGAACTATGATTACTCAGTATAAAGAGTTGATCCTTATAGCTCTATTCTAATTTTATAACTTTCACTTGACATTCATGTTTAGAAAAATAAATATTTTTAATTATATTTAGAATACTTAAATAAGTATTTACTGTTGGTCAAATATATCTATAAGTAAAAAAATGACATTCAAAGCTAAAGTGAAGTCATCTAATATTTTCAGCAAATCTTCCAAAAGATTTCCATGTAGATGGATTTATCAGCAAGCTAATATCCTAGCATATTGCCATAACTGAAACCCTGGTTTAAAGATATTAATTGATTCTTAAATTTCCAATAACACAGTGAAGTTTTTTATAATATGATGATAATCTTTTTTATTCTGCTTTAAGGATCACAAACCTCTCTAATTGTATGAAGTCAAATGCTTCAATCATAGGATAAGACTTAACTGCAATATATTGGTCGATTAGAAACAATTAGTGTCATATAATTAAGGAAAATGCTTTTTTCCAAACTATTTTGTAGATCAGTTTTATATTTTGCAACCACTTTTAAATTCATGATGACATTTCACACCTTTCAATCAATTATTATTTCCTATAATCACTTCATTTTATTGGATTTTTTTTTCAAGAATAACATTTACCAACATACCTTCAGGCAAGGACATAGTGATCCTTAGAAAACTTTTAAAACAATACTAATAAGCATGAAGAACAGAGATCGACTCTTTGTGCCAGAGCATCTCATTGTAGACATATGGGCACAGATTATCATTTGTGATGATGAGATGACATCTCAGACTACAGCGCTAAATGTTGTGATGACAATGCAACACAGATTGGTTGCAAAACTTTGAACTTCTATATAAAACTCTTGTAATTACCAAATGTAGCTACCTGACACTGTAAATTTTTTTCTTAATAAAAAAAAGAAAAAAAAAAGAATAACAACATAATTATGATCTATTCAGTTTTTCTTTTTTCCTACAAAACAAGTTGTTTTACTTTAATTTACTTATACACAAGCTAATCCTACTGTAATAAAATGATTGAATTTTATATTTTCTTCAGTCATACAAAATAGTTAATTTTTGTTGATCAAAAATAGATTTCACACATTTAATTGAGAGTTTTTACTTTCTAAAATTATTAGATTGTGTTTCTTTTATGTACTAAATAACCTTTATCTAATATATTATGTGTGTAAATGTTTGATGCATGTCTGTTATTATGTGAAATAAGTGTAGTTAAAAGTAATATTATACTAGAGATTACAAAACAAAATAATTAAAATTATTATAAATTAAATAGTATTTTAAAATAATATTTTACAAAGGTTGGTCAGAAAAACTTTGAAAACACGATTTCAGCTAGAATTTTAAAATAAATCTTCATTAATGAAAAATCAAGTAAAAAATGTTGTGGATTACTTGACAATGTTACAACTAAATCTCTTCCAAATAAAATTTATTTTCAGCTGATTGCTTCAACATATTAACTTTTTTAATTTGTCAGCAATTATTTTGCATTAAAAAATCTCAAGCGATTAAAGTTACAATAATGTCATTTTATTATTATATAATTTTTATTTTTATTTTTTTACAAATATTGGTTTGGTTTTTTTCTATATATATATATATATATGTTAATTAAATTTGATCTAATAAATTTTCATTCATTATAATTTTAAAAAAATATCAAACAGAATTATGATTGTTATTTTAGCTCGAGTATATTTAAAAAATGTAAAATGCTTGTTTAATGAATTAAATATATATTTATAATGTAACATTCAATATATATATATATATATATCATCAAAACTACCCTAAATCCATAATGTAACATTCAATATATATATATATATATATCATCAAAACTACCCTAAATCCAAAATTAAACCAGACCAGCATAAAAATAATTTTAAAACACAACCTAAGGTTACACTGCTGCAAGCAGACTTCTCAAGTGTAAAGAACTACCAAAAACTACACAATATATATAATATTAAAAACTACCCACAAATCCATTCACTTCCCATCCACCCTTAATATTAAAAAAACTCTTAAATAAGTTAATTGCTTCAGAATAATAAATTTTCAATAATAAAGACTCTTTAATTCTTCTTTTGATTTCATTTCTCTTAAAGAAGACAACCTTAGCTTCATCAAAATCAATAGTGTGGCCTGTATCTTTTTTTATGGACATACAAAGCAGAACTAAGATATCTATTTTTAACTCTACTTTTATGAACCTTTATTCTTTCATTTAAACTCAAACTACTCTGACCTATGTAAACATTTTTATATATAAACAAGGGATAAAATATTCTACACCAGGAATAGTCTTTCTATCAAAAACTTCTTTTGTATTATTAATAAATTATTCAATGTAACACCCCTTTTCCAAGCAATTTTCTTATTGCCAAACAATTTACTATTTCAACACACAATTTTATAAGAAGACAATTTAAATGGCAAAGAAATAAAATCATATTTTTCTTTAAACTTTACATCCTTACAAATATTACTATTAAATAAAATACTTTTAACAAATTTATAAGAGTATCCAACACTCAAGTAATCTTTATAAAATTGATATTTCTGAAACAAAGCTACACCACTAGAATTATTTAATTTAATATTCCTATGACAATAATTCCTTAAAGCAGCTACTTTATGAGATACAGACTGATAGCTATCAGGTTTAATTATAGATCTTAATTCTTTACTTTTCACTAAATGACTGCACAATAAACAATTAGTTTCTACATTTCTAATCACCAAAAGATCTAAAAATTTTAACTTACCAAAATCTAATCCCCCTCCTTCTAACACAAATTTTATAGAAGGATTAAAACAAATTAAACTCATTTACAAATTCCTTCAATTTATCATTCTCAACTACAAATAAACAATCATCAACATATCTAACAAATAATTTTACATATAAACAATTCTTTTTAATAATATTTTCCTCTTCCATATAACTAATATAAACTGAAAATTATTATTAAAAATAATTGTTTATATGTAAAATTATTTGTCAGATATGTTGATGATTGTTTATTTGTAGTTGAGAATGATAAATTGAAGGAATTTGTAAATGACTTTAATTGTTTTGATCCTTCTATAAAATTTGTGTTAGAAGGAGGGGGGTTAGATTTTGGTAAGTTAAAATTTTTAGATCTTTTGGTGATTAGAAATGTAGAAACTAATTGTTTATTGTGCAGTCATTTAGTTAAAAGTAAAGAATTAAGATCTATAATTAAACCTAATAGCTATCAGTCTGTATCTCATAATGTAGCTGCTTTAAGGAATTATTGTCATAGGAATATTAAATTAAATAATTCTAGTGGGGTAACTTTGTTTCAGAAATATCAATTTTATAAAGATTACTTGAGTGTTGGATACTCTTATAAATTTGTTAAAAGTATTTTATTTAATAGTAATATTTGTAAGGATGTAAAGTTTAAAGAAAAATATGATTTTATTTCTTTGCCATTTAAATTGTCTTCTTATAAAATTGTGTGTAGAAATAGTAAATTGTTTGGCAATAAGAAAATTGCTTGGAAAAGGGGTGTTACATTGAATAATTTATTAATAATGCAAAAAAAGTTTTTGATAGAAAGACTATTCCTGGTGTAGAATATTTTATCCCTTGTTTATATGTAAAAAGGTTTACATAGGTCAGAGTAGTTTGAGTTTAAATGAAAGAATAAAGGTTCATAAAAGTAGAGTTAAAAATAGATATCTTAGTTCTGCTTTGTATGTCCATAAAAAAGATACAGGCCACACTATTGATTTTGATGAAGCTAAGGTTGTCTTCTTTAAGAGAAATGAAATCAAAAGAAGAATTAAAGAGTCTTTATTATTGAAAATTTATTATTCTGAAGCAATTAACTTATTTAAGAGTTCTTTTAATATTAAGGGTGGATGGAAAGTGAATGGATTTGTGAGTAGTTTTTAATATTATATATATTGTGTAGTTTTTGTTAGTTCTTTAAACTTGAGAAGTCTGCTTGTAGCAATGAAACCTTAGGTTGTGTTTTAATATTATTTTTATCCTGGTCTGTTTTAATTTTGGATTTGGGGTAGTTTTGATTTTATATTGACTAGTTTAGCTTTATGCTTGTAATGTTTATATATATATATATATATATATATATATATATATATATATATATATATATATATATATATATATATATATATATATATATATATATATATATATATATATATATATATAATTTTATGAAGGGTATCAAAAACTCATGCATATATATATATATATATATAATTTAAAACTATTTTTTAATAATTGTGACCGTCTGAGTAACCGTCCATTTTTTCATGTAGGTAATATTTAACCATTCCCTGTAGCTCAAAATATTTATGGAAAAATGGTAACAAGTATTATTATATTAAAAATTAAACAAAAAACAAATCTCATAAAAAAAACTGTTTACTAAAAGATGAATATCCTAATGGGTTTATCTGTTGTTTCACAGTTTTTGGAGAAGGACTGAAAATATCTTCATTCCACAGTGACATTGAATTAATATTATATTCAATAACATGAGCTCAAGTTATTTGTCAATCACAGAACATTTTTATTAATATCGCTACATATGACAGCAGTGAGCTAACAATATAATTTAAGCAGCATTCAACTTACTACATCATTTAATATAGACAGAATATTAAAAAATAACTTCTTTTGTAAAGACATTAAATACTTATATCTATTTTTTGGATACAGTATTACTTTAAAAAAATCAAAATATTTGTCAACTTAAATAGTAAAGTGTCACCAATAAAAAAGGTGTTAATCTTAATTTCACAATTCTGTAATTTAATCAGTAAGTTAAAATTAAAACAGGCAAAACCCTCCAACCAGAACTGCCACTCATTGGAAGCCAGAGTAATCACTGGATGCCAATTGGCTTGAGCATAAAATTTCTATCGAGTGCCTACTCATCCAATATCCCAAGACTAGTTTCTAGCTTGTGGCTTACATAAATGAGGATCAGAGAGTACTGGACCTATATCTTATGTAGGAACTAGATAGGGATTTTATGCACAAGCCCTCTGGCATCCATTGATTACTCTGACTTGCATTAAGATCTATGGACAGTGCTCTCAGATCCAAGTCACCTCAGTGATGAAAGCCACAACCTAGAAACCAGTGTGGGGATATTGGATGAGTAGGCACTATATAGGAATTTTATGCACAGGTCTTATGACATTTATTGATTACTCTGGCTTGCATTGAGTGGCACTACTGTATGGAGAGTTTTGTCTATTATAATAACAGTTATGAGCAAGCATAAGAAATGGTGATCATGTGATCTTAAGCTAAAATTAAATGATTTTTTTAGTTAAAGGGGTAAAAAATACTTTCATACTTTTATTTAAGCAGTGGTCAGGTAGTTTTTTTTTATCACATATATTGTTGTATCATTTTTTTCTTGTCAGAGAGATAGAGTTTGTGTATTAACTTACCCCTATTTATATTAAAAAATTGCGAGAAATTGTAAAAAAAAAAAAAAAAAATCATATTTTCTAGTATAAGAAACAGAAATGGTGATTTTTATGAATGAAAAGTTGTTTGTTGTGTTTACATTGTAATGATCCTGAACAAAATAATTATAAAAATTAGAATAATAAAGCAAAAAACAAAAATTAAATATTCAGTTACAAATCGCCTGTGAACAATTGTATTTTTTACAAACCCGAATATTTCTCCTTAATATATTGACTAAAAATGTCATTTAAAAATGCTTAAAAACTAAAATAGATTAACTATATTATAGAGCAATTGTTAAAATCGTTTTTCTTTTTAGTTATCTAATAATTTGTATAAAATATTTTTTTTTAATCAAAGAGAATATGTTTGCTATAAAATCAAAGCCAGAATTGATTTTTAGTGACATTATTGGGTAAATATTGTTGTTTAGATATTTTTTTTATTAGAGACTGCTAAAGCAGTTTTATAAAATAGAAATATGTAGGAATCAAATTCCAAATATACATATATATATAATATTTTTTAAAAGATGTCTTATTAAATAATTTTTGATTGAATTATTTTTAATATATATATATGTGTGTTTAAATTAAATCAATTATTTTTGAATAAATAATTATAAAATTAAAAATTGAATCCCTTATTTGGTCGAATATTTGATAAAAAAAGCGCAAAGTAAATAATACAGAAAATTGAAAAGTCATTATAACTAGTGAAATAATTTTCCCTTTTCATAAAATAGTACAGAAAATTTGTTAAAGTAGATCTATCAACATTCAAGGATTTGCCCTTGAAAATAAAAGCTAGAGATTATTTAATTATCTGTTAAACAAACACTATTACATGCAATTACACGTAGGAATAACCGCAAGTGCAATAATAGAAATATTTTAATTCTCCTAAACTATATATCACTATCTGGCATAGTAAACACAAATATTAAAGATATGATTACTTAAACATCAATCATAGTAATGCTAATATGACAATGAATCAAGCAACTTTTTAAAGCAGATAATAAATGTAAAAGTATAATACCCATTATAAAATATTATATATAATATATAAACAACAAATGGTAAAAGAAATATTATATTTTAAATTCAATAAAATTTGAAATTCAATTAAAGTTGATGGGGATTACTATGTAATTGAAAGCACTACTAAAGAATGTAAAACAAAATATTTCTTTTATCGTTAAATTGTTTATATACATGTAGTTTACCAATAAGTCTAATCATGCTTTATGTATAAATGCTGAAAGAGAAAGATTTCAAAATCTCTATTGGAAAGTTCCTATCTCCAGATCAATTGATTTCAAACTTATGGTTCACCTCAGTGGAGTGCTGGGACTCCAGAAACTAGATCCAAAATACTAACTCAAAAGTCAGCACTTATAAAATACGTTAGTCTCAATTTGAAAGCCTAAACTTTTCAGTCACATAAAAGTCTTCAAATGCAGCTTAGCTCCACTGAGGTGAGCCATAAGCTAGAAAACAATTTGTCTAGAGATAGGTACTTTCTGATAGAATTTGAATTCTTTCTCTTTCGGCATTTATAAAATAAAGCTTGATTAGAGCTATTGCCAAGCTCCAACTAGTGATCATTTAAATGCAAGCTTAAAAGCAAGTTATGAAATTTTATAACTGGTTTTATATATATATATATATATATATATATATATACCAACCATTTTGCTATATATATATATATATATATATCATTATGAAATTATATAACTGGTTTTATATATATATATATATAATGCTTCTATGATACCAATGATTTTGCTATATAATGGATAATAAAATAATATTTTGATTATACTGGGATTAGAAATTTGATGACATACTTTATTTGGGATATTATTTATAATATATTTTACTATGATAAGAGTACTGGATATTATTGAATTATTTTAAGGACTCAGAATAAACATTAGAACTATTGGTGTTATTTGGAACCCTTAGGAGGAAGAACTGTGATTCAGTTGTAATCTTAATGTAAATTTTATTTACTTATTTATATGTATTGTATTTTTTCAACAATATTAATTATTACATTAGAAATTGATTATATATATAATATTATTTGATGTCTGTATTTTTAAAGCAATATACATAATTATATAACTGAATATTTGTAAATACAGTAACTAAATAATTAAAAAAAATTTCCACTTAGGAGCACTTTCAATTATCTCAGTAATCTGTGTCAACTAATGCTTTGAAATGCTAAGCTTTAGTTGGCACAGATTACTGAGATAATCCAAAGCACTCCTAAGTGGATAAAATTTTAAATTATTTAGTTACTGTATTTACAAATATTCAGTTATATATATATATATATATATATATACACCTGGGTCTCATTTTACGCGATAGACAGGTTCCTCAGAAAACACGTGCAAATGAAATCGTCAAAAATAGATGTAACTTGCCTTGAAAAAGGGGGATAAGGACTGTGATTTTTCAAAACTTGCATAAAAGCATAGCACCAACGTAAAATTTACTTTAAAATTCGTGCAAAAAAAATAAAATAAAATAAAATATGACTAATAAAAAATTTCAAATTTGAAAAAAATTGATACAAGACAAACTTTTTTTAACAATAATATTTAATTTTATTCAAAACAATATATTTTTATGCATAATTTACAGTAATATATATATATATATTTATACACATTTTAATTATTATTGCTATTTGCCGGTAAACAGATTCATTTGCAAACTAATAAAAAAATCAGATTCTTCACAAGATGAAATACAACTAGCACCAATGTCATTCTCATGTTGTGTTAATTAATGGTTTTCTAGTGACAACGTAATTAGTAATTAATCTAACAACTAAAAATTAAATTCTTATTTTTGGCTTTAATTTTCAATTTTAATTGTGCCCACTGCTATTACTCATCTTTTAATAATAAACTTGCAGACACTAAATGATTAATAATTGATTAAATGTTCTTTTTTAAAAAGCAAAAACAGAATGTGATTTAAAATGCAAAATTAACACGCACGGTGTTTGAACAAATTTACATTATAATCTTATAAAATTTAATGTGTGTATACATAAAATGTGGAAATCATGATTTTAATTTCATTATGGCATAAAATCTTACTATTATAAAGCACTGAAAATATTGAAATTACCAAGTTGAAAGTTGACTTTCAATAATGTGCTATTACTTTCAATATAACATGAGTGCACAAAAATTATTATTTAAAGTAATAGCACAATATCGGAGATCGACTTCCGGTGATACACGAATCGCATATCTTCAAAATCGTGTTAAATAAGTCCATGTAAAAAGAGACCCATGTGTATATATATATATATATTATAACCTATGCTCACAACACTGCTCATATACATTATATGAGTAAATGCCCTAGGGTGCTAGTTCTATTAATGAATAGAACAATATAACAACATATCTGATATAAAATTATTACTGAGACTCTTTACGTATGTCTACATTCAGCTCAGCTCAGTGGGAGGTTACAGGAAGTTCATAAAATATATAATTATAAATAAATGAAGGAATAAATATTATAAAACATTAAATAAAATATAAATCTGTTTGGTAATTAACTGCATGATAAAGAATAACAATGTTTATTTGTAAGACTATTAAAATATCATTTCAACTTAATTTCTTCCATCATCCCAGTATAACATATATCAGCTTGATATAGTTATATCACTAAACAATTCTATGACTGGGCATATCATCATCTAAACAGCTACCTTAATGCCGATCAAGGAATATGGAATAAGATCTCAGGGAATTTAAAAAAAAACACAGTTGAATTAAAGAAACTACATTGGCCCAGAATTTATAATTCTAACTTATAATAAAATGTAATGAAATAAATTGACTAAATGTTTTACTGTGTTTAGCAATTAGATAATGATGGAAATAGGGTTTAATTTAATCTCACATTATTATCCAACCAATATATTAACTAGGCAACCTTTTTTATACATTATCAAGTGGCACTGTTTCTTATAACGTTTGGATTGAGGAAACAATATTATCAGATACCAGCACATTTAATATCATAGCTATAAAATAATATATTTATTTTATAATAGAGGTGTGAAATGTGGAGATGTGGAAATTAGTACACAAATGTATACACAAATAACTCAAGATACAGTTTTTTAATAAATATACAAATCATTTATTACACTGAAAATTTAATTTACCATAATTACTTTACACTAAGACTACTTGTCTTAATAATTTAATTCTCAAATAAATCTTTGGACATCATTTTGGGATTATCCCTATGATATTACACTATTTATTATTCATACCTTTTGAAAGTAAATTAACAAACAAACTTGAGTATTCTGACTTTGAATACCTCCTTTACTTAAGCGTTTCATCTAAACATAACATTAACTAAATAATATATTATATTATTGGTACAATAAATATTTTGAGAGGATTTACTATCAATTATTTAAATAAATCAAATTAACATATTTGGCCACCAACAAAGCAACTTTCTCTAACTA
>JAQFVV010006790.1:0-346233 GCA_028023455.1 Epiperipatus broadwayi
TATTATTATTATTATTATTATTATTATTATTATTATTATTATTATTGTTGTTGTTGTTCTAGATTAAAGACATGTTCAATTTTTTCTCTCTTGCTTTTGTTTTGTTTTACTGTATTTTTATTTATAAATATTAATTTTTATTGTGTTCAGTAAAATAGGATTTGCTTATAAAATGTCTTTCTGCAAGATTTGTCATGATTTACTACCAAAAAATGGAAATTTTGTTTCGTGTATGGGCTGTAGCACCAGTTTTCATTACACGTGCTCAACGTTAGGAGAGGCTACCTATAGACGAATGTCTTTAAAAAAAAAAGCAGGAATGGAGATGTAATGTTTGTAGAATTACACCTGATAGTGATGGTTCTGTTATGGTAAATAATAGTGATTCTTCAAACTTGATTTTAAGTGATATTTTGGAAAAATTAAAATTACTTCCGGTTATACATACGGCAATTTCAGAGCTTACGATTACGGTTGCGAAGCTTCAGGTTGACGTGGATTTTTTGCGGGGTAAAGTTGATAAAAATAATGATAATTTACTACGATTGTCAAATATGTATGATTCTTGTGAAAACGAAATCACTTTGTTAAAGGAAAAAATTGATTCTATGGAACGTTTACGGTTGGATTGTGAAATTGAAATACAAGGTGTTCCCTTTTGTGAAAATGAAAATTTATCTTTAATTGTAATGAAGTTGGCGGAAAAACTTGAAATTGAAAACTTTACTACTAATTGTATTGAGAATGTTTATCGGACAAAATCTAAATCTAATAATATAGCAGGTTTTATTGTTACTCGTTTTGCTTCGCGAAATTTAGCTAAATCATTTTTATTGAAGAGAAATGTTATTAAATCGGTTTCTGAGTTTTTGTTAATGGAATCTAGTCAGCGTGTATATATTAATCAATGTATAACTCCACATATTAGACAGCTGTTATGGAAGGCTAAACAAAAAATGCGTGAACGTAAAGGTATGGCTTTTATACGTAATGGATTGGTTTATATTAGAAATGATTTAAATTCTCCGTGTGTTTTAATTAAAAATGAATCTGAGTTGTCAGCGTTTTGAAATTTATTTCCTAAAGTGAAGCTTGATGCATTTTATTCTCATGATGAAACTTTGTCTAATTTCGATGAATTTGTTGTGTATTTAAATGATTTTCCTGCCGGTTTTTATGATGTGATAATTTTAACTGAATCTTGGATTTCCATTGAAGAACAGCATTTATATGTTCTGGATGGCTATTCAAATATTCTTTCTCCTCGTGCGTCTTCACGTTCAGATGGTGTATTAGTTTTTGTGAAAGAAAACATTAAATTTACGTATCATAATCCATTTCTTGCCTCTGCAGAATGTGTTTTGATTCATCTGAATTTACCTTGTTTTGTGTTAACTGTTGTTGCTTTATATAGATCGTGCACAAGTATCATTTTGGATTTTATAGCTGAACTTGATGTGTTATTGTCTGATTTACATACTACTTCAGTAATTCTTATGGGAGATTTAAATATAGATTTATCTAATAATCTACATGGGCCTACCGTACGATATTTGAATTTGCTTTATAGTTATGGTTTTAATCAAGCTATTTTTTCACCTACTCGTATTACGAAATCTTGTCAATCAATTTTGGATCATATATTTGTCAGATTAAACCAGAATCAAAATTATGAATCGTCTGTACAAAATATTTTTATTTCGGATCATTTTGCAACTGTGTTGAGGTTATTAAATTGTAGACCACATGTAAATACTCATTTATATATTAATAAGTTATCACATAATAAACTAAAAATGTTATTATCTGATCAGAATTGGGATTATGTTTTTGCTCTGCATGATGTTGATTCAGCATTTTTAAAATTTCAAGATATTTGTAAATCTTTAATTGCAAAATCTATGGTTAGTTTTAAATTGACTAGCAAAAACCGCAAGCGCTCAGCCTGGATAACGAATGATTTGATTGGAAAAATTAATCAAAGAAATCATTTAAAATGTTTGGGTGGAGATTTGTTGACTTTGAGGAAATTGAATACTGAGATTAAATCTGATATTCGGAAATTAAAATTTCAATATTATCAAAAATATTTTAATGATAAAAATATTTCTTTGAAATGGAAGTTGATAAATTCTCTTGTAAAGAAACCTTTGTCAAATCAACTTAAATGTATAAAACACAATGATAATTTGATTGAAGTAGAAAATAATGAAAAATGTGTTGCTGACTTGTTTAATAATTTTTTTTCAGATCTATCAATAGATAGAACACCAGTACAAGAATTGTCTTTTGCTGATTCTTGTGTAAATTCTTTTTTGTGTACAGATGTTACTGATTTGGATTTGTCTGGTAAAATTGATCTCTTAAAGAATGTTCATTCAGCCGGTCTAGATAAGTTAACACCAAAGATTCTTAAGGAAAATAAGTCAGCTTTCATACCTGTTCTTGTTTATTTGTTTAATCTTTCCTTAAATGTTGGTTTGTTTCCTACTTGTTTGAAGGTTGGTTTTATTACACCTGTTTTTAAAAAGGGTGATCCTGTACAGCTTGACAATTATAGACCAATATCTATTATATCTGTAATATCCAAATTGTTAGAGATGGTGGTTAAAGAGAAAATGATGTCATTTTTATCTAAAAATAATATTTTATCTGAACATCAATATGGATTTATTTCTGGTAGAAGTACCTTGGACACTTTCTATAGTTATGTAAACAATTTGACAACTTCACTAGATAAGGATTTTAAAACTGTTGCTATTTATTTAGACTTGTCTAAGGCATTTGACTCTGTATCTCACAAAATTTTACTTAAGCGTTTATATTCATATGGTTTTCGTGGTGGATTTATTTCATGGTTTGCGAGTTACTTAAAGGATAGAAAACAAGCAACAAATATTTCTGGTGTTGTAAGCTCTTTTATAAAAGTTAACCATGGTGTACCACAAGGTTCAGTTTTGGGTCCCATTTTATTTATAATTTATATAAATGATTTATTTTCTTTACCTTTAGAATCTAAGATTTATGGTTTTGCAGATGATATTGCTTTATCTTATGCTGCAGTTTCATATAATTTTGTTGAAAAAATAATTAATGATGATTTAATCCTAATTAGTAAATGGTTAGCATTTAATAATTTATCAATTAATCTGAGTAAAACAAAAGCTATTAATTTTTCTTATAGGTCAAATATTCATTCGCTTAACATTACTATTTGTAATAAGTATTTTTGGCATTGTAATAGCACTTGTACTTGTGCTAACATTTCTTTTGTTGATAATATTTGCTATCTAGGTATTTTTATTGACTCCAGACTATCTTGGTCAAACCATATTAACTTCCTTTGTTCCCGTTTACGTAAATTAAATTATATGTTTTTCTACTTATCTAAATTTTTTCCTCGGTCAGCTATGATTACTTTATATATTTCTTCTTATCAAAGCTTATTATGTTATAATATATCAGTTTGGGGGAACTGTTCTACTTTTGCAATGACTACATTGTCTGTTTTACAGAATTATACAATGCGTATCATTTTTGGTAGATCACGTGCCACATCTGTTAAAGATATTTATGCCACTTTTAATATACTAGATGTTTTCCATTTGTATAAATATAGAGTGATTCTTGATATTTATTGTAGGAAACTTCATTTGGATACTAAATCTTCTGTTGTAATTACTCGTTTATCTACTAAATATCAGCTAGCTTTACCTAATTTTCTTAAAACATCTAGTAGGAAGCAATTTAGTTATAATGGTCCTAAATTATTTAATATGTTTATAAGAGATTGTTCTGTGAATTTAATGAGCACTAGTTATTTGATTTTTAAAAAGCATTTATGGCACTGGTTATATTATGCTAAGCATTAGTTTTATTTTGTTTATTTTATTTTATTTTTGTTTATACTGTATGTTATGTTATAATTATTTACTACTGTTATTGAATTTCCAAATGTAATATCTGTATAATTTTAATATTTTATGTTATATATATATTTTGTATTTTATTAGTGTTTTTTAGTAAATACTCGTTTATCTACTAAATATTAGTTAGCTTTACCTAATTTTCTTAAAACATCCAGTAGGAAGCAATTTAGTTATAATGGTCCTAAATTATTTAATATTTATTTATAAGAGATTGTTCTGTGAATTTAATGAACACTATCTTATTTGATTTTTAAAAAGCATTTATGGCACTGGTTATATTATGCTAAGCATTAGTTTTATTTTATTTTATTTTATTTTTTTTTTTTTTTTGTTTATATTATATGTTATGATGTAATTATTTACTACTGTGATTGAATTGCCAAATGCAATATCTGTGTGATTTTAATATTTTATGTTATATTTATACTTTTTTTTTTTTATATTTTATAAGTGTTTTTAGTTGTTACATTTAAATTCCTCACACAAGATTTTTCTTGTATGGAATTTATCTCACTGTATTATACATTTATTGTTTGCTTCATAATGAATAAATAAATAAATAAAATTATTATTATTATTATTATTATTATTATTATTATTATTATTATTATTATTATTATTATTATTATTATTATTATTATTATTATTATTATTATTATTATTATTATTATTATTATTATTATTATTATTATTATTATTATTATTATTATTATTATTATTATTATTATTATTATTATTATTATTATTATTATTATTATTATTATTATTATTATTATTATTATTATTATTATTATTATTATTATTATTATTATTATTATTATTATTATTATTATTATTATTATTATTATTATTATTATTATTATTATTATTATTATTATTATTATTATTATTATTATTATTATTATTATTATTATTATTATTATTATTATTATTATTATTATTATTATTATTATTATTATTATTATTATTATTATTATTATTATTATTATTATTATTATTATTATTATTATTATTATTATTATTATTATTATTATTATTATTATTATTATTATTATTATTATTATTATTATTATTATTATTATTATTATTATTATTATTATTATTATTATTATTATTATTATTATTATTATTATTATTATTATTATTATTATTATTATTATTATTATTATTATTATTATTTACTTTTGTCAAAATGAATATTTCATGTGTTATTTATATATATTTTGCTGGAGTAAAAACAACAACTTTGTATTAAAACTTATAGGAAAGTATCATGTAATATTATTATAAGTAAGTTTTTAAGTATTGCTTTCCAACAGTTTAAAATATACTGCATCCATATATTAAACATCTACTATGAAGCCATTTTGTTACTCTAAATTTTTAAAGAAATCAGATAAAATATCTTGTTTACTACAGGATTTAAAAAGGTACATAGTAATACCTCTTCATTACATACTTCTTATATTTAAAGCATCAATGGTTTTGATAATAATGATTAAATGTAAAATACTAAATAATAATAATAATTTATTTTAATAGCAATTGATTATATATGTTAAAAATACAACGTCTTGCATTGGTGGTCGAGAGGACAGCGTGACTGTCTTGCACTTGCAAGCAGTTGCCGGGTTGCGGGTTCGCGTCCCGGCCGATGCTATGACACTTAAAAAAAATACAATAAGTTAATTATCACGGTAGTTACGGATAATTCAACCGATGACGTATTACACTTACCGATTTCCCTTCCGGTAGACATCGTCGATTTTTGCTTGACAACATTGTCATGGCAAACAAGTGACTGGTGTAATTAATACATCAGAGAGTCATTTTTTTTTTTCACCCGCAAAATTTAAAATTCATAGAGAGGTTTGGGAAATTTTTTGATTTTTCTGTCTATTGTGATTTTGCTATCCACGGCATCACAGTTACTTTTTTGAGCTCTTAATTCAGGTAAAGTGTTTTATTTTGTTAATATTTCTACAATTCTCAAACTTACATTGAATTACGTTTAAGGTGTAAATAATTTTCAATAATTTTTTAAAACAAATTTGCTATAGACAGTACATTTTTAAAATTACCAAATGCATGTGATAACACGTTTTCTCCAAGGTCGCCATTAATGCCAGATTCGCATTAATTCGGGTAAAGTGTTTTATTTGTTTATTTTAAATTTAAAAAAATTTTTTGTTAATATTTCTTATATTGAATTACATTTAATGTGTAAATAATTTTCAATTATTTTTTAAAACAATATACACCAAATGCATGTTAAAGTGCGGCTTGTGATAAAACGTTTTCTCCATGCCATTAATACTAGATTTGCATTAAATCGCATCTTTTTTATTTAGCAGTTTATTTAAAATTTACAAAATTTTTTTGTTAATATTTCTACAATTCTCAAACTTACATTGAATTACATTTTAATTTTATTTTTAATTTCTGAATTATATCATACAGAAAATGTTTTTTTATAAATTCATCAGCAATTATAAAAGTTACAGCTATGAGAGTAATACAATGTCTGATATAGGTGTACGCTGAGCCTTTGGCTCGTAAAAAACATCGGAGCCTCCCCCCCACCAATTCCAGCACTATGTGCTGGTTTTATAAATTCTGAATTATATCATACAGAAATTTTTTTCTGTAAATTCGTCGGCAAATTATAAAAATTACAGCTATGAGAGTAATACAATGTCTGATATAGGTGTCCGCCGGGCCTTCGGCTCGTAAAAAACATCAGAGGCTCCCCCCGCCAATTCCAGCGCTACGCACTGGTTTTATAAATTATAATATATATATATATTTAGAATAGAACCTGTTTTATATATTTTTAACATGAATAATTATTATTATATTAATTACTTTTAATTTCTAAATTATTTTGTCACATTTTTTAATTTTTGAATAGTTTTTATCACGTGACCTGGATAATTCAACCGATGACATATTACCCTGAAGGCATATCAGTCCAATCTTGTGATTTTTAATGTACCGTCTTCATGTGATCTGCGGACAAATTTTAGCGATTACATGTGTCCGCAGATATCTTGGAGACGTTATCTTAAAAATCGCAACATCAGACTGATATGCCTTCAGGGTAATACGTCATCGGTTGAATTATCCGTGAGAACTATTATCACCTATCATTTTTTTGTTTTTCTCGATTTTTTTAGTAAAGTAGTTTTTTCTAATTCTTTATTAATATTTAAACTAGCATAGTATAAGTAAGGCATTAAAAAGTTAATAATTAAAATCTACTTTACTTTTCTTTTCAAATGCCATTTATTAAAAAAATAAAAACCTGATTTGCTGAAATTAAAAACAAATAAATCCTTTAATAGACTTTTTCTTTTCAAGTCTTGTTTTTTTTTATATTTTATTTTATGAATCATTTTTTATTTCATTTTTTGCCAATGTTTTGACTATGTTATATGGTCATTGTCAAAAATTGATTATTTCCATATATACAACATTAGAAACCACTCAACAATCCCAATATAGATAACAATCAAGAATTTGAAACTGTTTGTCAAAAAACAATCTCTTTTTAACAATAGAGGTGGAATACAATCTTTATTATTAGGTTCATATGTTTATATAGACACTAACTAAAGATTGAAGTTGACCATACTTTTCTTGTGGATAGAAATATTTTAGTAATTTGTTATCCCAATTGATATACATTACAAACGTGGGATATTGTCGTGAATGGCAAAGGGGAAAGAATTTAATATTAATGTTATGATCACGGAGATTGAAATTATTGATAAAAATAAGTTTAAATAAACCTCCTTAAACAGGTAAAAATAACCTGTTCTGAATGCAGGCTAAATAAATAGTCAATTATAACATTATAAATTACATCTAAAGTATTACCTAAATAATAAGTGTAATAATGCTCAAGGCTAAATAGGTTTATAGGTAATCATTTAAAACCAGTCAAACTTAGACAATCCCAATATAGATAACAATCAAGAATTTCAAATTGATTGTTATCTTTATTGGAATTGTCTAAGTGTTGACTGTTTTTTAATTGTTATTTATAAACCCATTTAGCCTTGAGCATTATATTACACTTATTACAATTATTATTTAAGTAATACTTTAAGTACACTTTAAAAATTATAATTGCAATTTGTGAAGTTATAATTGACTATTTATTAGTGCATTCAGAACAGGTTATATTTACCTATTTAAGGAGGTTTATTTAAACTTCTTTCTATCAATAATTTCAATCTCTGTGGTCAACTTCAATCTTTAGTGTCTATATAAATATGTGGGATCAATAATAGAAGTGGGAATTCTACCTCTATTGTATTGGTCTGTTGCTAAAAGGAGGATGCATTGAACAACAGTTTGAAATTGCTGATTGTTATCTACATTGGGATTGTCTAAGTGCTGACTGGTTTCTAATGGTTATTTATAAACCCATTTAGCCTTGAACATTATTACACTTATATATACACAAATATGTGTTTACAAAGAATTTCCAAAACAACATAAAAAATATTTTAGTCTATAATTTAAAAAAAAAAAAAATGCTTGCTTACTTTCATGTATCTACACCCTTTTACATTTTAATTTTTTTTAAACATAATTTTCACTTTTGTATAAAATGCTTTTCAATTATTATAATTACACTAATAATTATGCCAGATTTTTAACGCTTTCTATTCAAAACTGGTTTTTTCATTTTTATATACAAACTTTCTTTAATTAATCTTTCTTTGTAAAATCTCACACTTTCCAATATTTTTATTTCAAAATTTAAATACTTCAATTCTTTTATATGGAGGTATATACAGTGGTGCTCAAACTAAGCTATATTTTGATCCAAGCCCCTTTCACATTTGGATTATTTAATGTAACATAACTTATGTTTTGTTGAAAAACATTGGTTAGGATAGAAGTATTGTTTATTGAACTGCAAGTGTATGCTATTTTTTAATGCACACACATATAACACTGGTGTTTTTTATATGTATAGAATGCATATAAATCAAAACTACAATACAAATAAAATTTTAAAATTAAAAATAATTTAGTTATTAATAATAAACATATTTGCATATATTTTCCTGAGTGTATTCATTCATGCATTCACTGAAGCAATAAGAATAAGATGAAAAAAACTCCCACTATTGTATTTTATTTTTAAAATAAATGGTTAAATGTGTGACTTTCATCCGATTTAAATACATTTTGGATAGTATTCTTTTTTTCAGTAACTTTTTCCTCTTGTAGAAACATAATAAAACTAGTCTCTATCAAGAAATTATGATCTCTTATTTTAACCAGTTCATTTTTTCACGTGTTGGAACAGCGTTTGAGATTTCTAAAAGTAAAATTTGCATTTTTCACTCTCTGCTGAAAATTTTGTGAAGCTTTTTTTACAACTTTAAAATTCATGTTGTACCGGTATAAATACACCACGCTTACTCATACCCAGTACCCGAGTTCAAACCCAGTCCACGTTTAAGAATAAATTCCAAAACGCCAACTGAATTCAAACCCAAACCCCGGTATGACTAACCGATGATGACTTTATAACAGCACGGGGTTATCCCTTTACTAGCTCAGCTTCGAACATAGACTAATTCTTACAGTTAATGATATATATATTTATTAAACTCTAGATACTGGAACGGTCATTTATGTAACGTATATATTTAAGTTGCCAATACAGACAGTAAGTGGCTAAATAGACTTAGAGAGAATAAGGTGGAGGACACAAAAATTTAGATTAAATAAAGTGTTTAATAAGCAAAATATAAAGCATATAAATATAGTGTTAAATAATACCAATAGAAAGCACATAAATATAGTGTTATATAATAACAATAGACAGCATATAATATAGAGTTATACAGTACGGTAAGACTTCATAAATCCTCTTGTATTTGGCTACTAGTCTTTAGTAAACGTTTTATTTAGTAAACAAACTTATGCCAATAGCTGGGTAGTTAAATGATTGACAGGTGGTTAAGAGAATCAGAGTATTTGAGCACTGGAAAAATATTTATCTAAAGATTTTTATTAACTTATTTTATTAGAATAGGCTCGAGCCGTTACGTAGATGAACAGTTGGAGAATGGTTTTATAGAAAGACGACATAAAGGATAGATGTGCTGTTAGTTTTATATAAATACGACATGGAAGATAGATGAACTGGTGGCTGCCTGGATTCAAAAGCCCTACAGTAATCAATTGCGGTGCATTAACGGAATACCGGGCGGCTTGTACTTTGACAAGGCTTAATGCCCCCAAGTAGTTCCGGGACACGACAACCAGCCGGGATCATTTCGAACCCCGGTGATCCAAGAGATTACCGGGAAAGAAAACTGCTTTCATTCCCCAATGGTAGAATGGCGAGACGCTAACTTCAGCGAAGGGACGGCATTGCCACAGACGTGAAAGACGAATACTTGAAGCGGATTTTTTTAAAAGAAATTATATAAAACCTGGAATCTATTAGTCTGTTTCTACGCCACAGGCTGAGATCCTTATCCCAATAAAAACATAGCGAAATTAAACTGACGGTGAAAAACAATAATTAGTTAATATTACTCTGGGACTCCTAACCCTTCAGGTTGACAGGCGGTAGCGACAGTATCAAATTACACAGGGAGTTATTTCTCAGATTATACATAACATTAATGAACACTTTGAAACCATTATACATATATTTTACGATCGAACCTTAGATTGCAATTATAGGACAAATTAACATAGACTAATAAAGTGACTTAACATTTATCAACTCGGAATGTGAAAGAATATTTAATTCAAAAAATGAAATTACTTTTAAAATTAAATTGATCACTATTACACACTAGTTTACACATAGTTGGAAATATTACTATTGGCAATGTTTGTTTATGAAATAAGCAACATAAGAAAATATAAATGCATTCAGTTGAAATCTTATTACTATTAATTACAATTTTATAAATGATTTCTAAAGACTAGAGCAGAGGGTAAAAAAAAAAAAAAAGAAACGAAAATTTACTGACAGATTAAACAATAGCATTATAAATGATATAAAGACTTACATATGATTCACTTGATTGATAACATTAAGCACGGAAGAAAATTAAAGTTCGTGTAACAAAGTTCTCTTATTTCTTCTTCCAGCTTGGTTTGTGACGAACGTAGGCGCGCATTTTTGAAAGTTATTTGTAAGGCATAGTAAATTTTGAGATTGGAAGTTGGAAATTCTGAAGTATATGAAACATGATCAAACAGCGGCACGAGGATCCATATTGGCAGGCAGAGACCAGCTCCTGGCAATTAGCCCATCAACATTGCGATTCACTGGTAAACTTCTTAATAATAATGTTTGAATTATACTCAACTGCTGTGTTGTCTCGAGACTACCTCTCTCAAACACGACAAAAGTTAGAATGTAAGTTTTTCTCTAAAATAGCCACTGCTGACCTTTCCGACTTGTTTTTGTTTTAGGCTCCGCCTACTTTCTCTAGCCTCTAGTGATGCAGCTTGACCAACAATCAATTATCTGTTTTTAGCAATCTTTTAATTTAATATGCCATTTTTAAATCGATACATTAATTACATATAAAAATTCCTTACTAATTTTGAATACAACTTAATTGCTCTGAACATTTGTGCAATTAGATTTTAATTAAAAACACTGATCAAAGGAATGTGATTTTTGATCAGTATTTTTAGACGACTTTATACAATTTTAAAACTAAAATTTAAAACAAATACGCCCGCACTGAAACTTTAAATTAAATGATATAAATTCACAAACCACGCACACACAAATATTATTTCATGGTTTGCGACATTTATATACGGCATCTTTACACATTGACTGATAAACTATAAAATATATAACTAATTTTTATTATAAATTAAAATAGACAAAATCTCACTGCGGGCGAACAGTGGTTCGAATTACCGTACATAAAAACACCTGAAACGAAGATCGGTTCTCCGATCTGTCTGTTTCATTTCTTGTCACTTTATAAAAAAAAACAACAAAAAAAAATGATTATACATAATTTCTGGTTAACATTCTTTTTCATTCATTTTTTTACATAATTGATTGACCTTGGAGAACAGTCTGGGTGAGGGTTTGAACTTAATATTTACAAAGGTGGGTATATTACCGTAATTCCTTTCCTCATCATCATGTGCATGTCATAGTGGTCATTTTCCGGGTCATCATTTTGTATATCTCTACCTTCTCCCTGGGTCGGGAGGTATATAAGGTTTTAGCGGCCTGATCTTAGAACTACAGTGCTCCCATTCCCCTTTCGTTGGATACAAGTCCCCATGGTCGATCTGGTTGAGCAGTTCTACCGTGCTCTCGAACGACATGGGGCAACTCCCCAGCATTATCCTTTGCACCCACGGTGGAAGGTTATGTATGACGATGCAAGTAATGTGTTGCTCTGTGTAGTTGAAAGCGGTGAGGGATTTAAATATCATTGCTTGGTGCGTGAAGAAGGCTGCGAAACTCTGTCTGCTACTTTCGTCGTATTTCATATTTGAAAACTGGTGTAGCAGACCCTCCTGCTTCTCCACACTCCAGTATCTTTTTAAAATAGCTTCCTCATAGCCTCGCATCGTACTCGGTGGTTGTTTCAATAATTTCCACCATGCCTTCGCGGATTCCCTCAGATAATGGCTGGCGACTGTTATCCTCTCCTTTTCACTCATCGGGTGAAAACACATGAATTCTCTAATGCTGTCCAGATGCACGGCTGGATTTTCCCCGGGGTCGCCTCTGAACGTTTGAATGTGGATAGATGATCCTACGTGAGGGATGTTAATCATCCTGATTGGCGTGTCTACGGCCTGTTCTCTTTTTATTTCATTTTCTTTGTAGCTAGTTCCACTTTGCGCTATTTGGTTTTCGCGCTGGCCCTGCGCCTCAGTTCGCCTTTCTACTTCAACATTCGCGTCTGGGTCCTGGCCTGCCTTCTCTTCATTGGCTATTCCGCTCATAGTTTCTACTTCCATCGGAATGGTTTGGTGTTCTTCTCCCTTCCTCGCACTAATACTTGCTTTACTTTCTCTAGCTTTTTGAACGTCCAATCCCATATGCCATTCTTCAATCTTTAATATACGCGCCATCATGGCCATCATGATCTTTCTGTCCTCCCTCATCTCCTCGAGCATCGCGTAAAATTTCGCATCGCGATCGCGCTCCCTCTGTTTGACGTTCCTCTCCGGTCGTCTAAAACTTTTTCTTTTATCCTGAAATTCCTTGAATACAACTTCGTGGTCGCTGGATGTGTCCGACGTCTCTGCTCCAGTCGCGGACACATGCTCGCTTCCTTCTATTTCTGTCATTTCTTCTTCGTTTTTACTGATAAATGTCTTCAACATAAAAAATTCGCTTTGTACAACGCTTTGATTTTTATATATATCATAAAAGGTTACTGATCCCTGCTCCTTGTGCCAAATCCTCCTCCGCTGCTGATACTGTTTGTGTGGCTTACTTCCTTTCTCTCTTTTCTTCCTTCGCCTACGTTCAGTCTGGTTTTTGTTATCTACGCTTTTTTTTCTTTATTTAGGAACATAATATGACATGTCTAAAATCATTACTAAAAATATACAGGGGAAAAAAAACTTTCTTTCACCCAGTTCGCACTGTTCTCCTCAGTCCTATAATACATACATATTCATAATGGGTACATAACATAGTATTTTTTTTGTATTTCTGTCAGTAATTCTCTCTTTTTATATATGCCACCCTACTCTCTTTTAAAACAAACACTCGCCACTGCTGTATGGACAAACATGTTTGCTGACAAATTTATTTGATAGGCGCCAGCCAGCAACATGTGACCAATAGATAATTTAATCCACTGGTCCCCAAATATATACTTTTATATGACCTAATAATCATTTTATATAAGCAAAAAAAAAATTTAATACTGACTCTGGTAAGGTTTTCTTTGTTTATATTACAACATATATATGCACACACGTTTTTATTTTTAAAACACAAGAATAATCCTACTTCTTTCTTCTTTTTTCAAAAAAAATATTTTTCACAACAAACGAAAATATATATATATACGTACACAAATATATATACGCGTACACGCTTTTATTTTTTTAGAACTGGACTTAATTCTACTTCTTTATTTTTTTCATATGATTTAAACGACAAGAATGAACTCGCAAAAACATTATGGAATAACTCATTTATTTTAATTAATTACACGCACGAATTGCTTCCGCTCTCTTTTCAAAAAAAATCTTCACTCTGTTTCTTAACAATATTTGGGAGTACTATACTGAACCTTTGTGTGAGGGAAAAAAAAATTTTATACATTTGTTTTCTTACTATAGTTTTCACTTGCGCATTTTACTACGCCAAATACGTATCGATATTATGACAAACGACACAAAAAAATTGAATATTTTTATCATTTAACTGTTTACTTCCGTTCACTCTGCAGGGTGTGGGAGATTTCTTCATCGAGCACCACGGAGGGCGTCCAAAAATATAATAACTGTACCGGTATAAATACACCACGCTTACTCATACCCAGTACCCGAGTTCAAACCCAGTCCACGTTTAAGAATAAATTCCAAAACGCCAACTGAATTCAAACCCAAACCCCGGTATGACTAACCGATGATGACTTTATAACAGCACGGGGTTATCCCTTTACTAGCTCAGCTTCGAACATAGACTAATTCTTACAGTTAATGATATATATATTTATTAAACTCTAGATACTGGAACGGTCATTTATGTAACGTATATATTTAAGTTGCCAATACAGACAGTAAGTGGCTAAATAGACTTAGAGAGTAATAAGGTGGAGGACACAAAAATTTAGATTAAATAAAGTGTTTAATAAGCAAAATATAAAGCATATAAATATAGTGTTAAATAATACCAATAGAAAGCACATAAATATAGTGTTATATAATAACAATAGACAGCATATAATATAGAGTTATACAGTACGGTAAGACTTCATAAATCCTCTTGTATTTGGCTACTAGTCTTTAGTAAACGTTTTATTTAGTAAACAAACTTATGCCAATAGCTGGGTAGTTAAATGATTGACAGGTGGTTAAGAGAATCAGAGTATTTGAGCACTGGAAAAATATTTATCTAAAGATTTTTATTAACTTATTTTATTAGAATAGGCTCGAGTCGTTACGTAGATGAACAGTTGGAGAATGGTTTTATAGAAAGACGACATAAAGGATAGATGTGCTGTTAGTTTTATATAAATACGACATGGAAGATAGATGAACTGGTGGCTGCCTGGATTCAAAAGCCCTACAGTAATCAATTGCGGTGCATTAACGGAATACCGGGCGGCTTGTACTTTGACAAGGCTTAATGCCCCCAAGTAGTTCCGGGACACGACAACCAGCCGGGATCATTTCGAACCCCGGTGATCCAAGAGATTACCGGGAAAGAAAACTGCTTTCATTCCCCAATGGTAGAATGGCGAGACGCTAACTTCAGCGAAGGGACGGCATTGCCACAGACGTGAAAGACGAATACTTGAAGCGGATTTTTAAAAGAAATTATATAAAACCTGGAATCTATTAGTCTGTTTCTACGCCACAGGCTGAGATCCTTATCCCAATAAAAACATAGCGAAATTAAACTGACGGTGAAAAACAATAATTAGTTAATATTACTCTGGGACTCCTAACCCTTCAGGTTGACAGGCGGTAGCGACAGTATCAAATTACACAGGGAGTTATTTCTCAGATTATACATAACATTAATGAACACTTTGAAACCATTATACATATATTTTACGATCGAACCTTAGATTGCAATTATAGGACAAATTAACATAGACTAATAAAGTGACTTAACATTTATCAACTCGGAATGTGAAAGAATATTTAATTCAGAAAATGAAATTACTTTTAAAATTAAATTGATCACTATTACACACTAGTTTACACATAGTTGGAAATATTACTATTGGCAATGTTTGTTTATGAAATAAGCAACATAAGAAAATATAAATGCATTCAGTTGAAATCTTATTACTATTAATTACAATTTTATAAATGATTTCTAAAGACTAGAGCAGAGGGTAAAAAAAAAGAAACGAAAATTTACTGACAGATTAAACAATAGCATTATAAATGATATAAAGACTTACATATGATTCACTTGATTGATAACATTAAGCACGGAAGAAAATTAAAGTTCGTGTAACAAAGTTCTCTTATTTCTTCTTCCAGCTTGGTTTGTGACGAACGTAGGCGCGCATTTTTGAAAGTTATTTGTAAGGCATAGTAAATTTTGAGATTGGAAGTTGGAAATTCTGAAGTATATGAAACATGATCAAACAGCGGCACGAGGATCCATATTGGCGGGCAGAGACCAGCTCCTGGCACTTAGCCCATCAACATTGCGATTCACTGGTAAACTTCTTAATAATAATGTTTGAATTATACTCAACTGCTGTGTTGTCTCGAGACTACCTCTCTCAAACACGACAAAAGTTAGAATGTAAGTTTTTCTCTAAAATAGCCACTGCTGACCTTTCCGACTTGTTTTTGTTTTAGGCTCCGCCTACTTTCTCTAGCCTCTAGCGATGCAGCTTGACCAACAATCAATTATCTGTTTTTAGCAATCTTTTAATTTAATATGCCATTTTTAAATCGATACATTAATTACATATAAAAATTCCTTACTAATTTTGAATACAACTTAATTGCTCTGAACATTTGTGCAATTAGATTTTAATTAAAAACACTGATCAAAGGAATGTGATTTTTGATCAGTATTTTTAGACGACTTTATACAATTTTAAAACTAAAATTTAAAACAAATACGCCCGCACTGAAACTTTAAATTAAATGATATAAATTCACAAACCACGCACACACAAATATTATTTCATGGTTTGCGACATTTATATACGGCATCTTTACACATTGACTGATAAACTATAAAATATATAACTAATTTTTATTATAAATTAAAATAGACAAAATCTCACTGCGGGCGAACAGTGGTTCGAATTACCGTACATAAAAACACCTGAAACGAAGATCGGTTCTCCGATCTGTCCGTTTCAATGTATACTTATTTTCTAATATATTAAATACAAAAAAATTCCAAAAGATGGGAGGAAAACTGAATATGCATCCATCAAAGCATCTCAAGCTCTGCCGATGATGGGTAATCATTATATATTTCATGCTCTCAAATTTTGCAAGATTACTTCAAGAAAATATTATGATCATTAAGAAAATATTACTATAGTCTAAAAACTGGCTTTTTTGGAATGTTTATGATTTTATTTGTATCATAATTGTGTAATAATTATTAAAAATCAAAAATAAATATTATTATATATTTATTTTTTTACAGAAGTGTTTTATTTTTAAATATAAAATAATATACTCTTCTGAATATTATTAACTATAGAGATTACAGTCACAGAAAACATAGCTATCTAAAAATGAGGTCACTTAGCAGATTGTTTTAATATTTAGCAAGATCATAAAAATTATGAAAATTTTTTAAACCATTAAAGCATAAACTAATAGATTTAGTAGTTATTAAAAATAATTCATTCAGATTTTTAAAACAATCATCAAACAAAGATTTCATTCGTTTTGCAAATTGAACTGGCTCCACCTACAATTTGTTGATATGACAGCATTTTGTTTTGATTAAAATCTAATTTTTAAAATAATTCCAAAAATCAAAAGTGATTTTTTAAAAATTTATTCTATTTCTAAACAAAAATATATTTCGAATGAGATCAAATTTATTATATTCTGATAAATAAAATGGTTTAAGATCAAAATAAAATTTGAAAGCTTAAATCTATTGAGAACAAAGAAATCTGTCAAAATATTGGTGGGAAAATAAACTGGTTAATGTTTTTAAATCAGTAATTTTACGTGTGTTCTAAAATTTTGTAAAAGTTTTAGCATTATTCTGAAAAGATATTTTATTATGCTACTGCACATCAAATTTGGAAAGGATAATATGGAAAAACAAAATATATGTGCTTTCAATATAAACCAAAGAAAAATTATTAATATATATATATATAATCACTTAGGGCATTCAGAAAAGAAAAAATAGCCACCAAATATCATAAAATTTGCTCTTTTTCATATGTTTTTTTTTTGTTTGCATTTATTTACATTGTTGTTTGTTTACATTTTTCTTTGGAATAATATACAATTGAAGCCATGCAGTTAAATACAGCATAATTCAGACCATGACTTATTAAAATTTTTATCTATTAAATGCTGTTTTAGTTTAATTTTCAATTTATTTTTTGTTGTTAAAACATATAATTTATGTGATAAAAATTTATTATGTTGTTTTAAAAATACTTTGTAAACACATATTTATAGGTATATATTTTATAGCAATAATCAACACTTAACAATGACCATATAACATGGTCAAAACATTGGAGGAAAATGAAAAAAAAAGGTTCATAAAGTAAAAACAAGTTTTAAAAAGAAAAAGGTGAAATACATATTATTCATTTTATTAAATGTAAATTTATCTTATTAAATCAGAATAACAAACTAAGAAAAACTAAAGAGAAATATGCTCATGTCATTCAGGCATATTACTTTATCCAAAATTAAATTAAATATAAGTGTGAATAAATTGTAACTCATGCTAAAATAACACCCATGTAATTTTATCTGGATTAAAAGAATTACTGAATTATTAATTGCCAGATTATCTGTGTTATCTATTATTATTTAGTTCCATTTTTCTTTTGTTTTTGTGTTATTATATAATATATCTTTTTATTTTGTTTTTATATGATACTCTACTAGTTTATATTTTCATTTTTTTTAACTATTCTATCTTTTATCTAAATGTTACTAAAAATACAAATGTTATATTTTGCATATTTTTGTTGATAATTATTGCAAACAGTCACCACTATTAGTATATTAAAGTAGATATATTTAGGGACAACAATAAGATTAACTATTTGATATAGACCATGAACTAGAATGAAAACAATAGATCCCATTAAAATAGTAAATGGTTAACTAGCTATTATTTGCTAGAATAAATAAATATCCCAAATTAATTTAGGCTGGTTGGAGGAATATTGGTGGATTGTCTGTAAAAAGAAATATATGATTGTGATAAGTTACTGTTTTTATTATTAATGCTGGAGATCATATTAATATGGACTATAAGCATTTTATTTACCTTTTGCAATTGTAATATTGTCAAAAAAATTCAAAGTAGTTTGTGTAAACAAATAGATTATCTTGCAATTTTTTTTAAAAAAAAACTTCCTTAGAAATATGATATAAGTAGTTTATATGATTGAATAATTTTGTTTTGCAAAACATTCATCATTGAATATAAAGACTTTCTTAGCACAAACTATCATTAATTTGTATTTGTAATTCATTATCTCTATATTAAAAGTATCTTATATAAAACTTAATGCATCTTAATCTTGTAAAGAGCTCATATAAGTAGTGGCAACAATCAAATTGTCTTTGGGTTATGCATATAACATAAAACTCTAATAATCTTATTATCTAGTTAAATGTCTCAAAATGAGTAGGTAATCTGATACCTTTTTAAATTATCTTTGTTAATAAATTCCTAATGTAGTTTATAAGATTCCTTGCACTTGTCATAAAATTTATATAAGTCAAAGTAAATTAAGTCTTAATGGAAGAGTTAAAGTTCATATGAGTAGAGTTAAAAATAGATTTATGAACTGAATTCAGGTCATAAAATAATATTTAGCAATGTAGAGATTATATTTTATGAAAAAAGTGAGCTGAAGAAAAGAGTAAAAGAAATTTTGATGATAATTTTTTTTGAATATATAGCCATCACTCTCATGAAAACATCTTTTGATGTTTTTGAATTGAATTGAATGATGGAAAGGCTATTTTGTTTTGTATTTTGTTTTTATGTTGTATATATCTTGTTGAATTTCACTTGAAAAGGTTTATTTGTTAATATATGAAACCATGGTTGTGGAAGAATTTTAGTATTTTTTAATAGTATTATAATGTTATAATTTTTTTATTTTATAATTAATACTAGTATGTTATTATTACATGTGATATTTTTTAATTAAACTAACCACAATTAACTCTTTAACTCTCTATTTTAATTTACTAGTGCAGAATTCATATGAAATTTTAACCAGAAAGGAATTATGCCCTATACATATGCACTGCATATTGTTTTAATACCTCAATGATATTTTGTTAAGTACAATGGATACTCTCAATCCAAAGACAAGATAGAGACCATGAAAAGATAAGAATGGCCATCTTACCTTTGTAATTAAATTCACTTATATAGGCCAATCTAATCTTGGAAATAGGGAATTATATAAATTCTAATATTTCATAATATTAACAGGTAGTAGATTGGAAAATTTCACAATTATTAATGGATGGAATAAAGTTGATGGATGTAAAGTGATTTGGAAGACTACACTCTCATTTCATGATGCTTATATAAAAGAATATAGGTGTGAAGATAAGACTACCACTCTTATCTTTTCAAAGTCTCTATCTTGTGCTTTGGTTTGAGAGTATCCTCCATACTCAACAAAACATTGGTGAAGTATTAAAACAATATTACAGAGCTGGTGTAAAGGATGTTATTCCCTTCTGATTAAAATCAATCCTTTAATGATGTAAGGACTTCATAACATAATTTATAAATTTTAGATGCTAGAATTAAATACATGAAAATAATGGCAAAGAATGGCAAAATACTGCCAGCAATTATTACATGTTATCACCTTTTTTGCCTAATTATTTTCCATCTGCTCTTGGGGAAAGAACTTAAAAATAGTAAGAATAGTTTTTCTAATGCAAGTCAAATAAAAATCACTATAATATTTAATAAGTGAATATTAAGTTTTAAATGCATAATTACTATATTTTGAGAGCCATTATTTGAGAAAAGTATGTTTTTAATGACATTGTTTTATATGTATAATGTTTATTTTTAAAAATGTATAAACATCTGAAGTTGTTCAACGTATGTTTACTGCTGGAATATGTTCTAAATATCATTGTTTCTAAACCTGTCTGATTTTATAGCTTAAAGCAATTACATCTCCCACACTTTTTGCAATTTTTAGACAACTATAAAAACTAATCTAAACTTACTGAAATGTCAAAGGTATATATAATCATCTATAATTTTTATCATTCTTCTGATTACTTTTTATTTTAATTTATAACTGTAAGCTAGCTATAGTTTAATTTTGGTGCAAGTGTTGATAAAGCTTTATTTAGGTGAATTATTTATATGGGGTTGAAATTTAGCAATTTAAAAAATATTTTATTAGATGATTAAAAGAAATACGCATATAATTTGAAAGGATATCTATTTTTAAGTTGTTTTTATATGAAAGCAAATTAATTTCTATTTATATTTCAAACATAATTATTTTCTTCAAGAAACAATTTTATTCTTTAAAGAATAATGATGATATACATGTGATAGGATAATTTATTTGTGTTTTTTTTTGTTTGTTTGTTTCGTTTTATTAAGATATGACGTCACCTGATTTTAGCAATAAAAAATTGAAATTATATAAATATTTTTATTTTATTTGCAATGAAAACAAATTATAGTCTATTATTCTGAAGCCATGTATCATCGCTCATCAGAGTAGTGAGTGCAACAGTTTTGTTATATAATTTTTTAAAGTGAAAAATTTTAATCCTCAGTAAATAATTTTTACTACTGTGTCAACCAATCACAATGGCCAAATATAGTTACGTGCTTGGTCCTGATACATTATTGTCTTGATTGTTGGATTGTTGGACAAAAATTAGAAATAAAAGCAATAGATTAAATCATAATGACAATTTTTACAATTACATAGTAACATGAGAACCATAGTTTATGGGAGAGGTATTGATTTTAGAACCCATAAAGAACTATATTAATAAATAATAACACTTTCCAGTTTAAGAGCCAATAAATACATTTATAAATAATAATAAAGTTTTCATGACATAATGGTTAACATCTATCTGTTGTGAGTGTGCTAGTTCATATCTAGGCTGACTAAAACATTAAAATTTTTTTAGGTCATTAAAAAAATAAAAAAACACGTTTAGCAATTTTTTTTATATAGCCAGCTCAAATATGAAATCTATCTGTTATTAATAAGAAAGTAACATTCAAATGATTATAATGTGATGGAACCTTTAATGATGATTTTTACTATTACCAGGTTCAGGTTTAAGATTTGTGAAGCTCTAAACTAAGATCTTTTCCGGCTTCTCCAAAGCCAGACATACATATGGGTAATGTAAATAAAACTGTATTGATTTGATAAAAGTGAATTTCTAGAAACATAACAAATAATTAATACTAAATATACAACATTATTAAAACCTACCCTGGCACCTGTGAGGAGTGCCAAAACATGAAACCATGGTCAGGGGTTTGGGGGGGGGGGGGTTCCTGGCAGAAATATTTTAATGCTTTCTCTGGCTAAGCATTTAACACAGAGCTTGTTGAGGAATTGGCAATCCTCATTGTTTATAACTTACAAGCTTAAGAGAATAGGGTCATGTGATCTATGACTCTTATTTTGACTATTTATAGTCTCTGCCTTAAGTCTTATGCAATGTTATATTGCTAAGACTACTAATATATGGTATGGCTGAAGATCTATCAGCCCCATAAAGCTATTTGAATTGGATAGCTGGGTTTGAAGACATGTAGGTGTCTGAAAATTTCAGATTTTCCACTAAAAATAGATAACTTTTACTTAAATGCTGGCTTTGGGTTGGTATTTTTAGATCTAGTGTCTGAACCTACCTTGGCACCTCTCTGAGGAGTGCTAAAGCACAAAACTATGGTCAGGGGTGGGGAGTGGGGTTCCTGACAGAGATATTTTAAATGCGTTCTCTGGCTAAGCATTTTGAGGAATTGGCAATCCTCATTGTTTATACAACATTATTAGTTTAACAATGCCATTGACAAAAACAAATTTTTATTGCATTGTAATATTTATCAAGCAAATTACTATAGAAACAATATTTTTTCTTACTAAATTAAGATTTATACAGAAAATGCAAAGACATACAATGAATATTATGTTGACAGACATTTTTGTTGAATAAAACTCAATTATTAATTTAGGTTGCTTGATTTTTTTTGTCTCTAATAGCAAAAATATGCACATGTTTGGTTAAGCCTATCTTCCTATGTGCTTGTAATGTCATAATTTTATCCATAAACACAGAATTTGAATGTTGATCAATGTTGATAAAAAAATCAAAAAATCAAAAAAGAAATATGAGAAGAAAATTCAAAATGAAAGTTCAGTGAAAATCTAAATGCAAAACTTAGTTATCAATTTCATTTGCTTACCCTTTTCTGTCTGTAGCAGTAAAAATATTGTATATAATTTTATTTAAAAGCATTCTTGTAAGTGTGCATACTATAATAATTTTAGCCATGAGCCATAGAAGCAAAATTTGAAAGCTGATTAATGTTAATACACACACACACACACAAAGAATGAAAGTAGAGCAAAAACAGCAGATATCTTAAGTGCTAAATTTGGGGTCACCAAATTGATGAATGTCCATTGGCTGAAATAAGAAGTGGTGAAAAGATTTCCAGTTTGATCAGTTAACATGGTAACAATATGCAAGCAATTGAGACCTAAGCTAACATGGTTTAATCAATGCAAATGACAGAAGTGTTATGTAACTATAGGAAACATTTTTGCTAATGTGAATTAATCAAAAAACAAATGGTACTGAAAATACAAATGGTGGTTAAGACAAGCAAATGGTTAGTAATGGCATCAATGAGATGATTATTTGTGAAAAAGTCAAGCAATTGTTTGAAGAAAAAGTATAGTTCATTGGGATCAGGAAAAGAATTGGATAGTATAGCATTAGAAGTGTGGTAAGTCTGCTGCTTAACATTCTCACAAAAAAATGGAAGTTCTGAAATCGATGATCTATGAATTTCTATTATAATGTGTAAGCTTTTTTTATGTTTTAATCATGTACTTTTAAAACATGAATTTTAATTTTCATTAAAATCTCATTGGACATAACATTTAGCAATTGCTTTTATATGCATTTTTGTATTTGTATTTTTGATTTTTCCTGTTTAAGTGGTTGTTTTGAATGGTAACTTTATCACATTTTATGTATCTGGAACACATTCCTAAAAAAATATGTTATTTCAATATAAACTATCATGAATGAATATTATAATGATTTTCATTCTGGAAATAATTAACTCATAAGACTGCACTGTATTTAAAATAAATAAAATATAGTTATATGAATTAATAAAATTTATGTTAATAAAAATAATTTATATTTTTATTAATAACTTTAAAAAAAATCTGCTGAGGACATCCAAAGTGCAAAGTCCCTAAGTTATAGCTTATTTTGATTATATATAAATTTGGCCCATAACCGAAATTATAGTTAACTTATTTTTTACAGTTGAACAATCTTTATAATTGTAATGATGCCATTAACTTATTTTATAATTCATCCTTTTTGATGATAATAGTTTGTAAGTTTTTATGAAATATGGAACTTTATCAATCTGTGAACATTAAATTTTGCCTTGTTAACACTGACTTCTGGAGATCATATAAATGACATATATGGCAAATTCAGTGCTATGGTGCTCATTTATCTTACAGCTGATCTTCTTTCATTCTCAATCATTCAAATTATACTGCTGAGACTAGGAAAAAGACTATTTGAAAAAATGGAAATGGCTACCTAATGAAGAACAATGATTAAATATTTGACCAGAGAATTTTAGATGTCTGATTGTATCATCTGTAAACAATTTAACATTCAATTTGTATTTATATTTGTAGAATTGAGTTCTTAAAAGAAAATTATAGAAAGGTTGTCTCTTGTACGTTTTAAAAGTCAAAGAGTGACTATTCTTTTTTGTGTATCATAAATTATTTTAATGCAACAACTATTAGATTTATCTATACCATTAGCAATTATTTTTAAAGTTGCCTTTATCCATGTTGTTTTATAAATATATTTAAAAAATTCTTTATGTAAAATATAAGTTTAGGGGAAGTTGTAAATATAATAATAATAATAATTATTATTATTATTATTATTCCACAAATTAATTGAGTTGAGACTATCAGTTCACAAAATTATTGAGAGAGTGCAGTTCGGAAATTAATTGAGTCAGTTAACAAACAAAATGCAGTGCTGAGAAGATTTTGGGAACGCATGTTTATCTCCAGCCCAGATGTCCTATGAAAACAGCAGATCTGCCCGTGAAATAATGTCAGCTTAACATCTTAGAAAATCTCCGTCCATATCTAATTGTCTCCGATAGCAATAATCGTGAAAATCAGGAAACTCAGCAAGGAAACGTCCCAGCCAGCTGGAAGCATTCATACTGGAACCATTCATACTGGAAGAAAACAAAGTGTTAAATCTACGTTCAAAATCCTAGGTAAAACATTTGCTTATTTTCGTTATACTGTAATAGCCATTGCATTTCATTAATTCCTGCGAATCCTCCAAGAGTCTAATTATATGAACTCGATATCATACATAAATGAACTATTGATGTGTGTGATTAAATTTCAAATGCTATGTAATACTTTAATATTATTATGTGTGTGTGCATGAGTTAATATGTGCGTGATCCTTATATCAATATTATTAGTTAAATTAGATAAATACCAGTGTTTTGTTATGAAAGTAAACAAGAATATTTAAACTAGTTTAGAAATGTTAATTTAAAATATGCGTGTGTTTTATTAGAATTATAAAATGTTTAAATTTAGTAAATAAATGTTAGTTGATAAATTATCTTTAAAATTAAACTTTATTTGTCGGTCAATTCTTTTTATCAATTCCTTTTTATCAATTCTTTTACAATTCTTTTTATAAATTCTTTTAACAAATTCTTTATCAAGTCTTTTAACCCCTAATTAAGTATAATCTATTAGTGATTACAAACAACTGAGCTAGTCGTGGATTTAGGCGTTGGGTTAGTTGCCACTATTCAAAGTGCGTTGTCTATTCTTTTAGAATAAGCAGCTGGCGCCCGTGTTTATACACAAACAAAAAAAGTGCTTTGAACTTGGTATTGAACTCAACAGTCTAGAAGAAGTTATGTCCTGGAAATGTAACATTAGTTATATACTTTATAGCTATCGTTTGGGCATACATACTCTCCGAGTGTGTTCTTCTCTGCCTAAGAGGCTGGTGTTTCGAATACACATATTCGAACACGGTTCAAATGGCTATTGGTGATGGTGTTATTTCTGGTGATGTAAGTATACAATGTGATTTATTGGAAACACAAGTTTTTGGGGATATTGCTGAGGTTGATTGTGCTGGTGATGTTAATTCATCTTTTAAGGGTAATAATACCTTAGAAAAGTTGCCCAAGTCCTCATTCTTTATTAGAGATAAAGGTAAAAACAGTTTTGGGAAAAAAGATAAAAATAAAAACAATAGCATTTATAATGTTGATTATAAAGGTAATAATAATATATTAGATCAGGATTTTCATTCATGTGATGAATATATTGGATGTGGAATTGATAATAGTACAAGATACAATAAAGGAAAAGTTTATAAAACTAAAATTTATAGGCAGTCTGATAAATATCAAAAACAATTTTCTAGACTTAATGATGATGAAAAATTTAACAAGTTTTCTGGCTTTTCTGTTAATAATTCATCGCTAGGATATTATGATAATTTTCCTGATAAAAAGTATATATTGAAGGATGGATATTCACATTCTGTTCCAAAAAAGTATAGTAGTAATTTTTCTGGTGACTTTTCTAAATCAAATTTCAGAAGAAAAAATTGTCTAGCGAATGCTGATAGAGGTTTTTTTACTCATAGAGCAAATTATTCGCATTTCTCTAAATATAACAATTATATTGATAATGAGGTTAATGTGGGAAATGGTTTGGGATGCTCTTTTTCAACTTCTGGTAAAAAAGGTAGACTACCTGTGGAAAGGGGGTTTGGTATTTCTAAAATTCATAATAATATTATTAATAATATTAATACAAAATGTAATAAATATTTTGTTTCTAATATGCCAGTGAGTCTTAATTCATATAATATTAAGGTCTTTCTTGAAAAACATTTAAGAACTAGGATCATATGTCATGAAATTAATATGTATAACTTGAAATCTTCTTGCTTTTATATATCTGCTCCTGCTCATAAACATAATGATTTAATCTCTTCCAATTTATGGCCTCGTGGTGCTTCCATTCATTTTTTTTATGGAACTTTGGCTAATTCTTTAAAACTTTAGTGGTATTTATTTATTTATTTTCTTTGATTTCTTATTTTCTTTTATTTCTTATTTTCTTTATTCACTATACTTACTTACATTTTTCTTTACTTGATTTCATTTATTTATTTGTTTTGATTTATTTTTAATTTAATATGGTAGGGCTGTCTTGCTTTTATATGAATGTTAGAGGGATGGGAACTAAGTGTGTGGAAATTAAACAATTCTTCGAAACAGAGCATTTTGATTTGATATTTTTTACAGAGACTTGGTTAAATCAACAATTTTCTGATTGTTCTTTCCTTGATAATAGGCATAATATTTTACGTACGGATAGATCTTTAGAATATGCAGCTAGAGGAGGTGGTACTCTTATTGCTATCAACAAAAATGTTTTATATAAAGACCTATGTTTTACTTCTTCTGTATGTGAATCTACATGGTGTGAAGTTTACATGGATCATAATTTTAAATGTATATTGGGAAATATTTATTTTAAATCTAATATCTCACTTTTAGAGCTTGATTACTTCTTGACAGCACTTGAAGATTTTTTGATTAGATATAATAATATTATCATTGTTGGTGATTTGAATATGCCTGATTTATTTAAGGGTAAGATTATTACGCATTATTCTTTATTATCTCAGAAAGCTTTAAGAATGCTTAGATTTTGCAAATTTTTTGGGCTTCAACAATATAACCCTGTTGTTAATAGTTTTCAGTGTACTTTAGATTGTGTTCTTTGTAATGTACCAATAGTTAGTAATTTTCACTTTGTCTCTGTTTCTTTTCCAATTGATGTTCATCATCCACCTATTGAATTTTATATTAAGATGTGTTATTCTAAAATTACTTGTTTTAATGTTGTGTAAAGGGATTATGGGAGGGGTAATTATGTTGATCTTTGTAGAAAATTTTCTGAAGTTGATTGGAATAATATGTACTCAATTAATGATGTGAATTTTTGCTTGGATTATTTTTTGAAAATTTTTAATGGTTTTATTGATGTATATATTCCTAATAAATTATCGTTTAACAGAGGTTATCCTCTGTGGTTTTCATATACTCTTATTAAGATTATTAAAAGGAAATCTTACCATCATAGACTCTATTTTAAGACACAGAATATAGTTTATTATAATAATTTTATCAATTTTAGAAGATTGGCTAAATATATCTATAAACGAGATTTACAAGAGTATATAAAACAAATTGAAATTAATATTTCTTCTAATCCTAGAGAATTCTGGAATTTTGTTAATAATTCAGGCTTGGGTAAGAAAAAGGTTCAAATGACTCACAGTTCTGCATTAAATGCAGATGATTTTTCTAAACATTTTGCAGAGTTATACTTTTCACAACATGGGATTGATTCAAAAATTACATTTCCTGGCAATTTGTCTAGTGCTAAATGTACAATTGATCATATCTCTAGGGAAGATGTTATTGTAGCTATTAGGAGGCTTAAGACTCACTCTAGTTTAGGATGTGATAATATTCCTTCTTTTATTTATAAGGGGCTAGCCGAATTTATTGCAGTACCTCTCATCTTTGTTTTTAATCTGTCTCTTAATTCCTGTACTTTTCCTAGTGTTTTGAAATGTGCTAAAATGGTTCCAATCTTCAAAAATGGTGATCGAGATTGTGTTTCTAATTATAGACCAATTTCTGTTTTGCATACCATTGCAAGAATTTTTGAGAGATGTATTTATAATAAAATTATTTCAGATGTGGGTAAGATAATTTCTTCTTCTCAACATGGTTTTAGTCCTAATAGATCAATTGATAGTAATCTACTGACAATTTATGATCATATAGCTCATGCTATTGAAGATCGTCAAAGACTAGATGTTATTTATTTTGATTTGTCAAAAGCCTTAGATAAAGTTGATCACAGTGTCTTACTTCATAAATTACATAAAATAGGTTTCTCTAATAAACTTGTATATTGGTTTCAATCGTTTCTATGTAGTCGTACAGCATATATTAATTTCAATAATAAAGTTTCATTTAATTTTGAATGCAATTTAGGTGTTCCACAGGGTAGTATTTTAGCACCCATGCTGTTTAATGTTTACGTTAATGATTTTAATGATTGCTTGATGTATTCTTTTCTGTTAAGCTATGCTGATGACTGTAAGATTTTTAGAAGAATTGTATCAGTGAACGATTGTGTTCTCCTTCAGAAAAATATTGATAACTTTAGTGCTTGGTGTCAGTCAAATAATATGACAGTTAATTTTGATAAATGTTCCTTTATTTTTTATTCCAAAAAATCTGAAGTTTTACAGTTTTATTATTATATCAATTCTCATAAAATTCTTTCAGTTAAATGCCAAAAAGATCTTGGAATTATGTTTTCTTGTAATGGATCTTTTATTCCTCATCTTGAAATGATTGTTGGTAAAGCTTTTAAGGTTATGGGTGCCATTCTTAGACATGGTTATCAGTTCAGTAATGATACTAAACGGAAATTGTTTTTTTCATTGGTTCTTCCTATTATTGAATATGGTTCAATAATTTGGAACCCTAGTTCTTTGCAAGGATGTAACTTGTTGCAGTCTATTTCAAAGAAGTTTTTCAAATATGTTTCTTGGGAGGGTAAAATGACTAATCTTTCATCTAGACGAAAGTATAGGAATTTGAAATATTTTTATAAAATTGTTAATAAACAGATTATTTTATCAGATATAGTTTCAACTATCTCAATTAGGTCTTTGAGTTATGATACTACGTCTACTTGTGTATATCAGATTCAAACATGCCGTTCTAATATTCTTAAATTTTCTCCTTTATTTAGGTTACCCTCTTTATATAATCAAATTGGGAGTAACCTTAATCTGTGTGACATTGATTATAAGAAACTTTGTAATCTTGTTAAACTGAAATGTGAAGTTTGATTTTGTCTTTTAAATTTTACTTTATTATGTATACATTTATATTTTCATTTTATGTTATATGTTTTATTTTCACTTTTATTGTATGTGCAAGCTGTAATTGGCTTTATGCTGTTGTTTAGCACTTAAATAAATGAATTGAATTGAATTATTATTATTATTATTATTATTATTATTATTATTATTATTATTATTATTATTATTATTATTATTATTATTATTATTATTATTATTATTATTATTATTATTATTATTATTATTATTATTATTATTATTATTATTATTATTATTATTATTATTATTATTATTATTATTATTATTATTATTATTATTATTATTATTATTATTATTATTATTATTATTATTATTATTATTATTATTATTATTATTATTATTATTATTATTATTATTATTATTATTATTATTATTATTATTATTATTATTATTATTATTATTATTATTATTATTATTATTATTATTATTATTATTATTATTATTATTATTATTATTATTATTATTATTATTATTATTATTATTATTATTATTATTATTATTATTATTATTATTATTATTATTATTATTATTATTATTATTATTATTATTATTATTATTATTATTATTATTATTATTATTATTATTATTATTATTATTATTATTATTATTATTATTATTATTATTATTATTATTATTATTATTATTATTATTATTATTATTATTATTATTATTATTATTATTATTATTATTATTATTATTATTATTATTATTATTATTATTATTATTATTATTATTATTATTAAAAATCCTTCATGTAAAATATAAGTTAAGTTTAAGAGGAGTTGTAGATATTATAATACTAATAAGGGTTTAAGATGGTCTTTTATCCCTACACATTTGTAGCTTATTCTTATAAATCTTCACTGTCACCTCTGATGATTAAAAATTGTATTTTTTTGCAAATAAATAGTAAAATAATTTCTTAAATATATATTTTTTAAATTTATTTGTGCATTCTATTTATTTAAAAATCTCATTAAAATTTATAATGTAAATATAAAATTAGATACTCAATATATAGTGAAGGTCCACTATGCTGGAAAGATCATACACACATGACTCCTTTAAAGATTTATAGCTCAGCACTGCTTTTGACCAGACTGGTCTTATTCATAGCATTAATATGAGTGTATAGAACAGAGAACTTATAAATTAATAAATATGCAAATTTGTAAATTTAAATATATGATCTGTGTGATAATGCAATAGAATAGTCTTTTTTGTTTATCACATGGGTGCTATTTGTGATAAAACCATGCCTCTTTATATTTTCTTTTTCAATCATTGCACTTAGGGCAAACAACTGTGATATTGAGTGGATCAAAATTGTGGTCCAAGTATCTCATGCTCTAAAATATACGGACTTTATTTTGGGGTCTGTTTTGATGTGGTTGTATATGTATTTGTGCTGTGCTAATTTAGTATTACTGTTGGCATGAAACTCACCATAGTAAATTACTTTGCAAGTTGATTCAAATTGTGCTAGAGGATCTCAAATAATAATGGCTGTGTTGTTTAGTATATCATAGTCTTCTATTATTAAGTTACTCAATCTGCCTTTGAGAGAAAATATACAAATGTACATTCTTTTTTATGCTTCAAATCACAGTTATCATACTTTAATAGTTCTATCTCATTAATAGTAGGTACTGTGCAATTTAGCACAGTGGTAGAATTATGGATGTGAAGAGCTAAAGATTTCCTGAATTGAATTTCCACTTCTCATTTGTAGTGCTCATACTATCTCATGATCTTCTGAGCATCTAACCATTTCAGTGCTTTTTTAGGAAACCATACTAATAAACTAAGCTATTATAGGATTATTTTTTATATGTATTGGAATATTTTGGCCCTATCTCAAATAGCCACTTTTTATTCTTCTAATGTAAAATTTATTTTTTCTGTAGGAGTAGATTTCTACACCTTTGAAATATTTTTTTTTTATTTAAATATGCAGTGTATAATAATAAATTAAATTTTATCAAAAGAATAACAAACTCTGGCTTAACTTTACCAATAAGGATAAAATTTAGTGGCCACTTGATGAAATTAGACTTAATCTTTTGTTTAAAACTTTCTCATTTTGATCATATAAGATTATCTCATTCATTAATAATGTGCATTATGCATAAAAGGGTTGAAGAAAAATGATGACTTGAAGTAAGTTGGATGGACTGTATCATTATAATAAACAAACAGATGATATGCCAGAGTAACCTTGATGGTAATTAATAATAATATTAAATAAATAAACAAAGTTCCATAAGGTAAACATTATTCAACAAATGGATTGAATGTTGTCCGAGTAATTAAATCAAGTAAATTGTATTTATGTGTGGTTATATGTAATCATATTATAGTTTGATGTCTGTACTTCTTCAAAGCAATATACATAATTATATAATTGAATATTTATAAATACAGTAATCAGATATATTTAAAATTTTTATCCACTTAGTAGCACATTTGACTATCATTGTAGTCTTTGTCAACTAACATTTTGAAAGGCTAACCTTCCCACAATTCCATGATCTTAATATTTGTTGCCTGCCTGTTAATTAAGTCATGTTTGTATTTGTATATTAGTATAGCTGCTTTTATTTTTCTTTTGTTGTTATTTTTTTCAATTTGCAATATTTTAATGTTGTTGTAATTGAAGTTAAAACCATAAATACATGAATTATTTTTTTATGGTCGTGAAAATATTGCAAATTGAAAAACATAACAAAAAAATAAAAATAAAAGAAGCTATGCTAATATACAAATACAAATATGTATTAATTAACAGGGAGGCAGCAAACGTTAAGATCACGGAAATGTGGGAAGGTTAGCTTTTCAAAGTGTTAGTTGACAAAGACTACAAGGATGGTCGAAAGCGCTACTAAGTGGATAAAATTTTTAAAATATATCTGATTACTGTATTTATAAATATTCAATTATATAATTAAGTATGTTTATATATATGTAAATTTAGCAAAGTAGATTTTTTTTTTCAGATGACGTTCTTTTCCTCAAGGTCCTCAAAGGAATGCACTAGATGATTTCAGAATTAAATGGCAATATGAGAAGAATTCTCAATCAGTATCATTTTTTAAAAAATATATCTTTCAAGGAAGTAATTTGTGAACATTCAAAAAAATCATTTCCGTAAGAGAAGGAAAACAAATCATTTTTATTAAGGTGCTTTTTATTATATTTAAACTAGATAAATGTTATAAAATGTTTTTAAAATAGTTCATCAATTGTTATATAACTATTATACTATTTTTGAAGGATCTTTTAGAATGATGATTAGCACATTCATATCCACTACATGGAGATTTGAATCTAGACTGGATTTTGAATTAGCTAGCAGTTTTTTTCCCCAGGTAGTGGTCTCCAGCTATTTCATCTAGCTATTCAATTATTGGGTAGTAAATGGATATTCCTAAATGCAAGCAAAAACAAAAATGTTACTCCTAGTGAATAATTGAATGGGCAAAGTGAATAGCTATTGAAAGGCTTTTTTTATATTTTTCTTTTTATACATTACTATTCTTAATTTATCTCGATAATAAAAATTTTATACAGAGACAATATTTTTTGAAATTTTTCATTTTATTTGTTTATTATTATTTTAAAAAAATTTAAGCAGATATTAAAAATATCATCAAACTCTTATATTTAAAATTTTATTATTATTATTATTTAAAGTTGTAAATATTAATTCTTATTAATCACAAAAAATACTTAAATAAAGCTTTAACCTTAGTACATGCGCCTTGAGTGCTCTAATTTATTTGTAGAGGTCTCTCTCATAATAAATTAAGTACTATTTTGTTGGGTCTTTTTTTGTGGATGTTATCTTTTTGTGTGAAGAAAGAAGAGAAGATATGGAAGCTATGCTGAGGACATGTGCAATGGTGGGTAAAGAGATGGGGATTAAATTTAGTGAAGAAAAATTAAATATAATGATGGTTAATACTGGGGAAAGAGAAGATGTAGAATTTTTATTAGGGAATATTAAATTAAGTGTGGTGGATAGATATAGTTATTTGGGAATCATCTTAAGTAATCAGAAAAATTGCTTTGATGAATGAGAGAAAAAATTGGTAAATGAAGCAAAGAAAAGAAAGGGTTTGGTAAAGAAATTAACAGTGTTTTCATATCATAAATATTATATAGCTAGAATTGTATGGAAGGGAGTTGCAGTAGCAGGGTTAACATATGGTAATGATGTGTTAGTAAAGGGGCATTAGATTACTTAGAAAAAGTACAAAGGGAAGTAGGAAGACATGCATTAGATGCAGAGTTATAGACAGTAAAGGTGGCAATTCAAGAAGAAATGGGATGGTCAAGTTTTTATATGAGAGATGCAAAAAGTAAAATGAAAATGTTTGGTAGGTTGCAGTTTATGGATAATAAAAGAATAGATAAAATAGTATTTAATTGGTTTATGAGTAAAGGGCAGACAACAAGATAGACGAAAAAGGTAATGTGGTATGCAAAAGATTTGGATAAAGAATTTATATCAGTATACTTGTGCAAAAGATGGGATGATTGTGTTGAAGGATTGTTGAGTGTTATAGTGGTAAGGAATGTGATAAAAGAATAGATGTATTAATAAAGAATAGGGAGTTGGAGAGATGGAGAACTAGTATGGAGAGTAAAAAGAGTTTAAATATATATAGAAGTAAACGGAACATTGGGGGTGCGAGTTAATTTATGATAATAGCAAGGAAAGTAGTTTATTGTTTAAGGCTCGAACGGGATCTTTAGCAACAAGAGAATATACATGTAAATGAAAAAATATGGGTGATTTAGTCTGCAAATTGTGTAAGGAAAGCATAGAAAATATTAGGCATCTGTTGATTGAATGTAAATGCTTGAAAACAGAAAGAGTACAAATAATGAAGTTATGGAAAAATAAATATGAACAAAGTGATTATGCAGAAAGTGGGTTATTGGTTTTTATGCTGGGTTTGGGAAAAGATAAGGGGAATTTAGATATAAAGGCCTTGACAAAGATTATGTTGTGGAAATGGGATGGATCAGATTATGGGAAAGCTTAGGGTGGGGAAAGGAAGGGGTAGGTAAAGTGGCTAATAGGTTTCTTTTGGGCATAGTGCTGAGAGATTCCTGACTCTGTTTAAGGAGAAGTCACAGTACATTACATCTCATTACTCAAGGTGCATGTACTAAGGTTATAGCCTTATTTAAGAATTACTATTATTATTTATTTATTAAAAAAATCATATCAAATAGTACAAAAAATTAAAGAAAATATAAACTGATAAATATAATAATATCTATTAATTAAATGATATAATTTAAATCAATTATTTTTCAAAAACAAAAAAATAAAAAACAAAATTAAAATAAGCCAACCATTCAATTTTCCTCCCAAATATAATTCCACCTTTTTAATTCACAAAATAGATCAATTGGTTCACCTCAGTGAGGAGCTAGAAAATTCAGATAGTATCTGAATATTCTAACTCCTCACTGAGGTGAACCATAAGCTCAAAACCAATTGGTCTTTGTGATAAGAGTATTTTGATAGAGATTTTAAATATTTTCTCTTACAACACTTATCAATTAAGAGCTTCCTTGAGCTATTGGTACGCTCCCTGTATTTCATTAATAATTTATGTGAAATGTTTATTGTGAGTTCTATAAAATAAACAAGATTTGAAAAAATGAATGTGAATGAAGTATTTATGAATTTATTAATTATTTGCTATGATCTATATGATAAGAAATATTTTTAAACAAATTCTTAAAAAACTGTAAATATTTTTTTTTCACTATTAAAAAATGATTTTTATTTAGGCAAAGTGAATAACATTTGTTTAATACTATTTATTGTTTTTATAATAGCAGTGGATTGAAAACTTTTGTAGCATAATGGTTAGTGTACCTATCTTAATTAACTATGATTTAGAGTTTAATCCAGGCCAGAGAGATTTTGAAATTTTTTTCTGATCACAAGTAGGCTTAAAATTTATTTTTTTTATAGCCAATGCAGTTGAACATTCAATTTTAATTGATATATGGATAAAGGATAAAATTTCCAAATAAGTGTTGGTGTTTTAACTGTTAAAAGCTTTCGATATGGATTATATTGTGATACATCTTTTATCATTGGTAGATGCTGAGTCCATACTTTACAGTAGACTTGGTTTGTAAGATATATATATATAACTAACCAAAGGAAATACATATAAAAACAAAAAAAGACTTATAAATCCAAGAAATAATATTATATTTCAACCAGAGGACTGGTTTTCATCAGAAAGAAAAAATACACAGTAAAATGGCGATAATCAAAAATTACAGATTTGATAAAAGATTATAAATTTAACAAAAAAAACCCTGATTGGTCACAAAATCTAACACAGAAATATAATATTATTTCTTGGATTTATAAGTCATATAAGTTCTTATGCATATGTGTATATAATTTGTAAATAGTATTATGTCTGGATAAAAACTGGTTCTAAAGTTTCCATTGATCTCCATCTCAAGTCTGTAATGTCAAAGATTGTCTTACATAGGTTTTAAAAAAAATCTTTATGCCATTTATATATACGTGTATGTGTATTTAAACCATTACTATACATTTAACAATAACTAATAAGTTCTATAGTAAGTTATTTTTGAAATTGATTAACATTACGGATAAGAATTTTATTTAAATCTCAGGCTGGTGTTCCAGGCAGAGACGCTGAATAATATATCCACAGCGTTTTGGTAGATCCCAAACAAAAAAATGGATAGGGATATGCGCACTGCTGACACATTTTATAATTTTATGATTGAAACTATTGAACATAACATAATAAACTATGTATATATTGCAAAACCGTCTTCCTCTGTAAAATTTTCTATCACATTTTTTTTATTTTCAATAATCTTAAACTATCTCTGAGTGGAATTTTTATAGATTTCTTTATATTATTTTATTAATAGTTAAGCTTTCTTTTTTTAAAAAAAAAAAAAAATAATCATATGGTAAATAAATTATAAAGAAGAATATTGTATTTCTTTCTTTTTTAATGGAAAAAAATATTCTTAAGAATTAACATTTCATTCAAACCCCACTGCCCATTTACAGAATTAAACATGATTATTTATTAATATATCAAAGCGTATAAAAACATCTCTTTTTATTATCAATTTTACTGTTAAATTGATGCTAAAATAAAAAGACTTTTTTTTTTTTTTGGTATTATCTGGTCATTATTGAGTATTCAGTGTTTATTCGTGAGAAAAGATGGATACCACTTATTTATTTTCCAGCTTTTTAAAACTGTAAATTGTAAATCAGCACTCTCTTTATGTGTATCATTAATTTTTGTTGTTTTCTAATATTGGACATTGTAATATTGCAGATCACTAAATATAATAATTCCTAGTATTTCTTATTTATTTGTTTTATCATAGCCTTAGATATTCAGATAGTCTTATTTTTCTTTTATTTTTTATTATAGTATATTTCCAAACTTTTTTTATTTAATAAATACTTTTCAAGGATTGGTGCATAGATCTTTAATTTTTCTTTGTTATGGACCTTTTTTTTTTTTTTTACTTGATAAAACAAACTTGATTAAATTGCATTTTTAATATGCTTTTTCTAAATAAACAATAAAAAGTTTTATAAAGAGCAGAAACATTTGATTATTGAGACAATTTTTAACTATATTTTTTATTGTATTATTCTCTGTTATAATCACACACAAATAGTTTTTTCTCTTTTAAGTTTATCAGGAGTACTCTTACTTTTTTATTATCACACTCATTTGCACATGCAACTTTTTGTATATTTTAATTTATTGTCATGAATAATTGAATCTATTTTTTTGATTTCCTAATACATCAGCCTAGAATTAAATCTTCACCTTTCCTTATCGTACAAGTGCAACATTAGCTGTGAAACAAAATGTCTAAGCCAAATCTTAAGAAGCAGTGCATTATTCTGTTTTATTCCTCAACTTAGTTAAAAACATGCAATAAATTTTCTTATACTCTTTATACCTAAATTTGGTTTTTTGTATGCAATCTTAGTAAATTCATAGATTTATTTGGAATACTTATCACTTACCAAATCTTGTGTACAGTTCAATTATCAACATTTAAAGTTTATAAAAATAATTTTTTTGCAATATTCCCAACATTTTTAAGTTAGTTTTTCATGATAATAATTTGATCTTTTATTGTTCTAACTTCTCCAAAGACAGCCTAATGATAAATTATGGATGGATGGATGGATGGATGGATAGATAGATAGATGGATGGATGGATGATGGATGGATGGATGGATGATGGATGGATGGATGGATATTATTAATGCATCAAATATATTTTTAAACAGAATACCATATACTTTTCTCTGTTTATATTAAATATTTTTAGGAATAGTAATTCATTCTTCATATTCTGTATCATTGTCATTTACTATTATCTGGAATATCAATAGATACCAGATAGTAGTCTTATGTCCATTGCCTCAGACTAGTCTCTATAAGAAGTGTTAGAAAACCAATAATCCACAAACTGGTCACAAGATGTATATCTGGAGTCCGTCAATTACTCAAATTTACAATAGGTTCTAGAATAGAATAAATAAACTGAATTAGGAATCCTAAAAGCATTAGTTATTTTTCAAAACTAAAAATTGATATAAACAATGAGGATTGCCAATTCCTCTACAAGCTTTGTGCTAAATGCTTATCCAGAGCCAGCACTTGAAATATCTCTGTCAAAAACCCCTTCCCAAACCCTTGACCATGGTTTTGTGCTTTGGCACTCCTCAGAGAGGTGTCAGGGTAGGTTCAGACACTAGATCTAAAAATACCAACACAAAGCCAAGCACTTATCTAAAAGTTATCTATTGAGTAGAAAATCTGAAAATTTTCAGACATCTACATGTCTTCAACCCCAGATATCCAACTCAAATAGCTATCAGCCCCATATAGCTATTTGAGTTGGATAGCTGGGTTTGAAGATGTGTAGATGTCTGAAAATTTCAGATTTTCCACTCAATAGATAACTTTTAGATAAGTGCTTGGCTTTGGGTTGGTATTTTTAGATCTAGTGTCTGAACCTACCCTGACACCTCTCTGAGGAGTGCCAAAGCACGAAACCATGGTCAGGAGTTTGGGAAGGGGTTCCTGACAGAGATATTTTAAGTGCTGGCTCTGGCTAAGCATTTATCACCAAGCTTGTAGAGGAATTGGCAATCCTCATTGTTTATAACTTACAAGCTTAAGAGATAGGGTCATGTGATCTATGACTTTTATTTTTAAAAATTGATATATTTTTTAAAAGAAAAATTATAATTAATTATTAAAATATTAATTAAACCATCATCTTTTTCTTCATTTGCATGTTAAATTTATATTAATCACACACTATAATGAATGAAGATCATACCAGTAGCAAAATAAAACTAAAATTGGCAAATTATGACATGCAGTAAAGCATCTAATCTTTTCCACATATTATTTTATACCTGCACCCTTGAAATATATTAAGAAATCCTGAAAATTTTATTTAAAGTAGTTTATAAAGTGAATATATATATATATATATATATATATTAGAAGGGATTCAAACTTAGACTTTCAACCTCCCTACAACTATGCACTCACATCATATACAACTAATATGTATGATCCCATACGTGAAAAGGATAAATGATCTGTAGTTTATATGTTTTGTGCTAAACTAACACTCATCAGGTGGTCCAGATCACCATCTCCTACACATATATACAACCAGTGCTTGGTTTATATTAAGATAGCAAATCTTCAAACTTTAATGGACAAGCTTGTCTTCTCCACCCTCCAACTTTTCAAATCCATTGATGGAACACTCAAAACTTTTGTTGATGCCAATATTATTGTCATACCCATGTTGATTTTAAGTCACTCTGACCCCTGCCATATGAGACCTTAATATGTCCATTTAAATACACAGAAGAACAATGGACAGAATATGACCTGAATATGTAATATTCAAATGTAAGTATATTGTCTATACTAAATAAGGTAATTAGAAGGGAGTCAAACTCAGACTTTTAAGCTCCTTACAGCTCTGCACTTCATCTTATACAACCAATACATATAACTGAGCACTGATTGTATATACGTGTGGGAGATGGTGATTTGGACCAACGGATGAGCACTGGTTCAGCACAAAATGCATATATTGATCATTTATTTTTTTCACATGTATATTGTAATGTGTATTGATTGTATATAAGATGGAATGCATAGCTATAAGGAGCTTGAAAATTAGAGTTTGAGTCTCTTTAAATTAGATTGTTTAGTATAATTCTGTAATGAATAATTTACTTCTCCAATTGATCATAATAGTTATAATACGCTTTAAACGTATATAGATGAAGTTAATAAAAATTTTCACAAATAACAATGTTTAACTTAGCACTTTCAGAGTATGTTTATTGCATATTCATAGCCATTTAGCTTAGCACTTTTGGAGTATGTTTTCTCCATATTCATAGCCATAATCGTTGAATATGGAGGAAACATACTCCGAAAGCATTAAGCTAAACGTTATTTGTGAAAATTTTTATTAACTTCATTTATATACATTTAAAGCATATTATAAGCATTGTTTTGTATAGATAATATATTTATATTTGAATATTATATATATGTAAGAAGCAAAAGTATCCAAACAGCCGCCTGCAGGGTAAATGCTTCTGTAGACTTCTTTACAAAAGAGTAGTGATGACAAATTATTTTAGTCAAATGCTAACTGATGAGAACTTATTGTTTTTCTTTTGCTCTATACATAATAATGTGTGGAAACCCATTCATAAACCAATTTATATGCACAGCTAACTTATCTAATAGCTATTCGAAAATGTTTAATTATTTTAGAATATATAAAAAAAATTGGATTACCCCGATTTGAATCATTAACTATGAAATTTGTCATAAATATATTCAAAACTTTAATATATATAATTTTTAAATATTAATCCAGATTTGTGCCCTAAATCACTGACATAGCAACAGATGCACTAACCATTACCCCACGAGATCCCATATATATAAAGAACGAAATTAGATTACATGTTATGCAGACTTTTCCTATGAGGATTTGTTTGTTTAAATTTGTATTTGATTGCTTTATCTGTATCAAAGAGTATTTATTTAAACTGGGTGGTCTTATAAAAGTGATGAAAAAAATATTGAAACTGTTTATTTAAAACGGAATTGAATGATTTCTCAGTAATGCTTGCTTAGTTAAAGAATAAATAATGACAAATTACTTATAATATATATATTGTGAAAATTGCATTCCACACGTAATATAGGTTGTGAAAAATATATATATATTTCATGTGTCAAAGCATCAGCCGGGAAGCGAACCCGCGAACTCGGAACAACTGATTGTAAGGCAGCTGTGCTGACCACTCGACCACCAACGCTTGACAAAAAAATATATATTAATTAGCTAATGTATATGAATTTATGTGTAATATATTTATATAATAATACAGTGTGTTCTACTTTTACTGTTTCACTGCAAAATAAAACTCAATTACGTATAACTTATGGTAAAAAAATCTTTAGTGTCATAGTTATATTATATATTTAACATATAATAATAGAAAACTCAACTTTAATGGAAATAATTTGACTATGAACAGATTGTGGAATAGATCAGTAAACTATGTGAAGCAATAATATCAGAAATAAATTTGAAGTTTTGGCTATAATAGTTGACTGTGGATAGAAATGAAATAGATGAGTATAAATATGAAAGAAATTTAATTAAAAATCGAAATAATTCGAAAAATCAAAATAGATATCCAAAAATACATTAACAATTAATTGCAAAGAATACAACAAAAGTGAAGAGGAAACTACCAAAAAACATCTAGAAAAAATAAAGAACAACATTGTAATCAGATTTATATGCATGGAAAAAAAAAATTGTATCCCATAGATTTAATGGATAAAAAAAAATCAGATCTGCTGCAAAATACCAATGGACAGATTACTTTGGAAATAATAAAAATGAAATGAAGAATTTTAGTACAGTTCCATTAAACAAAACGTTTTTGGTGAGCTTATTTACTCTGATAGGTGAGAAGTCAATAATGGAAGGTGAGATAAATTAGCTTTGAGATCAATTTAGATAAGATTACTGGTATTGAACATTAAATATCTAATTTCACATGAAAATAAGTCTATTTTCTGAAATTAATGCTGCACAAATTAGAATTTTGAATTGCAAGAAAACTGCTCTTTGTACAAATTATTGGTATGAGAAAAGATTGAAAAATAAAATAAATAATTGTTATGAATGTTGAATAAATGAAAAGGCCAAGTAATGGAGATTAAAAAAAGTATATGTGCATTGTGGATTACAAAAAGACCATCATTCAATTTACTTGTAATAAATTATGAAATGAATTTAGAAAGATGCTATTGGTTTTAGGATGTGTTTCTAAATTGAAGTAAAAATTTTAATTTAAAACAGATTATGGTCATCAGTTTGGTTTTATTTGCCATATTATATGACATGATGTAATTCATGTCTTAGAGATATTGTTGGTAAAAGATGATGTGTAAACTTGATTAGCAAGAAATACTTTCACATAATTGGCTGAAGTGATCATTGATTAGATAACATCTAATAATAATAATAATGATTTTTTTGTGAATATGTTGTAATACAATTATAAATATTATTCTAATTAGTCATATATCTTTTGCTTTTTTTTTAATATTCAGTAATGCATATTAATACTAATATCACTTGATTTCTATAAAAGAGTAAAAGATAAACAGCTAAATGAAGAAACACATTTGTTAATCCCAGTCCTTACTGATGAAGACAAAAGTCAGGAATTCATCTGAAGATGGGAATATTGTAAGCAGCTATGTCATTTAGTGTCTATTGATTACTCATGCTTACAATAGAGAGTTTTGCAGTAGAGGGAAGAGAACTGCTACTACAGTAATAAATATATCATCATCAATAATATTTTATCCCTTGAACAAGTCCAGAGAGTAGTCATGTCACCAATTATTCATCCATTTTTCTACTCTGTTCTTTTCATTGCCTAGTTTTTCAATTCCATGTAACTCTTTCCATCTCTTATATTATCCAGAAATGTCAATCCTCTTATCCTTCTTGTTTTCACTCACCATTTTCTCCAAAACATCCTTTCATTAAACTAATATATATCAAATCGAGTTTCTCTTTCTTCTTCTAATTTCCTCAATCAATTTTCTTTTTTCATTTATTCTTTTCAAAACTTCTTCATTTGTTAATCATTCAATTGATTTTTTTACTATTCTTCTCTATGACCACATTTCAAAGGTTTTCAATCTGTTCCTAATTTTTTTACTCATTGTTCACATTTTACAATCATATCATAGTGCTAACTAGATTAACGCAATTATTACATTAGTTCTAGCAGAATATATCAATACTTTATAATTTAAATTTTTGCATGCTAGACATTACTAAAGATTGTTAGCATGTTTTATTATTCGAACTGTAAAACAACTTATAGCTAGTTGCTCAGAAGATCATGTGATATGGCAGTTTGAGCATATTATGCTCATTCAATTTATCAAATCAAAATATTAAAAAAATATTTACTCAGTTGAGAATTGATCAGAGGTTCATTATTTATTACTTCATCATTTTGCCACTGTGCAGAGCATTTCTGTAATTAAATTTGCATTTTATAAACTAAATTGTTTATTACCCTAAAGAAACTTTGTAACTTATACATGTTAAATTGTTTTAAATGTCATTATCATTTATCTTCAAATAGTTCTTTGTTATCTAGATTCAGTATATTTAAATAAAGAAATAAAGTTAGGCATTTGCTCCAAATTTTTTCAAACTTGATTATATTCCTGAATCAACTTACAAAATATCCAATTATCTCCTTCATTTCCTTTATTTAATTACAATCTTCCTCAAGAGTATATTATAATTCTGTAAAAAGTAATACATATGTAGTATAGTATGGGTATATTCACAAACAAATAATATAATTCAAATTTGCAAATGTTTGTTCATCTGTATAACAAAGTGGTTTCTTTTTTTATAACTAAGTGCATGTTAGGTGAAGTTGACCATATTCAAAGATATGATTATGGTTAACTTCATTGAAAGTGCACTTTGATTATAAAAAAGAAAGAAACCACTTCATTTTGCAGACAAACAAACATTTGTAAATTTAAATAAATACAAATGAAGCAAAAATCAATATTAAATAAATAGTATAATAATTCAAAATATAAAGCATACATATATATTTATTTAATTGTTTATTATATACATCTGCAAATACATGATACTAGCCCAAAACTTATTTAAATTATAAATCTTCAATTTGTTGTCAAGACAACTTTATGAGCATATACAAACATATAAACATATTCATATATATAGTTGTTTTTTTTTTTTTACAGAATTATTACCACTGAGAATGAATAACTTTGATTAAGTAATTGAACTATGGAGTAATTGTGTATTTTGTGAGTTGATTCAGGAAAAAAATGAAGTTTTGCAAGAATTTAAAGAGATTGTTTAATTTACTTCTTTTATTTAATCTACTTATACATTTATTAAAAATTTACTTATATTTTTCAAAAAGGTAAATTGTTTTTTCATTGCTTTCAAATAATCACTTTAAATCTGATTTAAGTTGAAACATTTGATGGGTACTATCTCATACAGTAAGATGACTATAATTAGATGCAATTGGATCACAATTTGTAGTGACTTTAAATGTTTTGCAAAAGTTAGATCAGACCATCAATCAATTCTATCTTTGTATTTGATATTTACTAGTTATAAAGTTTATATTATTATAAGTCATTATATAACTTAGACCGATCACTTATTTATGAACTCCTTGCTCCTAGTATTATATTATTATGGCAAATTATTATTATTTTATTGCAAATCTCAACATTGAAAAATCTTATTAAGAAACAAATTTTGTCTAGAAAATTAGTTAAGATGTGGCAGAACACTTTTTTCACATCTCTGAATATTTGAGACAATCATACTTTCTAGATAATAATATAGTATGATGTAATTAGGCAACAAACAATTAAAACTGGAAATGCAATCTGAAACCATAAAATCTAATAAGACAAATAATAGTATTTATTAGACTTAAATTAAATCTAAAGACATAATTAAGGACAAATACCATTGTTATTACTAGATAAGGTAATTTCAACGTACATTTTCAGTTTTAATTGCTTGTTGATTGATTCTACTATAGCTGAATTCTTATTTTGATTATTAGATGGAAAACTTTCCATCATATTTTAATGTTTATATGGAAAAATCATTGAAAATCAAATTAATATTTATAAATATATAACTACAGTCATATTGCATCCTAAGTGGCTAAGCTGTTAACCTTGTACTTCTTGTATTCTTTTAATTCATATTTCAATATACATTTCAAAAAATAGGACAATGTCAATATTTATCCTTTTAAATATAAAACTGTTATTATATTCAATGTAGTTTTTTTTACCTATTCTCTTGTTTATTTAATATATGGTTGTAGCTTGTGCTTTATATTGTGTGTTTTGATATAATCTTTTTTTAGTATTTGAATAAATTCCATCATGGCTGATTTAAAAACTATCAAAATAATATAAAAATATGCAAATTAAACACTTTTTTCCAGAGCAGTGACTCTTAGACTATCAGAGTTTAAAGAATAACTATTTTAACTATTTTGGTTTGCATTTTATCTAAGATTGTGTTAGATCTTATAATTTTCAATTTACTTATATTAGGTATATACATTGGCATTCTCTTTATAGATATGACAGTCAAATTGGTTGTTAGAATAAAGAGGACAATCTCAAACAATTATTTCAGATGATATTTGAATTTATTTCTTTTTTTAATATCAATTTTAGTGATACATTTATACTGTTGCATCTATATTTATATTTTCAAGAACTAGAGACATATCTTTATCAATTGCTATTTTTTTAATCTTTGCATTGTATTTACCATTAATACAATTATATGATTAGTTATTAAAAATCATGTGACCTTTATTCTCTAAGTCATTGTTTGAATGCAAAATTCCAGTCAATTGACCCATCTGAGATTTTTTGATTTTATTCAGATAAAAATTGATCCAAGACTTTTAGATTCTACTCACACATTAGAAACTGATTGGTTTTTCTTCTATATAATTATAAGTAAATTCATATGTATGGTACATATTTGTTTTGTATAATTTATTCTATATAATTCTTGTTGGAATTATTTATTTTACTTATTGTGGGTTGGGGGGGGGTTGTTTGTATTTTTCTTATATATTCCAAGACTGGCTTATGTTATTATCAAGATATTTATATTTTAAAACCAAATTACAACTATCAAAATTATCAACACTAGTTAAAGAAAATTCACTATCAATGGCTTCAATTTCCAAAGCAGGCTTTTTTTTTATATCTTACCCATAGTTCAAAGTAATATTCCAATCACCCTTAATTTAATAAATAAATAGCTATAGTGTTATGCTTTTTAATCAGAAAAGTCTCTTTAATTATTTTTTTTTTTTTACTTTTTTTTTAAAATAAAATAATTTTAGTGTTATCCTGAAGATTTCTAATGTTGGTATTTTAGTTGAATTAATATAATGGACTATTTCCATCACCATATATTAAGTATTAAATGTCTTTAGAAAAAATTAACTTTATTTAAATATTCCAAATACATTCAATTGACTATTAGTACTAACCATTTACAATGTTTTGAGAAGTATTATTTCTCTCGTTTCTTCATGTGTTGCTGGCTTGACCATTAATGGTATTAACATGAGATTTGAATATTGAATTTTTGAGTTAGTGCTCTAACAAATAGACCCATCATGCCAAAGGCAACAGTCAGTAGAAATTTTGTATAGTTATCTATGTGATTCCTCCTGATTTCTCCACTTTTTCCTAAAAGCAAAGTTGATTAGTGGTTTTCATACATTATTTACAGTCATACTATGTTGACTTATAAGATTATTCACTATTGTCATGTGAGCAGCTTCTTTGCATTTTCTTCTTTGTACTTTTTCCTTACTATTCAATATTTTTATTGAAACATATATGATCTGTCACTTTAAACACATCTATTTTTTTCTTTTCTAATCATCAGTTTGTGCTCTTGCAATCACATTTAAGAGGAGTAACTGGTCTCACTAATATACTTCCACATTCACATGGTATATCGTAGGTGCAGTTTTTGCTTTTCATCATTTCAAGTTTAGGTCTTGTAGTTATTAGAATTCCTCATAGTGTGGTATTGCAGATATTCCTTAATTGGTCTGAAATTAGTGTGGCATCAAAACAGCTTTCTAGAGCTAAACCACACTACAAAAAATTCTAACATCTACAAAGGTTAAACTTGAATTGCTGAAAAACAGAAACTGCATATATAAAATACCATGTGAATGTAAAAGAATGTATATTGGTGAGAACATCTACCCCATTGCAAAGTGATTTCAAGAGCACAAACTGAAATTAAAAGAAAAAAAAAGATGTGTCTAAGATAGCAGACAATGTATATACCAATCAACATACATTTTTACCGAGATAATAAAAAAATATTGGATAGAGAGGAAAAAGTACAAAGAAGAAAATTCAACAAAGAACTGCTCACATGTCAATAATTCAATAATTCCGTAAGACAATTTAGGTTGACTTATACACAATATATGGAAACCATTAATCAACTTTGTTCTTAGGAAAAAGTGGAGAAATCAGGTGGAAATTCATACATAAGTATATGAAATTTCTACTGACTGTTGCCTTTGGTAGAATGGCTCATCTGGTTAAAGCATTACCTTAAAATTCAATTATCAAGAATCTAAGCATTCCAGTTTGCTTTCCTTGTTACTACTGTCACTGACCAGGCTACTGAAGAAGAGAGGAGAACAATACCACTCAAATGTTATGCATATACTAACCTGTGTGCTATTTCTAACAGTTGAATATAAATGGAAAATTTAAATAAAGGTATAATTTTTTTTAAAGACATTCAATAGTTAATATTAGATGATGGAAATAGTAAATACAAAACATACACAAACATAATCTTATGTGTTTTGGTTATAAATATATAATGTTGAATTAAAATATTTTTTGATTTAATCAATGTTTATAAATTTTAAATCTTTTATTTAAATTTATGTTTTGTTTTTGTGAAAATAATATTTTTAGATCCAAGGTAATTTCATTTTAAATAAAAAAATTAAAGTTCATAAAAATAGATAAATAAAAAAATATAATTCAACATTATATATTTCTGAGAAAAATGCAGGCTGTAACATTATGTTTGAGAAAGATAAAGTTGTTTTCTTTGAAAAGAATTGAAGAGAACAATTAGTCTTCTGGTTAAAAAAATTTAATACTGAAGCTATTAATTTATTGAAAATTTATTTTAATGTTAAAGGCAATTGAAATGATATTTGAATTGTGGTTAAGCTAAATATATGTATGGACTATTATTTTTACAGTTGGAAAAATCTGTCTTGGAAGTGAAATCATTGTTAGTGAATTTTGATTTATTTTTGGCTAGTACTAATAATTTTGAATAGATAAATTTTTAGAAAAATGACTAGTTTGGTTTTTGGCATTTAGATATTTTTCATTGTTATTTGTATTTTAATTCTTTGCTTTTTTTTTTTTTTGGATTTTATATTAATGTATTTTTGATAATTTTTATTTATCATCTATTTTCTTCTGTGTAATCCAGGATATTATGCCATTATTAATATTTTTGATACTTAACAGCAAAATAGTGTTATATTATCTAGTACTGTTCTTCTTAGCAAAGAATTATTAAGATATACTACATTATTTTTTGATTACACATATAGTCACTTCTTAGATAGTCTGCTTCTTCTATAATATATAAATTTCTGGGACTATGTTTTATTTAGCTATTAAATATATATATATCAGATAAGAAATAGATAAGATATTTTGCAATTCTAGTACAATATAACTCTAGAGTCAATAGTTGTATTTTTTAATGTTTGAGATAGTATTAATTATTCTTGCGCTGATCTATTATTTAATTTGTATATTGAAAAAAGTTTTTTGTTTGTTTCATATCTGTTAATATTTTATGTGTTTAACATTCTGATGTTTTAAACAGATCTTTAAGGTTTTCTTAATATTTTATTTATATTTATTCTTTGATGATTATTTCTATTGTAAGCTTTTATGGTGTCTTATCTTGATGTTATCTTTATCTAAGAATTCTGTTATTGTTAATAATAATAATAATAATAATAATAATATGATGATGATGATGACGATATTGATGGTCTGTCTTCAAGTTGACAAATGATTCTTAGCAATCATATGAATAGCATTTCTCTAGAACACTGATCTTCAACCCTTGGTCCGTGGACCGGTGCCGGGCCGCAGAAGTTTTCTGCTGGGGGGCCGCAGGAAAGTTTGTAATAACAAAATAATAAGAGTTTAAACTTTTAATTAATATAAACAATTTTTATTTATTTTTTTCATCTCATTTTTACCCAATTTAAAAAAAAAGAAACAGAATGAAAACAAAATCTAATCAATCATACATAAATTAATTTGCTTTTTTAGTTATCACATATGTTTATGGGGGGGGGGGGAATGGGTAGAATTAAATTTTTTATTACTTTTCTAAAAAAATTCAAAATTAAAAAAAAAAAGTTTTTTATTATACAAACTCCATATATATATATAATTTAAATTCATCTTGTATATTTAATGTTGTTTTGATCAGTTATAACAATTATGCTAATCTAAAGCTAAGCAGTTTACATCTTTAAGAAAATTTATCTATAGACTTCTGCTGGTCCACGAAACCTTATTTTTATTTTTGCTGGGCTGCGAAACCTTATCCTTATTTTTACCGCTCCACAGGTGTGAAAAGGTTGAAGACCACTGCTCTAGAATGATCTAAATCTGCTTAAAACATTTTTATTATGAGGAAATGCGATTCATTTGTCCATTGGTGGTCGGTCTCTTATTTTATAAATAGTCTTACCAAGAAAAATATCAATTATATATTTTTTTAATTATTTTGTAGACTGAATGCTTCCTATTGCTTGTAGGAATTATATTATTGATTCATTAGTCCCTGGGCATTTTAATTCTTGCATCCATCACTCCATCAACTCTCCATATTATACAAGAATTATGTAATGTTGAAAGCAAATAATTTTGTTGAAATATGTATGAATTTACCATTTCTTAGATGTGATTATTATGTTCACAATTTTATTTTTCTGTAAATGCCTTCAATGTTACCACAAGATCTTTCATAACAATTATCTATATTATCACTATTCACACAATAAATATCAGAACAAAAGTGAACTTATTTCCCACATTAAAAAATTTTCCTATATATAGAATAGCTATATCAAACTACAATGACTGTATATTCATTATTGAAATTCTCAATTGATCATTACTTTATAGCAGGAGTCCCCAACCTTTTTGCACTTAAGAGCACATTCTATAATACCAGCCAGGTCGCGGACACCATTTATTTTTTTCAACCAGATGGTGGTCACCATTTATTTTTCAATGTAAATTTATAGTTGGATATTGTTAATAATACACATAATGTATAAAAAAATATTTATTTCAAAAATAAAATTTTAACATATAATTAACGTTTATATTTTTACGCTGTAAAAGTATAGTATGCCCTACAATTTGATTACAATATAATACAATAATTTATAAGAAATTTTAAAAATTAAATTTATTTGTATCAGATAAATAATTTTTTATCATGTTTGGATAGCGGCGGACACACGTAAAATGGTCTGCGGGTACCATGGTGCCCGCGGGCATAGGGTTGGGGATCCCTGCTTTATAGCAACAATCTGTTATTATGTCAGCTTTCTTAAATGAATAATCATATATATGAGAGCACATATTTCTTAATTTTTTACATAATATCACACAAATACAAGTTTGATATTTGTTATTTATTTTCTTTTTATGTCAGTCTTTATTATTATTAAAAATGTTTATATACTGATGTGTTTTTCTTTTAATTAATTCTTCATTACTTTGCATGGTTAGCACAATGATAAAGTGGCAGATTTAAGAGATAATAAAGTTTTGTGAATGAAATCCCTATTGAGAAAAGTGTCAAACAAATAGAAATGTTGTGCTGAATCTGTCATTTAAATGATCAAATATTCCTTTTATTTTACTAATTTTCTTCATTTCTTTCTATTGTTTCAGTTATAGAATTCTTAACCTTCTGCTTAACACCTTATACAATCAAAAAATTTTCATTCATGTGTTTAGAAGTAAATTCCTACTTTTTATCCATTTATTGTTTTTTAGACTGCCTTTTGAATTGACTACATTCTGATTATTCTATATCATCATTATCATTTTCAGTCACTATCATTCCATTGCAGGATGATCTCTTCACATTAAATCCATCTTCTCTAGTCTCTAGCCCTTTTGAATTGACTACATTCTGATTATTCTCTATCATCATTATCATTTTCAGTTGCTATCATTCCATTGCAGGATGATCTCTTCACATTTAATCCATCTCCTCTAGTCTCTAGCCTCTCTTCTCCACACCATCCCATCACACTTTCTTATTTCATCTATCCATCTCACATGTGGTTTTTTTTTAGGTCTTTTACAATCTCTTGGAATCATCCTGTAGAGACGTGGAGAAACATCTATATAGATATTTATTTTATCTTACTATTTTCAGTTAGATCAGCATAAGACTGATTGTCATTGTACATTTCAAACTATTAATAGAGATAGTGGATTGTGTGGATATGCATTCATATTTCCATTATTTAAGCTCTATTTCCCCCCCCTTTGTATTTTTTTAAAACTTGATCTTCGTTTTTCTGTTGGTTTTATTTAACTCGCCATTCTTATTTAGAAATGGCTGCTATGGTGATGATAATATAAGAGAAGTTTGTTATATATATATGTACACAATATGTAGACAATTGTTTTAACTTTCAACAAGCCATTTTAAGTTTTAAATTAATACTTCATTAGACTTTGCCAGGTTTCTATGTAGTTTTTTTTTTTTTTCGCCAACGCATTCCTCGATTCAGATTCCATTATATCGCAACTATCCAGCAGTTTAATGTTTTGGTTATTTTTATTCTAATTACAATATATTTTCATATTAAAATTACTCAACCAAATATTGTTTTTTTTTTTTTGTTGATATACATATTTTTTACCTTTATAAGCAAATAAAATGAAAAAAATTTCAAGAATTTTGAATGGGATTTGAATGAATTTAAAATTGCAATTTGTGATTAGTGTGTGGTGAAAGAAACTAATTCTTAAAAAGAATAGTGCGACTGCTTATAAGAAAAGTAAATGATTTCTACTGGTTATCTTAACTCACCATATGTCTTATCGTTGAAGAAAGTCATTTCTAATTCAAGCCTTCTTTTCCTTTAAGTCAGTTTTGATAAAATTGAATATATATATAATTCTTATTTGTTTTAGTTTTTTAGAAATAGAAATATTAAAAGTTTCCCTTTTTATATAATTTTTCACATCTCAAATATTTATATAGTATGCGAACTGTAATATTGTATTTTTTACTTAATAATAAATTTTCCTTATAATTATAGTATTTTTAAAGAATTAAAAGTTTTAAACAGTAATAACAAATCAGTAAGCATTGACAAGAGAATTTTTGTAAGTCAGCAAACTTTCACAGCAGCCTTACAAGCAGTTGTTCCGGGTTAGCGGGTTCGCTTCCCGGCCGATGCTATGACACATGAAAAAAAAAAAAAGATCGTTTCATGTACACACACATATATATATATTAATTGCATTTTTAGAAACAATATATTTTATATCCAAGCCATCATTCTGTAGACATGACAGTTGGAGTCAGTTACTTATCAGATAAAATGAAGACTCAGATAGGATTGAAAAACTAAAATACCAAGGAAGAAACTGTACAAATACATTTCTATAGATACATTTTTTTTGAGAAATGAAATAATGATAAAAATTTCAAACTTGTTAATATTCATAAAGACTTTATAGTATTTAAAAAATGATATATGCTTGCACAAATTATATGTATTTATGTGAAAGTTACTGCTTTATTGTTTTTTTTTTAATTGAAAAAATAAACATTATTTAAAAAAAGCTTTCAAAATATTTTTATTGGTCTTAAAATTTACCTAAAAGAAACTTATTGCATTTTTCTTACATTTTATGCAAAAGTAGTTGTTTTCGCCCTAATCTGGAGTCATCTACTATAAACCTGAGTAATCAATAAACAGTAGGTGATATAATGTTATAATATTCACATTATCAGATCTGTTTTTTTGGCCTATATTATTTGTAATTTTTCTTTTATCCAGATATCAAAAAATTTGAATACTTAAAATTAAATAATTTTTAAATAAGTTTAGTCAAACATGTATACAATAAAAATGTGTATCTATGTACAATATTGTTTGTTCTTTTTTAAAAAAGATTAAAACGACTATTATTTCTTGTTTTGTAGTTAAGTTATATTGCTAACTTTATGCTGGTTCAGCACAAAATATCTATATTGAAGGTTATTTATCTTTTTCACATGTATATCAGTTGTATGGGATAGAATGAATAGCTGAAGAGAGCCTTAAAGTCTGTGTTCAAATCCTCTATAATAATTAACTTTTGTTACTTTTTTTTCTTTTATAACTTCTTTTATTTTCATTAACATTATGTATGTTAGTTAAGTGATTGGCAGAAAAAAAAATTGATGTATAAAAAAAAATATAAATCATGAGTTCAGCATCTGTTAAAAAATGAAACTGATTAGATGAGTGCAGGCTTTATACCTAGTGAGAAAGTTTACTCAAGGTCATGGAAATGATAAGTGGATGCCCTACTCTATATCCCTTAGTCATATGGTTTTAATTGTTCACCTTATTATTGTTGTGAAGATGATTGATTAGATGAAATGAATGCAAGTTTCCTAACTGGTGAGAATCACTTTCATAACAGCAGAAAGATATAAAATTAAAACCAGATGACTAAAGGGCACAGGGTAGGACATCTGCTTATCATTTCCATGACCTTGGTTGAAATTCAGACTGGGTATAAGCTATCTCATTTTAATCAGATTTAGAATTTTTTTCCCTATGTAGCTAGCCCATAGGCAATCAAGATTTAACTGCTAAACTTGTTATAAATAATGGTTAAATAAATATATAAGTAACCCTTGTTATTTAGATACTAAAGCAATGATAAAGACCACCCATAATGCATTTTCTTCCACTGTTTTTCTGTAAAGAGCTTTTTGAGAGCTTTTTGATCTATAGCAGGCTATTCAAATATTATTTTATCATTATATGTCTATTGGATGGTTGACAAGGTTTCATCTTATCCATTGACTGAATTTTCTGATAAGAAATGTATTGTTCTTGCAAAAAGCACTATTTATGATTCCTCCTCTTCATTCTATCTCATCAGCTCATCTATGTTTATGCTATCATTTATCAATAGCAGTTTTAATTGGAATATACATTGTAATTATAAAAAGTCTGCATGACAATGATTAATATAAGATTTTATTGTGATATTACATGTCTAATTTTAGTTATGCTTTTTTTAATGAGTTAGAAATTGCCATCATCTATGATGATCTTAAATATTTCATGAAATGCCATTTCCATTTCATTTAAACTTGAATTTTTCAGAATTGCATATATTTTCAATCATTTTTTAGTTTACTTTTAACTTTCTCACCATCAATTTCTAAAAAATGTCCACCTGATTTTTAATTTTGTTTAATTTTATCATTTCTCTTGCACTCTGCAGCCAAGAAGAGAAATATTTATTAATCTTTTTGAAAAATATGTTCACTCAAAGATTACAATTGCAAGTATTTGATCCAATTTCAGATTTTATAAGTTAAATCAATGCAACAACATTGATGATTATATGGTTTATCTCAATGATACATGCAGCAGTTAAAGATTTTTGGTTTATTTCTCAACTACATAAAATAATTTCAATTTACTGAATGTAATTCTTGTGTTGAATCTGCTATTTGAGTGCTTTATTGACACATGACCTTCCAAGAAATTAATTATCTAATAATTACATTAATTTACTAGTCTATATATTAAACTGTGTATGTATATTTTTTATGCTTTTCATTTATTCCTTGTGTTTAAGGAAAATAAATAAATAAAAGTTTCCTATCTATTGTCTTGTGTTGTTACAAAAGAATAACAAAATTCTATATCCAATATAAACGTTCTTTAGAATTTGTTACTGATAAATCAATAAATATTTAAAAACTATTCATGAATTTATATTTTATTTATTATACCACAAGCATATATAAATAAGCTTTTTTTTAATATTAATATTCCAATTACTATAAACATTTTTGTTTTTAAATAATGTATAAAAAATTCTGTAACAATTGCAATCATTTAATATAAGAATATTTTATTTAATATCAGCAAAAGTTTATTTTTGATTTTCCTCTAATAAAAACTATTGCAGCATCTACTATTATTAGATTGAGTAAAATGATTCAGTTCAGTTAACCAAACAGATTTATTTTTTTTTACTTTATACAAGAACTTCTAATACTGAAACTATTATTCTATAAACATGTGACAGCATATTGGTTATCATAAAGAATGATATCTAGATACCCACTAAAATTTGTTATTATTATTTTGTTTGGAGGTAGATAAAAAAAATTTCAACAGCCATCAGTAAATAGTGTAGCCATTTTGGCTCCAGAAAAAAAAAAAAAAGTAGATAGCCAAAAAAACACCAACAATAAATTAATGATGAACATTGCAGTCTATGAAACACAAATACATCCACATATATAATATGCTCATCTTTTAGTTTGTTTATTCAACTTCCTGTGATGTTGTTTATTAACTTCTTTTTCAGTGAACTTTTTTTTTAAAAAGTCTTCAGCAGTCACATGTCCTGCATGGTTTGCCACAATTAGTAGAACATCTGATTTGGGACCAGGAGATCTCAGGATTGATTCTGTCACTCAAACTTTTTATAAATTCTCAAGGAATAAAGTCATATGCCTTTTATCAGCCATATCTTTTCAATAAAAGCAATCGATATTGCATTTCTTTTGAAAGTCTTTGAGTTAATCTTTATAATTTAAATCGAATTTACCTCTACCATATATATATATATCATCAACAACCATTATCAATCCACTGCAGGATGAAGGTCTCTCCAAGTTTAATCCATCTTCTCCAATCTTTAGCTTCTCTTTTCCACAACACCCCTGCACATTTTTTTATTTCATCCATCCATCTCACATGTGGTCTCTTTCTGGGTCTTTTACAATCTTTTGGAATCCAGTTTAAAATTTTAATTGTCCATCTGTTATCATTTCTTCTAGCAATATGTCCAGCCCAACTCCATTTCAATCTTTTAATTTTTTCAATAAGGTCAGTAACACCTGTTTGTTGTCTTACCCATACATTGCGTTTTCGATCTCTTCTTGTTACTCCCAATATACATCTCTCCATACTCCTTTGAGTGGTCTGAAGTCTCTGTATTGCTCTTCTATTAAGTGTCCAAGTCTCAGATCCATAAATAATAACTGGTAAAACACATTTGTTAAAAAACATTCTTTTCAAACACATAGGCATATTTCCTTTTAGTATCAAGTTATTTCTACCAAAAGCACTCCAACCAAGTTTAATTCTATGATTAATTTCCTCCATTATGTTTCCATCTGTATTAATAATCTGACCTAGGTATTTGTAACTGTTAACTTCTTCTAATTCTTCATAATCAATCTTTATTTTCATATTTTGAGCAAATCGATTAAACATTACTTTAGTCTTTTTAACATTTATCTTTAGTCCTACTTTTCTACTTTCATCTGCTAACTCCTGCAACATTTCCTGCAGCTCTGAAGCATTATTTGCAAAAACAACTACATCATCTGCAAAATCTAAATGACTTAAATACTCTCCATTTACTTTCATTCCTTTAGTTTCCCATTTTAATCCACAAAATACTTCTTGCAGCACTGCTGTAAAAAGTTTTGGAGATATGGAGTCACCTTGCCTTACACCTTTCTCAATGTTGATTTTTCCAGTATTATTATGTAATCTAATTGTTGCTGTTGCATTTTTATAAATATTCTTTAAAATATGACAATATCCTGGATCTATACCTTGATGATCCAATGCTTTAATCACTGAAGAAATGTGTATAGAATCGAATGCCTTTTCATAATCTACAAATCCAAAACATAATGACAACTCATATTCATTTGTCCTTTCTATGACTTCTCTCAATACCTGGATATGATCTATTGTACTAAAACCACTTTTAAATCCAGCTTGTTCTCTTGGTTGGTGGAAATCCAAAGTTCTCTGTAGACGAGTTGTAATTATCTTAGTAAAAATTTTATATAAAACTGATAAAAGGCTGACAGGTCTGTAATTTCTAATATCTTCTTTATCACCTTTTTTAAATATTAATATTATTACTGCATTCTTCCAATCTTCCGGTACATCTTTATCATTTAGACATTTGGTATATATATATTCATCATAACATATTTTTGGAGAAATTTGTTGCTTCTAATTATCTTTATATGCTCAATCCTACTACAGATATATCTTTACTATAATAAATTCATTACCATCACCTCTAGTAAGCAGAATAATGTAGATATTGGCTAATGATCTTGCTGAAATATTTTTAGAATTTACAAAGCATCTTTAAGTCAAATTATTTCAACATTTCTTAGCCATAATAATACATCTATTGCAATCATCATTATCAATCATTATTAATCCATTGGAGAATGAAGGTCTCTTCAAGTGTAACACATCTATGATCTCTAGACTCTCTTCACATCACCCTCTCACACTTCCTTATTTCATCCATCCATCTCACATCTGGTCTCTTTCTGAGTCTTTTACAATTTTCATCTACTGTCATCTCTTTTAGCAATATGTCCAGCCCAAATCCACTTCAGCCTCTTAATTCTTTCAATGATGTCAGCAACACATGTTTGTTCGCTTATCCATGTATTGTGTTTTCGATCTCTTCTTATTAATCCTAAGCTGCATTTCTTCATACTTCTTTGAGTAGTCTCAAGTGTCTGTATTGCTTTTCTGTTATGTGTCCAGGTCACAGATCCATACATAAGATTGGTAAACACATTTATTAAAAACCTTCCTTTTCAAACACACGGGCATTATTTCTACCAAAAATACTCCAAACAAGTATAATTCTATGATTAATTTCATCCATTATGTTTCCATTTGTAGTAATAATTTGATCAAGGTATTTGCTGTAGGACTATATATATATATTTTGATTTCCAAACATAAAAAAAGGAAAAGAATGAGTATAGAAAAATTATAAATAATGGTAGACTCTGTGACATTGTTATATATGATGCACACAGGTCTCAAATCATCATTAAAGCCATAAACTGAAAACTTCATGTCTCAGTCTTAAGGTAAATTCTGATGGAATGTGGATGGCGTTAGTTAAGTTTTAAATTTCAGTCCTTACTGTTTTAATTACTTTGTGGCTTTAACCATTATTTGAAAAAGGATTCACACTCTTTAATTTTAATCCTATTTCTACTAGAACTTTTTAAAGATGATTTTTTAATTTTCAATAAAGTTTCCTTGATTATTTTGCAGCCTACTGCATCAATTGCAAAAGGGGCACATCAGTATCCTATAATTGATCAAATAAAAGTTTTGCCACTAACGTGATTTAACTCAATATTTAATATATAATTATTTGATCTACACTAATATGTGCAAATTGATATATATATATATTAGTATAAGATAAAGAATTATTATCATTAAATACATGAAATAAATATGATTTTCTAAATTATACAAAAGAATACTTATATTTAGTAAGGACTATCTATATTTAGTAATGGTAGAAATTACGTGAATTTTAAAGATTTTACTTACATTGAAGATACTAAGATTCACCTAAGGCTTTCTAAATAATAATGAAAACGGGATTGGCCTTTATAAAAAGTTTACTATTTTTTGCCTTTTTACTGAGGAAGTCCGATATTTTCCATTATTTATTTCTACATTGCTTAGATCAATGTTTTTCAACCTTTCTAAAAATTATCTTCAAGTACGCTAGAACAAAATTAAACTTCAGCAGCACACTAAAATTATGATGATCAAAAACAATTACAAAAAAAAGGAAAACATACTTTTTATGATTTATTTATTAACACAAACGGAACTTTTTATTACATTTTGTAATAAAAAAAGATAATTAAAATTCTTAAAAAAACTTAACATTTATTTTTTCAGTTTAACTTAACATTTAATGATATATCTGAGCTTGATTTTTTTTTTTAGAATAGCTGTTTTTACAAGATCAAATTTGGGGCAGGTATACTTTCAAATCTTCCAAGGTTTTTATTTACTTTTAACACCTTGTAGAAGGATGTAATCATAAACATATGACAAAAGACATGTAAAAAAGATTCATGATCCCCAAGATTTCATGCTGAACCTGAACTCACCACTTGGTCCAGATCATTTTTACACATTTTTTTTTATCATTGTTCAGTATATATAGAGAAAAAAAGATAGCAAATTACTAGTTTGTTTGACGAGCATCAAATGTGCTGCCTCTTCATTTTGAGACAAATTACTTAATAAAGATGTATTAATAATTTCTATTAGTCATTCATTAGACTGGAAATTACCCAGTAATGAATAATATTTTGGTAGTGCAACTTTCTCTACACCACTCTGGTTCAGCATTAAACGTGCATCAGGGATCGTAGATATTTTTCATGTCTTTGGTCATATGTTTATGATTACATCCCTCCACAAGGTGTTAAAATGGATAAAAACCAGACCCTACCTTGTATGAGGGTGGTGTAGTGAAAATAACACTATAGAAATATTATTCATTACTAGATAATGTCTAATGTAATGAATGACATAAAAATATTAATATAATTTCATTAAGTGATAGTTGTACATTTGATGCTTATCAAACAAATTGCAGTAATTTGCTATCTATTTATCTATATAGTGAACGATGATAAAGATATGTGTAAGAGACTTGTAATCTGAACCAATTGATGAGTGCTGGTTCAGCATGGAATGTGCATCTTGGGAATCATAGGTCTTACATGTCTTTGGGCATATGTTTATGATTACATCCCTCCACAATGTGTTAAAAGTGGATAAAAACCAGTCCCTACCTTGCATGAGAGTGGGAGTAGTGAAAATCACACTACAGAAATATTACTCATTACTGGATAACCTTTAGTCTAATGAATGATTAATAAAAATTATTAATGTATTATCGATTTTTGTTTTTAATATTGTTTATTGCAGATATTCACTCCTCAAGGATAACCAAAATAATGTAATATCTATTGTTGAATATTTTAACTGCAATCCTTTATTGTTTATATTGATTTTTCCTCTTCGTAATATTTGCTGTCAAACACGCACTTAAAACAGAGGATTTGCTCATCCACCTTAAAAGTAAACCCGTGTTATATATATATTATGTGTATGTTTATTATAGTAATGATATACTTTGCATAATTAATTTAGAAGGATTTTAATACTGTATATTTATTGCGTTTTGGACTTCTTATGAAAATTAATTAATCACCTTTAAAATCACTAGCTTAGATGATGGCTTCTAATTATCCTACTTAGTGCTCAAGAGTAAAGATAGTAAAGTATCCTTTCTATTCTTTATCTGGAAAAGTCAATCAATGTTGATAGTTAATTAATAATGTTTTTTTAAATCTGTAATTAACTTGTTATAAAGTTAAAATAATCTTTTTGGAATTTCAGAACATTATTATTTAATTAGTTTTTTAACTCATTTATCTTTAGTTTAGTTTACTGTAAAACTAACAAATTCATTAATTCGTTTTCATTTACAATATAACGTTACTTTAATGCATAACAGTTTAATCTTTTTAATCTTTCTTTTTTTTTTTTTTTGGTTCAAATTTAGTATCCTTTTTAAAGTCTTCAATCCATATTTTCTTTTTTCAAAAACTTAAAAAAAAAGAATCAATATATTTTCATAAAGATCAATATATCTTGACATTTTATTTTTGGACTGTGAATAATGTTAGCTAAGGTTTAAATTTCAATCGCTACCATAAAAAAATAAAGTAGCTAACCTCTATTAATTTGTCAATTTTAATTACTCTGTCATTTTCTCCTTCATGTTTGACTTACGATTCAACACCACAAACTTTTAATTGCTTTTGAATGGCATTCTATTTATAGCTTCATTATTGATTTGATTTATAAATTCATTTATGTGGTTTCTTACTTTTATGACTATAATAAATCAAAGATATATATAAAACTGATTGCTATATTTAAAATAAATATAATAATTTATTATTTTATAACTTTGATTCAAAACTTAAAAAGAATGTAATATAAAATTCTATTAATTAAAAAAAAAAAGTGATGGGTTAAAATTAAATATTTTTGTGAATATTCTTAGTATAGACCTTGTAGTTATGTTTTTAAAAAGACGCAACTTATAATGAAATAATGATATTTGTGCGTTATCCTGTCTACCAAGCTTGGAAGACTTTTTTTTGTAGTATACTGTTTCATGAACATGCATGTATACATATTATTATGATGATGATGATGATGTTTCTATTTTTTATATTAATACAAAAAAATAAAATAATTAAAGTGGAAACATTATAGTTAATTATAATTAATAATAATAACTAAAAGGCAAATATAATGTATAAACACGAGGTCTATATATATATTAAAACAATACTCAAATATCTTCATTCTTCTTTATAAAAAAATGTATATAAAGACATTTCATGTATTTTTATATATAACATGTAAATGCCTATAACTATATATATTAAACAGTAATTTAATACTCTCACCCTTTATAAATAATGCTTATAAAGATGTTTCATTATTTATAAAGAATGGTAAGAATATTTTATTACTGTTTTAATATCTATATATAGATATCGGCATTTGCACATTAGGATATTTCCACTTTATTTTTTTTTTTTTTGTATTAATATAAAAAAATTAAACAACATTATAATAAAACAAAAAAAAAATGTAAATATTAAATACAATGACTTCTTGCAGCCATTTTTAACAATTGTTTTATAGCCCTGAAACTGTATATTAAAAAAAATATCTGCCAAGCTTGTTAGACTGAATAATGCACAAGTAGTGAAATAACTTACATTAACACCACTTTCCCCTTGCATTAATATGTCATGAGATAAATACATTTTAGGCCAATTAAAAAATTGAATTTTATAAGAGAATAGAAAGACATTTAAATGTAAAATACTTATTTTGTAATACATTTAACTCTAATGTAATTTTTAAATAAATTAAAAATAGACCTTAAAATTATCACTGGCATTCAAATAAATATTATTGTTATTATAATTGTTTTTTTCTTCAATAAAACAAATAAATTGATTTGCATTATTGATGTGTTTCTTTTTTATTTTTATAGTTACTTTGAATTACAGTATTTTTTTTTGTTAGAAAATAATAAGTGGTAAAGTAAGATAAAGGTAAACTAATCATTTTCCTTAAATATTTTTTAAATTTCGTATTCAAAAAGAAAATGATGTTTCAATAAATTGAACTTAATAAAAGAATATTACAATACCATGAATTGTTAAATTAAACAGATTATTTCTATTTTGCAGTACACCTGGTTCTCGTTTTTATGCGAATTATTTTAATGTGATTTTGAAGTTATGCGATTCATGTTTCTTTTTAATATCTTTCATATTTCAGTATATTTATTAGATATCAAGAAATGTAAATTATTAATAACTTATTTTGGCTTAAAATACTTTTTTTTCTTTCAAAAATATAACGTTATATTAGTAGCTAACGTGAATATGGCCTGAAGCTGTATTTAGAATTTTAGCTTCTATGTAAATAACCTACTTATACTAATGAGTAAATAATAATAATAGATTTATACTTACATATAAAAATATCTCAATAAATATTCAATAAATTTAAATTTTAAACCGTATTTTGTTATTTAAAACAGAAATAAATAATCTTTTAGATTTTTAAAATAAAAAACGAAGATTTTATAAACTGAAAATAATATTTCTAATGATAAGGTATAATCTTTTTGTTTTGATTGTGATGTCATTTTTTAAATAGAGAAACAGAAAAACCATTAACACAGCACAAGACTGAAAATGGCACTAGTTGTACATCACATCACGAATAAAAATAAAGTAGCTAACAGGTTTTTCTTGGCATAATTGCTGAAAGATTCTTGACTTCATTTAAGGGAAGCCACAATACATCACATCAAATCTGATTTCTTATCAGTTTACAAATGAATGCTAGTGGTAATGATTAAAATATGTATGAGAAATGTAAAATTAAATACTGTAGTTAATAAAAAAAGTTTGTCTTGTATTAATTTTTTTTAAATATTTGAATTTTTTTATTAGTCATACTTTATTTGCTTTTTTTTTTTTAATGTGAATTTTAAAGTAATTTTTCCTTGTTGCTTTACTTTTATGCAAATTCTGAAAAATACAGAACCTATCCCCCATTTTTCAAGGTAAGTTAAGTCTATTTTTATACAATTTTTTTTAATGTGGGCTTTCTGTGGAACCTATCTATCACATAAAACGAGACCCAGGTGTACTAAAATTACTATCAAATAGACAAAAAAAATGCATTGCATAATATAAAAATATATATTTTTTAATCATTAATGTTTTTATTTAAAGTAGACATTATCAGAAGAGCAAGTGCAGGAATTTGGTAATTATAAATCAAATTATAATAATTTGATAGTGGTAACCATTAAATGAATACTAACATCATGTAAAAAATTGTAATCTGAACAAATTGAAAATGGATGATTCATCCAGAGTTGCATTTTTAATATCATTTGCATTTTTATAATTCAAGAATATATGGTGAATAAAAGAGAGGGATGGAGGGGGGAAGGAGGGTAGTTCATATATTCTTTTTATTTCAATAGATGTTTTGACATTTGCACAGTTAAGTAAAGTAATAAAATAAGAGCTTAAAACTTAATAGTTGCTGGTTCAAAATTCAGCCTACCATTTTCAATGTTTTAATATCATATGACTTCTGGAGTAATCAATCATCCATTATTATAACCGACTGAAGCAGTAATATGTCTGACTTTTCAACGGATTATTATAAAATCTTTATTCGGTGACAAAATGTCATGACCAACCAAAATGAATAAAACCACAGATTGATCATCATTTTGTAATTTATATTCTTATCAATAAAAAGCAAGCAATATAGATGGGGTACAAAACCAAAATATTATAATATACATTACACTTCTTCACATTATGAAAAGAAGCTAACCTTTTGCATATCATTGTGTTACAATTAGTTACCCCAGCATGTTTTCTCTTGGTTTTCATATTTAATATCATTTTGGATTCATGTTATATTAGATTGTATTTGAAATAAACATTCAGTTATTTAGTTTGTATATTGGCAATAAAACTTGCCATCCAATGGAAGAACAAATTGTGGATTATGACTTTTATTATTATGTACTCAGTTTTCTAATGCATAACTGATTTTTGTTTTTACTTCCAGCCATACCAAAATCACTTTATCCACTTCATTTAAACATAAGTTTTGTAATCTTTTATTTTATTTATTATTTGATAAACCATTCAGTAGGTTTTTAAAAAAAAAAAACAAGGAAAGTGAATTTTTAATTATGTTTTTCTTTCTTATCATCAGTCTTTAATAATTTTTTAGTATATGATCTATTTTAAGTTTATTGGCCTGACCTTAATAGCAATGATATTTAACAAGAAAAGGAATAAAAAATTGATCCTTAAGAAAGTAAAGATGCATATTTATTTGTCTTAAAAAAGGCAATAAAAAAAAACCATAATGTAAATGGCAAATATAATATCAAATTAGTAATTTAATTTATGGAACATATTTCTAATGTGAGTCAACAATGTGATGAATAAATTTTGATTCATATTTTGCTGTAGAATTTTCTATTTTAGTTTTCCCATTTCTGTCAGTATAATAAAAATAACATTACTTCTGAGGGAATGAGTCAATTGACATCTTTCATATTTCTACATTATAAAACTAGAGTAAATTCTATTTTTGAGTTTTTTTCTTCTCATCAGCATGGGAGATCTGTATTTAACCTACTGCTCCATCCTGGTGGGCTTTTCTAACAGATTGTACTATCACAAAATATCTATGCTCTTCTTCTCTCTATCACCTCACAATATAATTCCTTGGTCAACATTTTAATGTAGCATGACAACTAAGTAATAAACTGAAAGTAACAAAAACTAATAAGTAATAAAGTGAATTCAAAATAAAGCAAAAATCTCCATATAGTAGTGCCATCTTGTGCTAACAAGAGCAATCAATGGAGAGTTTTGCTTTGTTTTGAATTGTTTAATAACAATTATGTGCTAGTACGAAATAATGATCATGTGATGTTTAGTGGTTTAATAAACTGAATGTTATATCAATTAATCCAATGACAGAAAAATTATGACTGTCATGTATTTTCTATGTTATAATTTCATCTAATGCTATAACATGAAACTTTTAAACTGTACAACTCGTGATAGATTAAGCATTCTAATCCAACATCATTTTTTAGTCATTTCTTTCTTACTTGAATATTTCAATATCCATTATAGTTCTTTGAAATAATTATACTGATATTTTTTTCACTTTTTGTATTAATTGTAATCAATATATATATATGAAAAACAAAAAACACAAGTTAAAAATTTGCATACGCTTGTATTTATGACTATAGATGGCGTTATACCAAAAACACCTTCAAGCGTTTGTTTACATAAACGTTTATGTAAACAAACGCTTGAAGGTGTTTTTGGTATAACGCCATCTATAGTCATATATATAATAGAACAGAAATTCATATAACACTATAGCCAAAACAACAAAATTTTACTAAAATTCTACCACAATCATGGTTTATCCATTAACAAATAGATCTTCTCAAGTGAAATTCAACTAAATATATAACATATGTATATATTAGCTGAAATACACAGGCTTATATATACCTGTGTCTATATATGTAATAAACAGGGTATGAGCACAGACTTTCACATGACCCACCACTCTCCACACTATGTTCATACCCTGTTTATTATTATATGTATATATTGTAACAGATATATAAATATACCCATGAGATATTCACAAAAATATATATAAGAATAATGTATTATTTTTATTATTAATAATGAAAAAGGCTGTCAGTTTAATAAATAGAGTAAAGATAGTTTAGAATAGATCAAAAATCAGAAGTAAATAAAGGAAAAATAAAATTCTGTATCTGAATTTTAAGTTAAAATTAAAAAAAAGTAGAAGTGGGGAAAATATAATTAAAGTATAATGCAGGTTGAGAATTTTAATTATATTTGCTATTTAAGAGAAATTGTTTATCTATTCTTTTAAATAAAAGTACAAATTCTAAAATGTTAAGAGATATAATGATAATAAAAGAAAACTAATTGTGTAAAGGTAACTTGAAAGATTTTAAAGTTATTTGGTGAAATAATTAAAACTAAAAATATTGTAAAGAAAGAACAAATATGTAAATAATTGTACAGAATTATTGTTCAAAATTATTTGAGAAAAATATGATCTAATCAAAGATTAAAATAATTTTGTAAATTGTCTGATCAAGAAGGGATTATGTTTTACTTAAAACAGTAATCTATCCAACTGATTAGATAATCAATACTGAAATGAATATTATAATTAAAATTAAAAAAAGATTAACTAATTAGTAAAAGGATGACAAACAATTAATGATGTGAGTGAGGTCAGTTAATATTTTATCAAGAGTATAAAGGCTACTAATTTTTTATTAGAATTATTCTTCTGCTATTCTTCTGTTATTAATTTCTGCAGACTTATCATTTTTTGAATTTTGTAGACTCTTTCATAAGAACATATAGTTTATCCTTCATAAATGAATAGCTATTTGTGTGGACATCCTGACATCACCATGCAGGGCTAAACTCACATGGAGGGATTCATTTGGTTTTTATCACCTGATATGTGACAAATATCCTTGACTTGCCATTGCTGAGACACATCCCCATCATTATCAAAGACTACTATTGGACATGGCCATGAAGATATATGCTGCCCTAGAAAAAAAGAAGTGATAAGATGTTAAAGAACTGGTAAACTTGTTTATAATGAAGTAAAAGATGTTTTTTTTAATAAAAGAAAGTAAAATAATACAGATTTTAAACTTCTCCCTCGATAATAACCAAATGATAAGAAACAGTGTATTCAAAATGAAAGGAATTTTATTTCATTTTTTGCAATCTATGATTTTTTTATTTACAAATATTGTAATAATTATTGCAAATAATGCTCATATTAAATAAAATGAAATATATTTCATTATAATAACTGATCATAAGTTTATTAAAAGAAAGCAATCAACTGGACCCCAATTAGAAGTTCAATTTTTCAAATCTATAATTATATATTTTTTATTTTTTTAACAAATATTGTAATACTTATTGTAAATAATTTTTATAATAAAAAATCAAATTTGAAACCCTCATTATATTATAAAATAGTACTCTTCTCATGGAGTAGTATCTGATATAAATTGAGAGGATTCATTTCATAATGATGTTATTCTATATTCTAGAAAATAATTCATTGCTATATTTTCACAGTACATTACAACCTGCATTTTTAAAAAAAAAATATCTGTTGGTTTTAAATGTCTGCAAACATAAATGTAATTATTATTTTTATTATAAACACATATTAACTCTATATTATTAACAAACTTATCTTTAAAAATGTCATAATAATAAGCTTAAAATATTATTTGATTCTCAGAGTTTAACAAAAACATATTTTATCTGTACTACAGCACTATCTATTGTAATATTACATTATCAGTGAATACCAGATGATAATGCAATCTACAGATGGCTACAGAATGCATTCTTGTATTGATTTCAGCTTGGAATCCCAAGTTCTCATTGATAAAGCCAAAATGTAGAAACTCAGTCTTGTGAATGGGGTTTCAACTTTACAATAAATGGGATTAGAACACAAAGAGTAAAAATGTTTTTAATACATTCAAATAATGATGCTATTAATTTAAGAAATGTCAGTCTTAGAAATAAAATAGAATTATAAGTATTTATAACAGCTTCATGCTCCCAAATCAGATTGGTCTATATAAGTGAAAAGTTAGGTTAAAGAGAAGATGCTGTTCTTATCTTTATAATAGTCACTATCTTGTGTCAATGTTTGAGAGGTCCCTCTATTGGCAAAATAAAGATATTGCTTGACTATTATAAATTTCAAGGCATATTTGATACAAGTTAAAGCCTGTTTTAAAAGTATTTACATATATTTCCTGTGCACTTAATAAATAATTATAATAATATTTCCAGTATAAAGATCATAATATTAACTCATAAATCACAAAATTTCACGAATGTTAATTTGTATAGGAAATAGTGGATTTAAACAGTGGAGAGAACAACAGCTTCATGCTCCCAAATCAAGATGCTTCAGATTGGCCTATATAAGTGGAAAGTTGGATTAAAAATAAGACACCATTCTTTATAAAAGTTGCTATCTTGTGTCAAGATTTGAGATGTTCATCTATTGGCAAAATAAAGATATTGCTTAACTATTATCAATTTTAAGGCACATTTGATACAGATTAAAATCTATCTTAAAAGTATTTAAATAAAATATAGCAAATTAGGTTTAAACAAATATATATTAATATATGTATGTGCTCTGCGCACAGATAATGAAGCTATTAATTGTCAGTGAATTATTAAAATTTACCACCAAGCGCTTTTGGGACAGTTTACAGTCCCATATTCATGGTGACTTATTCTATTATTAACTGTAAAATTATGCAAATTTATGTGCAGATGTTAAATGGACCATTTACAAGATAGGGAATAACAGGCCTCTCTTCTGTTGATTGCTGATGGGTCACCCGCAATGAAGTAAGCTTTCCTAACTTTACGTTTGGTGTCATTTGTTTCAGAGCAAATGATACTGGCTGTGGTAGGTAGAAAAATGTGTCCACCAGTGTTTCTCTCATGCTCGACAAAAATCAAATTACCTTCAAACTTTGTTTTGGTTCTATTATAAAGATATCGGTGTTGAGCTACTCTGGTGGCAATGTTAGTTTTGGTCTCTCCATAATATGTTGCTGTACAATTTCTTCGGGGGCAGGTGATTTTGTACACAACTTGAGAGGTGAGTTCAGTTTTGATCCTGTCTTTGGTATTATTTATCAGTCTATTGGTGTTGGGAGGTGAATGGAAAGTGACTTCAAAGTCACATGATAATTGATTGATGAGACTTTTAGCTGTAGAGTGAATGTATGGGATTAAGATTCTTGGTTGTTTTCTTTCTTGTAGTTGTGGTTTATTTTATAGAGAAATTTGTTAACTTTTCTGTTGATAGATGAATAAGGGTGTCCTATTTTTCTTAAATCGGTTATATAATTGATAAGATTTTTTTCTTTTATCTGCCTCATATTTGCACAAGTCATGGTTCCTAAACATGAATGAAGAGAGGGCTGCAAGTTTATGGGAGTGAGGTGCATAAGAATTAGGGTTTGTCAAACCCCGTACTTCCAAAGGTTTGACTACCATTTGGTAGTCCAGCTTATCTTTATTTTTACTAACACATATGTCAAGGTATTTGACCTGTTTGTCTTAATTTTCCCAAGTTGTAGTAAAAGTAAGCTTAGTTTTATTCTGGAGGCTATTATGAAGAGGCTGCAATAAATGTGTCATCAGTGTAGCATGTATATATCATATGTGGGGTTGACATGAAGAATGCAGGTAGTATTAGCTTCTCATAATGGTCAAGTACAACCGATTTAAGAAAAATAGAATAATTTGGATGCACAAACTTAAGTGCTAATCCATAAAAATATAACAATAAAAAAAATAATGGTGGGATACTAAAACATGTTGATCATCATCAATGCCTCTGGTCACTTAGTACCACTAATCTACTGACAGTTATAAACTTCATTTCTAAATAAATAATTAAAATGAAATGTAATGCATGGACTTTAAAAGGATATTCCTATTCCATCATATATCATCATCTGTATTTCCATAACACTAAACATAAATCTCTTTTATATAAAAGACCATTATGCATGAATCCAGCTCAATGAGCAAAAACTCTACTGTGATCAAGAGATATAATACAACATATAATAATTTATAATATTTTAGGATGTATCAATTCATTAATAACAATTAAAATAAAATTAAGATCTGCTGAGAATGCTATAAATATAAAGTCAGCATTCTGATTTTGATTAATGCAAAAAGAAATAAGCTATTACTCTGTGATTTACCAATGTGTCAATATGTTTATATAAAACATATATATCAGCATACAGATGTGCCTGTATATATATAAAATTATTTATCAGAATTGTGATAAACTAATAATAAAATTCAATAATTCATTTTAATAATTCATAAAGTATGATTGATTTTAACATATATATGTGTCTACATGACACTCATCTACATAAGCACAGAAGTGCTGTATAAACAAATTACATATCAAAATTATGATAAATTAATAATAAAATTCATTTTAATACATAAGTGCACATGTATGTGTATACATAAAAATATAGATAATCTGAATTAAAACTATTAAGTAGCTCTTTTTTTTTTTTTATTGATAAGTAGTTTCCTTTAAAAAATATAAATATATAATACTTTTTTAATAGTCCAGAAAAGTTTTCCTTTTTTTTCTTTAGATTACTCTTAATTAATTATAAGCATCTTTAAAAATATTCCAGCAAGTTCTTTGTTTTCCAATCTATAAAGATTTTTTGAGTTTCCTTTTTTATTTTTCAAAATAAAATCATTTATAAATCAATTCTTTGTTTTTAGACTTATAATTCAAGCAAAAATTATTTACTTGCTTTACTTTTAAATTAGAGATTTTTAACAATTGTCATCTTCACTAAAAAGTTTCACTTTTAATAAATATAAATGGAAACAGTCATTTATTATTTTGTTTTATTATTCTAGTTTTAAAGCTAAAGCTTTAGTACATGTGCCTTGAGTGCTTAATTTTAGCAAGAGAGACCTCTACAAATCATAACACGAGATTTGACTTTATAAAGATAAGAGAGACCCCTCTTATCTCTAACCTATTTTTCTTAATTATATAGGCAAATCTAAAGCATTTTGATTTGGGAGCATGAAGCTAATAAATTCTTCACTGATTAAGTCCACTATTTCTATTAAACATTAACATTCACGAAATCTTTCGATTTACAATGAGTCAATATTCAGATATTAAATTTAGAAATATTTTGAATCAATTTAAAGTTATAAATATAAATAAAATAAAAAAATATAAGTATTATGTGCTGACATTGCACTTAATAAGAATTAATATTTATTCTAGTTTAGTTGAATAATTTAGTCAAAAATTATTTATCTTTAAATAAGCTGGTATCTGTAAGTGCTTTATATACACAATGCAGTACCTTTGTGCTTCTTTGCATATTGATAAAACTGTGACTATAGCATAATAATCTCTTTGCTAGCTGGTCTCTTCTAAAATCATAGACTGGCTCATTGTCAGCTTTGAAAAGGTATAATCTGGTGTTGATTTATAGTGAGCTTCCTTCAGTCTCTATGCTGTCTAATACACACATATGCTTCCATGTGAATCTAAATTACTATTGTAAACTAGCAGTGGCTGGATAGACTATCTCTTCATAGTCAGCATAACTCATAATCTGTAAAACACCCTATATTTTTTTCCCCCAATTGTTTTATAGTCAGAGTGGAATTTAAAAAACAGTAATTAAAAGTAAGTTCTCTTTATCTTGATTGAAAAAAGTTAATGACTCTTTTTCAACTCACCTTAATCCTTTCAAAAACAACTTTGTAGAATTTTTATTAAAATATGTTATACAAGCTTTAATTAAAAAAAATACTTTAATCAAAATATAGGGGAATTTTATAATTACCAATATATCTATTGTAACATAAAAACATGCTTGTTTTAATTTCAAAATCAGAATTAATAAAATATTAATTAGATCTTTTAAAATATTTAATTTATAATATATATTTTTTGATTTCAAAATTATTTAATCCTTATTTATTATTCCAGTGTAATATAGAAAATATCTAAAAAAAAATTTTGCCAGTGTTTATTTCTATTTTTCCATTCAACTATATATATATGTGTGCACATATACTACTATGTTGTTTTATACTATGAGATACATAATCATCTCAATATATTTCTGTGATAAATAATAATATAAACTATAAATAGAAAAAAAATTCATTATTTTTTATTTGTTAATATTGTTATAAATTTGTATTAATACTATTACTATTATTTTTTCATTGTTGTATTATATATTTATAATAGTTATATGAGAAGGGAAAAAAAATGGAAGGAAGATTTTTTAAGTAAAAAAAAAACATTTTCATTGAAAAGAATGAGAAAACATTGCTAAAAAAATCTTTTATGAATTTAAATACAGTATTTGTTGGTTTTTTTTTAAAAAGAAAATTTATTGAATTTATTTGTACATAAAATGCATTTTTAACACAGCTTGAAAATATTTATGCTGTGTCACTGTAAAATGGAGGCTTAAAGTGACAGAGTAAATTCTATGATTCTTGTTCTTTTGTTAGGATGACTTTGGTCCATGTTTCTTTATCCAGCCAGTCTGGTGCTAGCATTCTGTCTCTGATGCTGATGCTCTTAATTAATGTTTTACAGGTTTCCAGGATATTGGACATAGTGTTACTAATTACATGTTTGCATCTGGTTAGCTAGATTGCAAAGGAGAGGAAAATTGAGAGTCTGATGTTTGAAAAATTTCTGTTTTTGATTGCATGTTGAAATGAAAAGTCTGCATTTTGATTTTTAGCTTTATCATTAACAAATGTTTTAGTGAGCTGAGTATTGGACAGTTGTGAAAGATATGTTGAATTGTTTCATCCTCCCTGGCACATAAGTGACACAGCGGATTAAGTTTGGTAAATTTCCCCCTTCCACACTAGAAAATGACTGATAGGTAATGAGCACAGATTTAGTTTTATAATAAAGTCTATGTATTTTGTTTCTAAGAGCCAATGTTTTGCTTTCTTGTTGTATGACTTATTTCAATTTTTTTAAATTTAATAAATGTGTTTTCAAATATAAAACAACTAAGTAACACTAATAGCATAATAATTATAATTCTATTTAAAAGATAATAAATCCTTCTCACTAGCACCATCCATAATATTAAATCAGTGATGTTAGATGTGAGGATACTCTTATTCCACCTACAAGATAAAGATATTGAGAAAATAAAGACCCTTATTGTTTTCAAACTTAAATGCACTTATATAGCCCAATCTTAAATGTCTTGAAATGAGTGCATGAATATATTAAAGTATTTATTTTACATCCATTTCTTTTTAATAATTTTATTAACACTTACAAAATATTATAATTTATTTTGTGCTAATATTAGAAAATGCGGAACTATGTAAGAGCATTTAACTTTGAAAATAAGACAGACTTTCTTATTTTCCCAAAGACTTTATCTTGTGGGTGTAATAAGACTATTCTCACATTTAGCATTGATGCTTTAATATTATATACAGCACTAGTGAGGAGGGTTTATTATCTTCTAAATACAATTACAATTTGACTTTGTTCTAGTAAAATTTATTGATTATTATATAATTATATTAAAAAAATATTTATTGTATGAAGTAACCAAATTACAAAAAATACAATTTAAATGTAAAAATTAAATATAGAAGTATGAATCACAGTAATAGTATTGTCCTAAAGTTAATTACTTTCTTTGATATTTTTAAATAAGAACTTTATTTAATAAACACTTTAGGTTATAAATATCTAACTATTATAATTACTAGACATTTTTCTTCTCACTTTACAAGTCATGTAATATTTTGGTAATTATTATTACTTTTAATTTACTGCATTACTATAATAAAATTAGTAAGCAATGTTTAAATAACCTTAGACATAATTAAGAAATGGAGAATATTGGAAATAATTAACAAACTGACAATAAATAGTTTGTGAATGCTAATAGAAACTATATAAAATATCACTAGTTACAATTTATCACTATAATTGTTGACTCTTTTTTTTTTTACTTCAAAGTGTGATTTTATATGAAGCAAAGACTTGGGTAATTAAGAACAAAGAAAGATGGGAAACTTTTTAGATGAGAGTTTAGAGAGGAATGAAAAATATAAATTGGAAATATTGAGTCACCAGTATTGAAATAGCATAAATAAATAAAAATATTTTTAATGAATTATGAAGTGTTGCAAAAAAATTTTGAACTTATTACTTCAATGTAAGGATAATATTAAAGATATACTAGAATGATCTGTGGAAGTAAGAAGAACAGTGTAAGAAAAAGAAATAAATCGATAGATAATAGCAAACTCTGTTTGAAATGATAGATATCAAAATGAATAATCATATCATTTTCTATTTGTATTTAATGTATGCATTATGTGCTGCAATAATGTTTCTTAATTATTCCTGTTTATATATTAGAAATGTGTTCTTGGTATGCTACTTGCAAAATGCCGATGACAGAAAGACTTGGGAAAGGTAGTGAGATTGATGTGTAGGATTTATTTTTTGGCATTTAGCTAATAATGATTTTCCAAAATAATGTGATTTAAATAAAATTTTGCTGTTTGAATTGCATTAATACGTATATACTAAATATATTACTTGGCTAAATGTATATAAACTAATAACTTATTTTAGTTAACGAATTTATTTTATATTAGCATCTTCTATAAGAAATTTAAAAAAGGATTGTTTGTTTATAATAATTTTTTAAGCTACTTTTGATCATGGAAAAAGATTTTTAAATAAAGAGGATTATAGCTGATATTTTTAAAATCTCCTTTTAAGTAAGTGCATTAGTAATAATTAATTAATAAGTTTAGAATCATCGTTTTATAATGAATTATAAGTATTTGATATTATAATAATTTGGGTATTAAACGTAAGTGGAAAAATAAATATAGTAATCTAATAGTTGCCCATTTTTTAACATAGTGTTTATTATTTGGAGACATTTTGAATCAACAGACTAACTTTCATACAGATCACTTGCCTCTGTTTTTAATTTTAGTTTCTTAATAAAGTTTTTTTTTTTTTTTTAAACCTTCTTTGCTTTATTTATGAGTGTTTTTTTTTTTTTGTTATTTTTTAATTTAGTTTTATTTAAAATTTTATTTTCTTATAAATCCCGCTTAAAATGATAAAGTTAAAAAAATATATTAATAAATGTGAAGTTATAAAGAAATAAGATTGATGACTGTAGGATTTATTAAATCTTTTAAAAATCTTTAAACATGAAATATCACTTGAAAAATAGTCCCGCTGATCATCTCGCAGACATGTCACTTTTTTTTTTTTTGCAAAAATATTCTTCTTGAAAGGCAGATCAGTGTGTATCGTTTGACAGAATCTCAAAGATTTTTTGTAGAAATCAAGCAATTTTGCATGAAAATAATTTAAAAAAAAGTTTTTTTTTATTTTTTTAACTGCGATGATTTTAAATTTAAATAAAAATATTATTAAAATGTTTATAATGTTTACATAATCCTCATCATAGACATTACTAATTATCTACTAAAACAAATCTTGCAATCTTCAATTATATACCAAATCTCTTAATATATTAATAGAATATGGCCATAATTTATATTAATAAATGCTTATTGTTTGGGGTAAATTTCTATAGTACTTGAACAATAATATAACCATAAACTATTGTGATAAGAGGGGAGAAAACTTTAAGTTTTTTTTCTACTTTCAAGTGTCACTCATGTGAAATATGTAGCACCAATATTAATAACAGTGTTAATTGAAACAATGTTTGCATTAAAATGCTCAATTAGTCAATAATAGTAATGTGGCAATATGAAATGATGATTGGACCAAGTGAACACTATGATATAATTGCACCAAATATGATAATACCACTCTTGGGTCATAATTGGATTATATCATTCTGGCCATAAACTTCTTTTAACATCACCAGATATCTTTTCTATGGTTAGGAAAAAAGGAATATGGATGTTTTAATTATATGCATTTAGCTATCTGGCATTCTATTTTTTTTTTTTTTTTATAAATGCAGCATCACCACTTTGCATCATAGAAATTACACCAGTAAACATTGATTTTTGAAATGGTTATTTAACCATAATGATCAGCTTTTGAAGTTTATTATGGATTGTTTTGTTAGACAATTAAGCAATCAGTTATATAATATTGCTAATTTGTGTATTGACTATATTGGTTCCCTCTTCCCTTCAAGCAAGCATTTCCAATATTCTATTATCATTTATAAATACAATCTTCTATCTGAAACTATCAATATACCAACCATTTGGTAGTTTTGATATTAACTTTCCAGAAATCAGGCATCAACAATTTCACCTTGTATAAAACTAGCATAACTTTCTGTTCATGCTTAATATTTTTATTTATATATTACATAATACTGAAATTTTTTTGTGAATGTGCCAAATATTCTCATTATTTTGTTCAATCTATACATATATACTATTCATAAATTTTTAATTCTAATAATACTTTATTGTACAAAACATAGATGTATTGAAAACAATTGCATTTCTTTAAACTACACAAGATTAAAGAAGTGATAGTAAAAAAAAAAATAATCTGAAGTGAAGTGTATGTATATATATATATATATATATATATATACTTCAGATATATAACTTGCATTTTTGTTTATCATATATATATCAATTATCAGTAGCTAATACACCTTCCTACCTGCTTTAGGCATTACATTGGAAGAGGTAGCAAAAAAAAATTATAAATATTACAATAAGAGTGTGCAATATACACATATATATTGCAATTTAGTTTAAAAATTAAATCATTTACTAGTTTAAAACATTTGAAACAATGTGAGGAATAATCAAAATAGTATTTATATAATCATCAGACATTGACAATGCTTAATAATTATAATAATTAATAGTTAATTATTATTTATAAACTAAAATATTTTCTAATAAATAATAGAAATACTGTATGTGTATAAAAAATAAAATTATTTTTGTAAATAAAATAAAATCACTTAATGTTATTTTTAATTAAAATTCATAAACCTCAAAGTTGAATCTCTTTGATGGCACTTTATTAACTACTGTCAATGTCCTATATATCATTAATATAAAGCTTTAATGTTTAGAACTGTAGTATAAATTTTAAGATAACTAATATAAATATTAATAGTGTTTAGTTATTTAATGAAATAGTAAGGCTACTGAAGGTGTCCATAAATAATGAATAATAAAATGAACTTCAATTGCCAGATCTAATAGAATAGCCAATAATTACCTGTTAACCAAAAATATTTCCATATGTCTTACATGTGTATGTTCTTTTTTTCATTCTCTCTCAGATTATTTTTTCATGACACCCAGTAAACTTTCTTCTGTTACATTGATATCAGGAATGTATATTTGTGCAATTCTTTAATTACATATATAGCAATTTATGCAATCCTTTTTTACTGTATGCAAATATAAATGAGAATAGAAAGCAAAGCTCTCAGCATTTATAAGGTAATGATGGGGTTAGATTTAGCAGACTAGGAATTGACAGATGATATGTTTGAGCAGTTCTATTTAGATGGTTTAAAAATAATCCTGCTCTTAGATTCTGACTAAATCACCAATTTTTGATAAGTATCTTATTTAAATGGTAGAATAATATCCGTAAATGTAGTAATGGAAAAGCAGGTAGTAGTATTAAAGATAAGAATTTGAATTCCTTTTGAAACTTAAGTAGAGTAAGACTTCTGAATATGTATTATTTGTTTCCTAGCCTCAGTAAGGGCTTTTTATTGTGGCTATGATAGTAATCTATAACCTTTTTTAACATACACAATATATAACACAAATATTTCAACATTTATATTTAAATATTATACACATTAAGACATCATAAAATATTTTTCATATTTTTAACATCATAAATTATTTAACGAAAAATAGATAAATTATAATTTGCAATTTTATAATTAATAAGTATAATATTTTTCTTTAAATATATAAATATTTTTTAAAAGGTTAACTAAATAACTTAAAAAAAAAAAAGATAAAAAAAGAAAGAATTAAAATAATATATCCCTCAAAATAAATACAATTATTTTATTAAGTAACTTTATCTACTCCCCTCTTTTCTGTCTTTATACAGTACAAATGTTTATAAAAAAAGTATTTGCATGTGATGCTTTGCCATCATAATGACCAGCATTTTCATAAAATTAGTAAATTAAATTTAGAAAATTATTTTATTTTGTATTAATTTTTAATTTGTTTGTTTTTTTTTTACATTTTTTTTTTACTGCAATTAATAAAATGAGGTATGGGGAACAAAAGTGTATGCAATGTGTGAACTTTTCAAGACCTGAAATTAAGTCCGCAAATCACTTGTTAGTCTTGATTTTTTTTGCAACAACATCAGAATTGATTATCGTAAATATTTCAATTTAGAGGGGGGAAAAATATCAAAAAATTTGAATGCCACAAAAGAAAATCAAGAAAATCAGATTGTCAAAGAATTTAATTAAAAAATATGTTGATGAATGATAGTATTTCAGTAGGTCATTCTGCATGTGTCATGCATTAGTAAATGAAACTATTGTCACTACATGGAACAGATTTTAGTTTGAACTCCTGGTTCACCATATGAAAACAATAGCAATTAATGCAAACTTTTACAGTATAATGGGGGATAGCTATGGAATGGTTATGCAAGTAAATATAGATTCTTAAAATGAAAAATGACTCAAGAATCACCAACCCCTAAAACAACTCCAAATCTAAGTATAAAATTATTTCACTTTAACTTTAAGGGTATATAAAAGTCAAAATAAAGATCCTCTACAAATTGATTGTACAATATAGTATTGATGGAATTGCATTCAAGGAGACTCAACAATGTTTTAATTGTGTATATCTTTTTTTTCTTACAAATTCTTGTCTTTACATTGATTTATAATATAAATAATGGTTACCAAATATGTTATGACTAGCTTTGTTTCAAGCTATCTTTCAAAGCATATAATTTTTTACTAAAGTCAATTCAAATGGTATAGCAATCATTATTCAGATATATATTTTTTATGTATGCAATATTTGCAAATTTTAATTGGCCTTAATTCCCTTTTTCAAATCTTTATATGCCTTTTGTATTTTTGTAGTAGCTTTTTGGATTATATAACTGAGGATAAAATAAGTTGTCATCTTATAGAATGGATTTAGATAGCATACTTTATGATGCCAAGCAAGCACAAACATTTTAATCAGCCAGATAGATAATTCATAGGGATAACACATGCTTCATACTTTATTTTGATAAAAATTGGGTCACCATTATCCACTGATCTTTAATGTAGAGTTAATAATTATAGAATCATATCTAAAATAATTATTACTATCATTTTAATAAGAGTGTCAATCTTATATATCAGGTTTTAAACCTAAGATTTATAGAAGATATTATTAGAATAGAACTAGAATTTTTTTTTTCATAATGTCATCAAATTCCCACCCTATTAAAATCAATAAACATTAATAAATTACTTGCCTTTAATTATATTAAGCCCTACACATTTCTTTTTCTTAATGTCATCAAATTCCAATCTATTGAAACCAGTAAATATTTATATACCCGATCTTGTCTTTAATTGTATAGAATTAGGAGGGGAAAAAAGAGAAATTTCAATATTTTTAAAAAAATTCTTCATAGAGCCAAAGCATAATTAGTAAAACTATTCAAGAATATTATTAATACAGACATTACTTGGCATCATTATTATATATTCTCTACAAGTTGTTTGAAAGAATCTTGTTGTTAAGATTTATGCCCTAGTTGAAAACCATTTACCTGGATTTAGACAAGGAATAAACTGCTGAGAACAAGTTTTATCTTTAAGAACTCACTTTGTAAAAGGCTTTTAACACAAACTAAAAATTAATGCTACTTTTATTAATCTAAACTCTACTTATGATTCTATTTGCAAAAGGTTCTAAAATTTTTGAATACAGAAAACTATTAATTTATTTAATAAAATGCTCCAATAAGAAAAGTTAAGTGAGACTGTCGGGCACAGGGTTCATTTCAGCTCTCTTTCCTATGTTAATGATTTTCCAGAAACAGAATGCAGGGAATTCATCCATGCCGATGACATTGCTTTAATTTCACAAAAGAATAAATTCTCTTAATAGATATATGAAAAGTTTGAAAATCATTCCATGCATAGCTGAACTTATTTTCCTCATCCATCCTAAAGATTAGATCTAAAATAATTTCCAGATTAACTTCTTAGAAAGTTTGTTGGTTTTATTTAGGTTCATAAGGCAAACATTTTATGAACAATTTTTTTAGCACTAAAATGTGTCAATCCTAAACTTCTGAATACACAAATATTATCATGATGAATATTATTGGCATACTCAGTCTGCCCTTTTATAGTGACTTTCTGTCATTTCACATATATTTTCACTAGATAGCAGAACACAAATTGCTTCATAGGAAATATGTAAAAAGATTCTAAGTAGGGCAGACTTATTATTAACTCAAAATGTAGGTACACCAACTTAGATGTGTCTCACCCCAAGATTCCCTTTCTGGATGCTCAATTAAGAATCTCTTCAAACAAATAAAGAATTATGGCATAAAGAAATTATATTTTTAAATATGACTGAAATCTCATCAAGAGATTTAGGACTATCCAGTTGCATTATACACAAACTGTAAAACCACATAGTTAATGCCTGTTAAAAGCTACAAATACAGTGTAGAAGTAAAAGACTTAATAAATGTCACTTCTAGTCGGAATCTCTATAGATTCCTTTATAAAATCTTTTTTAAAAAAAATTTATGTACTAAATAAGTAATAAAGATATACAAGCACTTATATACACAGCTTATGCACATATAGATTACTATGTTCTGAGGATAAAATGGTAGTTGCATTAAAAAAAGATTATATCTCCATGACAACAATAAAAAACTTGATGTTCATTCTTTAGAAGTAACAATTATTACTACTAATGTTTAAAGATCATTAAATAATAATATTGCAAATTTGGATTTTCAGTTTTATCATGGTATTGAGGCAAGAAATTATTTTAAAAAATAAGTTTGTTGTTGGATTTATCAAGAAGAAAAATAATGTCTTGATTAAAAGGAAATATGGTGTTTTCTTATTAACAGAATAATAAAATAAATGCAGAGCTTTGTATAGCAGTTATAAAGAGATTTAGTGGTTAATCAATATAATATACAAATGAATATTATGTCATTCAAGAAATGATGTAACATTCTAGCACTGGAATTATCAGAATTCATCTTTGAATTTTAGCTCTTAAATTTGTCATTCTATCAGTATACTTAAGCTGTATAGAGTAATTCAGAAATTCAGTAATTACCAAAAAACCCCCGCATATTATTAAAAAATATAGTTAAGAAATCTGACATCATAATATTAAGTGAATAGTTAACTCATTTATTAAGAAAGATTGGTGAATTAAAATTGCAATGAAGAGATATTTTTATGAATTATTGTAATGAAAAAATGTATTCACTTGAAAAATATTATGCTATCACTTTTTTCGATGATGATGAAGAATATATTTTGAACAGATAAACAAAATATCTTGATCACCTTCAAATAATCATGCAAGAATTTAGACAATAACTTTCAAAGATATATATGTAACCAATTTATTTAAATTTGAAAAGAGCTATTCCGTTTGATAAAATTAAAACAATCTTTATAATGAAAAAAAAAAAAACAGCATATTTAACAAATTTGTCATTATTGTTTATAAATACTTAATTGTATAATTAACAACTTAATTAACATTTTAGTTTTAAAATATACAATTTCAGAATTAAAAATTGTTTAACAGTTGGTAATGTATATTTAAATTGTTACATTTTGATTTACAAATGTCAATCTTATTCCACCCTCAACTTTGACACTCTTCACCCTAGATAAATACAGTAATGATTATTACTAATTATTTATTAAACTAGAGAGTGTCTCTATTCAAGATATATATCATTACTGTATGTTAAAATATTCAGTTGTTTGATTAAGAGATTAATAAAATGAGTGAACATTAATTCTGTCATGGGAATATAAATTAAAGGCTCATTCAGAATGTGACTGCATGACATCTGCACTGATTTGATATTTCCTATAATTGTAAGATCATAGATGGCTGATTAAAATGGATAATGATTAGTATATCTAAGTTGCAAGATCACAAACCAAAATTAAATCTCATTGAACTTGAGACCTCTATAACTTGAGTTGTTGATAATTACATGTAGAACATATCTGGCATAGAATTTAAGCAAAAATTATGTAGCACCACAAAATAGATATGAAGTATCTAAAATAAATCACTGGAATTATAATTACAAATAAAAAATTAAATGGTAAATGGTAGAATGGATTAACATAAAAAATTAACAGTTGTTAGCAAAACTAAGCATAGATTAAGCATTGACATATGCTATGATTATAAGATCATGGATGACTGATAAAAATGGATAATGAATTAGTACATCTAATTTAAAGACCACAAACAAAATTAAATCTGGTTGAAATTGTGATCACCATAATTTGATTACTTGATAATTACACATAGGACATATCAGGTATAGAAGTTAAGTAAAAATTATGTAGCATTGTAAAATAGATATGAAGTATGTAAAATAAATCATTGGAATTCTAATTACAAATAAAATAAATCACTGGACTTCTACACAGAAAATTAACAGATGTTAGCAAAACTAAGCATAGATTTAGCTGTAGTCATGAGTCAATCTGCATAATATAGCAATCTTTTCATCAAATTTGTCACTGTATATTAAAATAAATGAAACAATTACCAAAAGAGTTATTTGTCCATTCTGAGTGCTATATAATCAGTCATAATGAATTCACAAATTATCTGATATCCCAGGCATATTGTAAATGTAATTTGTTCAGAAAATGTGGGTTTTCTATAACCCACTTCCCAAAAGTCATTTCAATCAAAACAATGTAGTTAACATTTAAATATAATTTGTCACTTGTTTACATCTGAATAAATCCTTTACAATTATAGGTTATGAATAGTTCATACAGGTTTTAATTATTTAATTATATGTTTGAATGTTCATAACTTTATCTTCATTCCCCTGCGCTTCTTTTCTTTTATTATTTATAAACCAATAAAGGTACATTTAAGCATTCATACTGAACTAAACGGGCTAGAGCTGTAATGTATATGTGTAATATATGAATGTATATTACATATTTACTATATATTAATTGACATTTTTTTAAAAAAGAAACCAAACCATCTTCTACTATCCTTTATTCCTATTTATAAAAAGTTTTAGTTCAAATGTGATTTTTCTGTAAGTCGAACCTATTATATTGGAAAGAAAAACTAATTTAAAAATATAAATTTAATTTCTAGTACAATATTTGTAACCGTGATTTCTATATTTTCAATTACTCGAAATTCAAGATGAAATGTGTAACCAAAAAAAAGGAAATTATTTTTAAAAAAAATGTATTTTAAGTCTTCATTCCACAATACATAGACACATTTATAGATAATGTTCATGTATTTATATATATATGTGTGAGCGTTAAAAACACATTACATACGGTTCATTATTACCTTTGATTTTCGGCATCCACGATGCATTATGACCGTGCTTCGCGGATATGAGGTGCGTGTGTTTCTTTTATAAAAAGAGTAGCGTTTTGACTGATATATAACTATTTATTTTTAATAAATAGAACCTTGATAGAATAAGACATTGGTTTCTTGTATATAAAAGGGGTTTCAAAAAACTTGACCCTATATTCCAATTGTGTGGGCGAGAAGATGAAACAGTTGAACACCTAATTGGAGCATGTACGCGATTAGGCAAAGTCAGGAAATTCGTCCACGACCGCTTCCAAATGGAAGTAAATTGTATCACCTCAATACGAGATTGTATAAATTACAAAATGTTTGGACTAATCAGAATTGCAATCTTCACCATATTCTCATTATGGAAAACCAGATAGAAGATAATAAACATCACATGACCACCATCTCTTATGCTTGTGTATAACTGTTGTTAAAACAGGCAAAACTCACTATCCAAGGTTCCTCACTGACGAAGGCCACAAGCCAGAAACTAGTCTGGGGATATTGGATGAGTAGGCACTAGATGGGGATTTTATGCACAAGCCTTCTGGCATCCATTGATTACTCTAGCTTGCTGTGTGTGGCATACGTATAGTGAGTTTTGCCTGTTTTAACAGATGTAAGATAGTTATTGGAAAATCAGAATTAGAAGTAGGTCAATTGTCTTGTAACAGCTTGGAGAAAATCAAGAAAAGGGACGAAGGCTATTCATAAAAAAAAAAAGATCGAAGACACATGGTCATACTTGAACACTGCATTCTTAGACTAATATACTCGGCCTTCATTGATTGTCTTATTCATAATTACAACCCTCAATAGAACGAGAGACGCTAGATCTTGCTTAATTATTGATTATATGTAAAAGTTTTCATTATAAATAAATATATATTATTAAAATTAAGATTACTTTATGAAAATTGTTTAAACGTTTGCTATTCCTTTGAAGTTCTTCGCTATTTTTTTTTAATTCTGTTTGCTTTTAACAAGTAGCTAACCTAGATAAAATCAGAAGTGGCTTTAAAACTTCAAACAAATTGTGAAAAATATGTGGTTACCTGAAAAATCATTAGCTAGTTACTCACTAAAATGACAATTTACATTTCCTGACTTGTTATCATTATTCTTATCTATATATATTTGATTCCATTTAAAATTACTTTTAAATAATTGCATTCATTGTTACTTTTTAATATGTGGTGTAGTAGTCTTTGATCACAATGAAATCATTAAATCTTTCTTTATCTTTTTTATAAATATATATAATTACCATCTTTTAATCTTTCTTCTTACATTATTTATATATGTAAAAGATCTTTTAATCATTTCTACTCAATAATTAACCAATACGTCATTCTAACCAAGCAGAAGTAAATAAATTATAATTTTTAATTAAAGGTTTTGTATGTATAATTGTTTTTAAATTATCATTAGCAAAAACATGTCCAGACTGTAATTACGCTTCATTCATATTTGAAAATCATCTTATTTATAAAGTCATTTTTCAAGTTTTTATTTAATACTATATAAATTGATAAATAATCTGTAAAAATTCATGCGCTTATTTATTTATGTTATAACATGTAATACAAACAAAATGTCCGTCAATTAAAAAAAAACTATTGTAAAAATAATAAATATAATGGCAATTAACTAGCCAGGTTAAGCAATTAACTGAAAGTAATTTATTGAAAAACTGTATATAATAATTAATTACCGTTATATTTATTATTTTTATTGTTATATTATAACATGTATAAACAGCTCAGAAATGAGTTTGCTATTAACTGAAAGGAGACCCTTTGATTCCTCTTGGAGGCCTTAAAGGAACCAAGCAGGCAAATTCCTAATTTCCACTTCATACACTTTTGATCATTGCAGATGTTATTACTATATGATTATTCATATAGTATACGAATATGGATGGGTTGCTCACCAACATGCATTAGCCAGTATGGTGAGTTTATTGGCTTTTTACTTCTGAGTTTAAGATCAAAAAACACCATGGTCTTTTTTCTCAGTTGGCTGATAAGGCAGACTGAATGTATGTGTAAATGATAAATATTTTCCCAATAGATATATACAATCATGACAGACAAAAATAAATCATGGACCTTATTCCCAGGAGGCTGTAAACTCACCAACCAAGGCAGCAGTTGCTGGTCAAACGTGGAGGATGCTAAGAATCCCCTGATTGTGGATCCAGGCTGCTATTTGATGATGACATTTTATATAGGTATTTACAACTGCAAATCACTATCAAGTGAAGGGAGATTGCAAGAATTAGAAGAAGAACTATCTTATATTAAATGGGACATTATTGGACTTCATGAAGTTAGAAGAAAAGGTGAAGAGATAACATGAACTCTACTATAAAGGCACAAATATTAGAAATACAAATGGAATAAGATTCACTATAAATAAAAAAGTGGAAGAACAACATTGCAGACATGGATGATGTATCGGACAGAGTGGCAAGATTAGTTATACAACTTAATAGCAGATACCAAATGCAGACAATTCAGGTTTATGCCCCAACAAGTTCTCATAGTGATGAAGTAGTAGAAGATTTTTATATGAATGTACAAAAGGCTTTTGATCAGAGTAAACAACATTTTAAAATTGTTATGGGAGAATTTAATGCTAGAATTGGTAAACAAATGAAAGATGAAAGTGCTGAAGGTAATTTTGGTTATGATAACAGAAATGAGAGAGGACATAGACTTGTGGAGTTTTCAGAAAAAGAAAAACTTTATATTATGAATTCCTTTTTTTGAGAAAAATATTAAAAGGAAATGGACATGGAAGCATCCAAATAAAGGTACAGCAGAATTGGATTATATTTTAACTAACAGAAAATACATATTTCAAGATTGTAATGTTCTTAATAAATTTAACACAGAAAGTGATTATCGATTAGTAAGATGTAAGATACATGTTAATGCAAAACTAGAGAAACAAAAATTATTAAGAAAAACAATATTTACAATTGATATTCCTAATCTTCAGAAACATTCTAATGAATTTAAATTAGAACTTACAAATCGGTTTCAAGTATTAGTAGATTTTGAACATGATTCAGATTTGAATGAAATTAATATGAAAATAATTAATACACTTTTAAAAACTGCAACAAAGATAGCTGGTAAAAAAAAGCAGCAATTGACCAATAAAATTTCTACTAAGACTAGAGAATTTATGAAGAAAAAAAGAAATATGAAGATATACAAAAATGATGCATTAAAAAGGATTGAATATCTCATATTTTGTAAAATGGTGCAGAAAAGAGTTGAAAATGATATAAGAAAGTATAACTGTGAACTAGCAAGGAAAACTGTAGAAGAGAATAAATGTCTCAAGGGTGTAAAACAAAATTTTGGTATTGGTAGGAAATTTATATCTGCAATAAGAAGAAAACATGGAATTATTACTAAAAAAGAGATGACATCATGAAATGGGTAGAAGACTTTTGTCAAGAATTATATAGGAATAAAGAATGAGTATCTTCTGTATCTATTACTTCTTCCCAATTGCCCAGAATTTTAAATTAAGTGAGACATGCAATTAAATTTATGAAGAAAGGAAAGACTCCAGATAATGATCAAATTATAATTGATATATTAAAAGAAGCAGGTGAAGAAATATAATATTTTTTAGCAAAGTTATATACCAAATGTCTAAATGATAAAAAAGTACCAGATGATTGGAAGAATGCAGTATTACTATTAATATTTAAAAAAGGTGATAAAGAAGATTTACAGACCTATCAGCCTTTTATCAGTTTTATACAAAATTTTTACCAAGATAATTACAACTCATCTACAGAGAACTTTGGATTTCCACCAACCAAAAGAACAAGCTGAATTTAAAAGTGGTTTTAGTACAGTAGCTCACATCCAGGTATTGAGAGAAGTTATAGAAAGGACAAATGAATATGAATTGCCATTATGCTTTGGCTTTGTAGATTATGAAAAAGCATTTGATTCTATAAACATTTCTTCAGTGATTAAAGCATTGGATCAGCAAGTTATAAATCCAGGATATTGTCATATTTTAAAGAATATTTATAAAAATGCAACAGCAACAATTAGATTACATAATGATACTAGGAAAGTCAACATTAAAAAGGGTGTATCTCCAAAACTTTTTACAGCAGTTCTGCAAGAAGTATTTTGTGGATTAAATGGAGATTATTTAAGTCATTTAGATTTTGAAGATGATGTAGTTGTTTTTGCAAATAATGCTTTAGAGCTTCAGGAAATGTTGCAGGAGTTATTAGATGAAAGTAGGAAAGTAAGACTAAATATAAATATTGAAAAGACTAAAGTAATGTTTAATGGATTTTCTCAAAATATGAAAATAAAGATTGATTATGATGAGTTAGAAGAAGTTAACAGCTACAAATACCTTGGTCTGATTATTAATACAGATGGAAACATAATGGAGAAAATTAATCATAGAATTAAACTTGATTGGAGTGCTTTTGATAGAAATAATTTGATACTAAAAGGAAATATGCCTATGTGTTTCAAAAGAAAGGTTTTTAATAAATGTGTTTTATCAGTTCTTACTTATGGATCTGAGACTTGGGACACTTAATAGAAGAGCAATACAGAGATTTCAGACCACTCAAAGAATTATAAAGAGATGCATGTTGGGAGTAACAAGAAGAGATCGAAAACACAATATATGGGTAAGAGAACAAACAGGTCTTACTGACCGCATTGAAAAAATTAAAAGACTGAAGTGGAGTTGGGCTGGACATATTGCTAGAAGAGATTATAATAGATGGACAATTGAAATCTTAAATGGGATTCCAAGAGATTATAAGAGACCCAGAAAAAGTCAACATGTGGATGAACTAAGTAAGTGTGCAGGGGTGATGTGGAGAAGAGAAGCTAAAGATTGGAGAAGGTGGATTGAACTTGGGGAGACCTTTATCTTGCAGTGGATTGACAATGGTTTATGATGATGATGATAAACAGGGATCAAAATCTAGCAAATAAAATACAAAATATTTGGAAATGGTAGTTAAAAAAAGGAAATTAAATACACAGAGGATGAAAAGCAGTTTGTATTAAAAATGTATGGTACTTAGGGAGTAATGGTTTGGCTAGTTCATCTGCAGTCTATGTCCACCACCTAAAGATTGGAATCTAGTTATTTTTTTCAGCTTTCAAAAAGAATTATTTTTTTTTTTAGTAGCAATTTATAACTCACTGACCCATAAACCCTGTCAATGCCTAAAATGATGAAAGTAAACTATAAATATTTAACCATTGCTATTTGAAAAAACTTAATTGCTTCTTTATTATTTTTCTATACATGGATGCTGGAGAGTACTACCAGTTTATCCAGGGTATGTTTTATTTCTTCTTATTGAATTAACAATATTTATATGCTTAGAATAAGTATTGCGATTTGAGGATATTAATTTGTGGAGTTGAAAAAGAAGCCATTGCTCACACGGCTAAAAGCAACTACCAAATAGGGAAGCTTTTATTTGTAGGTTTTTTTTTTGTTACTTGTTTATCTTTTAACTTTGATGACAACTAAATGCCCAAAATTTATAATATTAATTCTTAAATTAGATAATGCATAATTAATATGTGGAATTTTAAAATAATGTATTCTATGAGAAAATTATATTGCACATTTACAATTAATTGTTAAATTTTGTTGTGTGTGTGTGTGTGTGAAATGTTTTTTTAAGTTTTTATTTTTATTTTAAAATTTTTATTTAGGCAAGACGTTGTATAACAATTATAATAACGATTTTTTTAAAGTGTAAATTTTAATATTTTACATTTAATCATACGTAGATAATTCATCAATAATTATCAATAAAGCAATTACAATTGATTAGTATATACAATAATTGCATTTCTGAGTTTTTAACTTTGCCTAATTATCCTCATTGATTTATTTGTTGAAAATTGGAAATCAATAAAAAATTCATTACTAACCAATGCAAAATATAAATAGTGAAGATAAATTTAACTCTTTTTTAACTTTTATTATTTGATCTCACCATCAAATAAATGTTATAAGTAATTTTTGTTTTTCAAAGGATTTTCAAGAACAAATAAAAGTAAATTGTAGATTGTTCTTTTGAAAATATGCCGATAATATCTCATTACTGCTATTAGGCTTCAACATATCACAATCATTTTTTTGTTGTATGATTAATTGCACTAATACTCATTTGTCTAAACCAGATTGATCTAATATCTTTTTCTTTCAGCAAAAAAAAACAACAACATCCAAGTCTTTATTATCTAATCAATAATTGATTGACTATCTTAGGTTAATTATGGGTCAACCACAAAAATATTAAATTCTCTAGAAGTTCTCTATCTGAAAAAATTTTTTGAACTAAAAAAAAAAAAAAAAAAGCGGTCCTTGAGTATTATTACTGCAACCAAGAAAAGATAGGACGACTTTTCATATTTGTATCAATACACTGCTAATTTTTTAATGGTGTTATTTTGGCAATATCAACATTAAAAAGTTAGCAATGCTTTCATACGAATGTAAAAGTCCTCCTTTCTTTTCTTGGTTACAGGAATAATACCCTATAGTTTTAGAAAAATACACAAAAAATAATATTATAGGAGTTATACACGTACTTGTATGCAATGTAGACAGACGCAAACAATCGAATTTTCACACTTTCTATCAATTTAAAAAAAAAAAAAAGTCTTCAAATGAAACCATACGTGATCCGTTTTTCTGCAAGAAATGAACCCAATACAAATATATCTAAAAGTCAAAAACAAAATATTCAATGAAATATACACTGACGCAAGCGGACGATGCTTTTTCAAACTAAATTGAATTGATTAATTTTCAGCAAAGAATAATACCGAAATTTGTACAAATAGGTTTTAAAATCACACCACAAAACATTAAACATATACACAGTGACTACTTACTAAAATCTGAAATAGAACATTTGGTGTAGCTGAAATCTTGGAATGAAATTTTTGCATACAAAATGGTGATTGTCAGCCCCTTCCCCACCCTTCATCCTTCTCCAAAATGATTGTAGAGCATGTGATTGCACAGTACATGCTGTAAATGGAATTTTGTCAAGCAATCAAAATTCAGCATTTTTAAATATTTTATATACAATTTTATTTTTCACATGAATAAAAATATAAAAATTCATGGGTGAAAAAAAATAGTACTTTGATGAACCATTTTCAACATTAAAAAATATATAAAATACATCAACATATATTTGGTATATAAAATATAAAAAACAATTACAACACAATTGATTATATCTGATGTCCATCATCATCATCTAGTATTCTAGTACACTATGAAGGTTTCAAACAATTCATAATAAATACTATTTAATATTTTTGAGAATTTATATTATTTTTCTACACAGTAGATCAAATCCATATATACTACAATTCTTTCTACACATTCTTTTTTACCTTACTATCTTAAGTCACCCATGTTAGTAAATAGTTATGGGCCTCTCATGCTACTGATTATTTTTTTGAGCTAGTTGTAATAATGAGATTGTGTGTTTCTATTCTTTAATGGCATTCACAGTAATTCTGATCAGTCTTTTCTTTTTTCTTTCTTACTTTATTTTCTAATCTTTTATTTTTTGTCTTTTTATCTTTTTTTTTCTTTAGGAGGTAGAATAATTATCTCATTTATATGTGAGTGTTGCTGTTGCTCATAATGAGTAAATTCAACTATTAACTTAAAAACTAATATCAACCATGTAATTAATTCAAAACATAAAATCATATTGCAATATTTTTTTAAATAAAAAAAAAAACTACCAATAGCTCATTTTTTAAAAGATGTGGTGCTTATTTCCCATGCCAATGATCTGGTGTTCAAATACAAATAATGCTTAAGGAATTAACTGGAAGTACTTCTGCAGATTGAAAGACTGTAAATAATAGTTAATTACCACTATATTTACTATTTTTATTGGAATATATATCATTAAAAACCAGTCCACAATTAGGCAATTCCAATATCAATAACACTCAAAAATTTCAAATTATTGTCACTATTGGGATTGTCTAAGTGTTACTGGTTTTTAATGTTTACTTAGAAACCCATTTAGCAATCAGCATTATTACACTTATTATATGTGTGTGTGTTCAAAATGCATGTCATCAAATTTTATGTATATAGAGTACTTATGAATTTTGATATATTATATTTGAATATGTTGGGTTTTAAAGACACAGAGAACAATGATAAACTATTATTGATGATGATCTAGTATTATTGCTTAAGCATACATACTACCCTGTTATTTAATTTAATATGTCTTCTAAATAATTAACATTCATCCTACATAACTCTATACTAATGAATTTTAGCTTAAAAAATCAAATTTGAAAATTATAAATAATATAGATGTGTATATAATATGATGTAAAGAATTGTAAACTAATTAATATTTTCTCACCGAATAATAGAATATAAATATACCATTAACATTATTATAATTTTATATATCATCAAAAATAGAATTAAAGGAAGTCTATTATGCTTGTTTTTTGTTTCTTCGTATAAATTGTAAAAGAACAAGCAAAATATATATATATATATATATATATATATATATATATATATATATATATATATATATATATATATATATATATATATATATATATATATATATATATATATATATATATATATAAACATTACAAGCATAAAGCTAAACTAGTCAATATAAAATCAAAACTACCCCAAATCTAAAATTAAACAAGACCAGAATAAAAATAATATTAAAACACAACCTAAGGTTTCACTGCTACAAGCAGACTTCTCAAGTGTAAAGAAATAATAATAAAAAAAAAACACACACACACACATTATATATACTATTAAAAACTACCCACAAATCCATTCACTTCCCATCTACCCTTAATATTAAAAGAACTCTTAAATAAGTTAATTGCTTCAGAATCATAAATTTTCAGTAATAAAGACTCTTTAATTCTTCTTTTGATTTCATTTCTCTCAAAGAAGACAACCTTAGCTTCATCAAAATCAATAGTGTGGCCTGTATCTTTTTCATGGACATACAAAGCAGAACTAAGATATCTATTTTTAACTCTACTTTTATGAACCTTTACTCTTTCATTTAAACTCAAACTACTCTGACCTATGTAAACCTTCTTACAAAATAAACAAGGAATAAAATATACCACACCAGGAATAGTCTTTCTATCAAAAACTTCCTTTGTATTATTCAATAAATTATTCAATAAATTATTGGAAAAGGGGTGTTACATTGAATAATTTATTGAATAATACAAAGGAAGTTTTTGATAGAAAGACTATTCCTGGTGTGGTATATTTTATTCCTTGTTTATTTTGTAAGAAGGTTTACATAGGTCAGAGTAGTTTGAGTTTAAATGAAAGAGTAAAGGTTCATAAAAGTAGAGTTAAAAATAGATATCTTAGTTCTGCTTTGTATGTCCATGAAAAAGATACAGGCCACACTATTGATTTTGATGAAGCTAAGGTTGTCTTCTTTGAGAGAAATGAAATCAAAAGAAGAATTAAAGAGTCTTTATTACTGAAAATTTATGATTCTGAAGCAATTAACTTATTTAAGAGTTCTTTTAATATTAAGGGTAGATGGGAAGTGAATGGATTTGTGGGTAGTTTTTAATAGTATATATAATGTGTGTGTGTGTGTTTTTTTTTTATTATTATTTCTTTACACTTGAGAAGTCTGCTTGTAGCAGTAAAACCTTAGGTTGTGTTTTAATATTATTTTTATTCTGGTCTTGTTTAATTTTAGATTTGGGGTAGTTTTGATTATATATATATATATATATATATAAATATATATTGCAGCTATATATATATATATATATATATATATATATATATATATATATATATTGTGCTCTTTTCTATAGGTCAGTAATAATTCATAACAGTCAATTACTAAAAAATTTTAAATTTAGAATATGTTTTTTTAATACATTAATTATATTAAGTCAATTATACATTTAAAGTACAATTTGAAGCTAAAAGAGAATATGTAGTATATAAAATCATTTAAAAATAGTTATATAAAGCTTTAAATATTGTTGCATATGGTTGTAAAAGCTGGCCATATTAAATAACACAGCTATAAATAATTAAAAGTATATTTAAAAATCCGATTTTAATAGTTTAAAACATATAATTTAATAAATGCTATATTTAGATTTGTAATCATATTAAAATAGTCAAAATTAATATAGTATATTTTAAAATAAACTTTATGATGGTGAAAATTATATCTAGTTCTATATTTTATAAATTATTCTTCCAAATTTTTTATAATTATATTATATAATATAATAAGTGTATCAATTTTATTAGTCTAGACAGAGAAATAGATTGAAAATCGTCTGTCAAAGTTGTAATCATGTGGGTTTTTAATGTATACTTTCACACACTGCCTGTTTGAATTAATAACAAAGTTTAAAATATTTTAAAAGTTATATTATAGAATTGGATAGAATTATTGCCTATCATAAAAGCAAATAATAATAAATATTAGGTTAACTGTCGTTATTGCATATTTAAATGATGTAATGTTTAAGTAATGTAAGAAAGACGAATACAGATATAATAAGAATTAAATATTTTATTTAAATAAAAATAGATAAATTAAATAGATAAATGAAATAGGTTATTTAAGGTTATTTTAAAAGTTATTTTAAATGTTTAAATAGTTTTAATAAAATAATAATTTAATTAAAAGTAATATTTTAAGTAATATTTAGGTTCATTATGTCACAATTTCTAATTTTGAAATTCAATTCTACTATAAATTGGAAATATGTAAATTTTTTCTAAAAGCTAAAGTAAGAATTGGCCAATAAGAATAAGTATTCTTGCAGACGAAAAATATCGTTGTAACTAAGTTAGAGCGGGAGAATAAAAATGTATTGAAACGGGAGAGAGGTAAATTATAACTATCAAAAGATAGTATTTTTTAAATCTTTTATTTTAGTCAATTTTTTTAGTACTTTCTTATAACTTTATCTGCAAAAAATTAATTGATAATTTTAAAAATATATTTTTTGCAAAAGAGAGTATAAACTAAAAATATTTTAATAATTTCGTTTAATATGATTTTCTAATTTTTAAAGTACTTACCAGTCGTATTTTATCTAAAAGTTTAACCTAAACTACGCAATAAAAAATGGATATACTACAAAATAAAATGGATAGAAATTGTAATGCTGAAAAAATATTTGAAATATTTATTGATACAGTTTTATTAATATTTAACGGAAGAACTGTTCTGGTACATAAAAACTACAGCGTGGACATTACATTATACGGAGTCTAATGAAAAAATTAGAGACGCATTATTATGCATAAGTTTATTCAAGATTTATTTTAAATGGTAATAAGATAATTATATATTGCATGAATTATTTTATATAGTATGATATTCAAAGGAATAAAATGTTATATCCTTTCTAAAGGTAACATTTTTTTTAAAAAAAAATATTTTCGAGTGCAGAGTTGAATAAAGAACCCAGGAGAATATGTTATAGAAGCGTTTTGATATTAAAATATCTGTTCTTCAAATTATTTAAAATGTACTTGGAAAAGATTTGTTCAAAAGTATTTGAAGTTTTTATTTTAAAAGAGATTTATAAAATACCAAACGAAAGTTTTAAATGTATCAAGAAGGAAACAGAGATAAAAAGTGAGCACATAGATGAAAAAAAAAATGGATCCATGGAAATACAAATAGTACTTAAAAGTTTATCGAATATTTTTAAAGTTAAATGAGATGGATTGATGCATCGGATAAGCAGAGAATATTGGTAGAGAAGATTAAGAAGCTTCACGGGATTAATTAATATATCGTCTTAAAAATTAAAACCAAGGATTATTTTCTAAATTTTATTATATGGATTAATAATTATTTTTGTTTTAAACTTTAACATGCTTGGAGAACTTTTTTAAAAAACTCTAGAGAAAATAATAAGCATTTTGGACTTATCAAGAACTATCGTCAAAAAAATATGTAACTATAGTTTTGATTCTTTTTATTTTGTTAACCTAGTTTAAATCTAAATTTTTATATAAGATTAGGAAAAACATAAAAACATTAACTTGTTAATATTAAAATTTTATAATAGAACAATCTAATAATTTAGCTAAAAAATCTTTTAATATAAAGTGTATGGGTGTGAATTTTATATCTGCAATGCTCAAGTGGACAAAGGAAGCCTATTGAACACGATGACTAGATAAAGGTTATTGGTAATAATAATAACTATTAATAATTTTATAATGTATATTTTTTTTGTTTTCTTTAGATCATCCATAAATTGGAAGAATGAAGTGTAAAAGTTTTTTTAATTATATGTAACACATTTTTATACAACATTTTAAAAAAACATTATGAGATAGGATTGATTTGAAAATATGCATACGACAATTTTTTTTTTTTTAGTAATATAATCCAACATAACAAATAATTATGTGATTCTTTTAAAATTTTTTATGATATGGGATATTCAAATATTGTCCAAGTAAATCGTATATGATTAAACATACAGAGCAATGAAGTAAGCAGACTTTTCTTATGGGATCGTAAGATTGTTTAACTATTAATGAATTTTATTTATTGTTTTGTAAATGCAGATAGTTATTTTATCGATGTAAGATGTAGAAAAATCTTGAGAAATAATGTTGAGATAGTGGCTTGGAAGTACTTAGTGAACAGGAAACCAAGATGATGCATTTGTTTTAAGAAATAGGATGTTATAAGGAATGGAAATAATATTTAGTCTTTATGTGGTTATTAGCATAGTTAACATAGCCCTATGACTGATACATATTTTATTGGACAGTGTTTATATTTCTTTAAATATTTGATGTTCTAATAAAGCTGAAGAAATAGCTTTAACATCACCCCTGTACTAGAGGATATTAGGCAGATAAATGTCCTACCTCTTCGCACTGTACCATGATTTTGAGATATGTTAAGAATAATACTCTAGCTTTCTTCCTTAATCCTATGCATCTGTTTTCGCTATCTTTATTTCATGTAACTGCATCGTTTAGTAAGATATTTTAAAAGAAATGATAAATAATTTAGAACTAAGGTTGTGCTATCATTTTTTTTTTTTTTGTATAAGATTAGTTTAGTTGCTTATAAGGAGCAGAATGTTATAACTTAAAATTGAAGATCCAAAGTATCCTAGGGAAAGAAAAGAATCATAAAATATATTTTGAATTTTATTTCAGAAATGAAATATAAAATTTTTAAAATAAGGTATCTAAACAAAGATATTTTTTAAAGTGATAATAATTTTAAATGCTTTAGTATTATTATTTTTTTTAAGAAAAAATAAGTATTGCATATTTTAAAATACAATAGTACAAAGTAGATTATGTAAACAATATGCATAGTATATTTTGTTTATTAATTAACAGAAATCTATTAATGATTAAACTTATATCATACTAAAGTAAGGCTCAAGGAAGAATATATTATGATTAGTAAACATTGTGTGATAAATATTTAAAATCTAGTACTTAATTTTGGATAATATTTTGTGTAACATCTTTGACTTTGCAAGATGAAATTTTTATATTTTAAGAAGTCCATACTCATTATAAAATTTTGTTTTCCTGTGGAATGTTTTTCTAAGTATGAATTTTTAAAATAGGATAGTTTAATAATATTAGAGATAAAATGCTGTTGTTAATAAAGTATATAAATTTATTTGTAATAAGTTAACCATAGGGAGAAACCAAATAGTAACATTTTTTTTAAATTTTGTCCTAAATCTAAATAAAATATAATTGAAATATAAATTATTTTTTTTATAACCAGGTAGATCAAACTGTAAAATAAAAAGGGTTAAGGATATCCACTGTAAATAATGTAAATAAATTGTTTAGTTATTTATTGTTAGTAATAAACTTTGTTAAATTTTGTTATTAAAAAAAAAAAATTTGTGTCAGAGTTATTTATTTCTCCACATCGCTGCATGAAAACACGATATATGCATAATAACTGAAACAAATATATAATTTTGCACAAAAAGATAAATAAAGAATTATTTTAAGAATTTTAAATATTTTATTGGTATTCATTATAATTAAATAATCATAATCTTACATTATTTATTGGTCATAAATCAGTTATCACAATATTATATTAAATTATATGCTATTTGTTGCCACACATATTTTGTTTGTCAGATTATTAAAATGCTACCACGTATTTATTATATCATTACATGAAGAATATTATTATTGTTATTTATTATTATTAGTTTAAGTGTAGTAGATTATGACATAAAATCCCTTCTCACATTTTACTACCATATTTTAAAATTAACTTAGAACAAATTTTATGAACCTGAGATTATTTTATTGAGCTAGATTATTATTAAATAGAAGATTAAGATTTAATTATTAGTTTAGTCTTAGTGAGTAGAAGTTATTAAAGTCGTAAGAATACTATGAGTTTGTTATTTGAAATAGTAATAAAGGGGGGATAGTGTTCTTATGCCATTGAGGTAGTATCCTGTAGGATATTGGCTCAATGCAACTGTATTTTCACTTCAAGTCTCATGAAAATATTAAATATTTATTTAATTTATTTTTATAAACTGAACCTTATACGTATTTTAAACTTAAGTTAGTGAAACATTTTAATTTTAATACTGAATATTTTAGTTATTAATTATTAACTGAGATAGAACCCGTTTTATTTTATACCATATATTATTTGGAAGTGAAGATGCATAATTACAGGTTAGAATATATATATATATTATTATTATTATTATTATTATTATTATTATTATTATTATTATTATTATTATTATTATTATTATTATTATTATGTTTAGAAATTACTTGCATTTGAAAATTTAACTAAGATTTAAAATTATAATCGGTCTGCAAATTTAGAAATAAAATTCTGTAAATATATTTAACAGTTATATATACGAACACATTTTATTTTTTATTTTATTATTCAAATATTGGTGATAATAAAGCTTTATTATTATTATTATTTTATTATTATAAGATTTAATATGAGGAGTATAATTTATTCATAAGTAAACAGGACATACCTTTAGAGACGTGATAATATATTCTATGTTAGAATATTAAATAGACTATTTTTAAAAAATGAAAACATGAAACCTTAAATTTATGCCTCATGCATCTCCACAATCCTTTAACTAAATTTATTTTTTTAAGAATTTTTTTTTAAAAAGAATATCAATTAATCCTCATTTTCGATTTCTTTTTTATAGCATCAGTCCTATAAAGCTAAATTCAACTTAAATATGTAAATATTTGAAAACCAGGTACTCTTCACCAACCTGGAGCTTAACTGTAAATATAGGGGATTTGAACTCAGACTTTCAAGCACCCACCAACTATCTACACTATCTCATGCAACTGAAATACATGACCACACACTAATGGTCAACTGATGAGGGCTGGTTTAGCATGAAATACATATTTGGTGATTATTTATCTTTTCTACATGTGTGTGATCATGTATTTCAGTTGTATGAAATAGTGTAGATAGTTGGTGGTGCTTGAAAGTCTGAGTTTAAATCTCTTATATTTATATTTATTTTAAATATGTAAGTTAATGGGCACATACATATATAGATAAAATAATTATAAATACTTCATTGTAAATCAAAGACCTCTTCAAATTTCTTCCTAAAGAAATAACAAAAACAAGAAAACAAACACGAATTTAATCAAGTGCCATATAGTGAGAATTTTTGCAATTTTTTCCTCCATTGCGTTACATTTACTAGGCAATCATTCACTGATTAATAATTTAACGAAAACAAATTAGAAATTTGTTTGGGAATTCTAGACTTCAAAGTCCCATCTGCATTCAACTTCAGGCTATGGACATAACAGAATATATGATGGGTCACAATATCATAAGATTACATGGTCACTATATTGTGTAGCATATATTCATTCATGCTATTTAATTGTTAAATCATTGCCTTCATGTGATATTTGGTTAAGCAAATGTTGAATCACTGATTATAAGAATTTTTGTTTTATTTTGATTAGATCAATTTATGTTTCAAAAGGAAATTTTATTCACAAACCATAAGAATCATTTACAAAAAGAAGGGCATTTACATATCATTCTCAAAGGAGACCAGTCAACAAAATCAGAGGTTACGCTTGTATATATAAACAAAAAACAATTAATTTCATATCAATTACATTAAGACATTAGTTATGACCAGAAATTGAAGACATATAACTTCCCATTCCAGAAATCATAATAGTGGCCCATTTACATTAATCTGATCATGTATATCACATATACGTATAAGTTTGTTTAATTTATGAACATATGGACAATGATTGAAAACCATATTTGGCCATTTAGTCTATAGAGCTTTATCTTATCAAGTGAAAAGCATTTCCAATGTTTCTGTGTGTATTAATTTAACATTTTAAATATCGAGAGATTAATCATTATGAATTATACATGAAAACCATACACTTTCTTTGTAGATCATGAGGTTAGCCAATCCAATATAGGGATTACATTGATAAAAATTACTTAAAAGCAGGTTTTCATAGAATATGTAAGACTGAAAATTACACAAAATATATCATAGATTCTTTACAGTAAACAAATTGGTTACCATTAAGCATTATTAAAGCAGTCTTAATATATTTATTGGGTCTTTGATTAAAACTGATCCGTTAATCAAATGAAAGCCCTTTCCTATTATTCATCAATTAGGTAAATAACTTTTATAATGGCATTTTTTAGTTCTTGGATCTCTTCCATATAAAGTTTATCTAGAATGTTTTAGGTAAATGGTTCATTCAAATTTTATCAGTATCTGTGGATTTAAACAAAGGCAAAACTCCCCATACAGTAGTGCCACCCTGTTCCAAACAGAGTAATCAATGGATGCCAGAAGGCTTGTGCATAAAATCCCTATCTAGTGCCTACTCATCCAATATCCCCAGACTAGTTTCTGGCTTGTGGCCATCATCAGTGAGGAGCCTTGGATCTGAGAGCACTGCACCTAGATCTTAGGATCTAATGCAACCCTCCAGCAGCCACCTTTTAACTCTACTTTACTACAAAACTATGAGAATGAAATTGAAAACATTGTTAATATCTTCAATCTAAGCTCAATAGCCTATATAGTCATATGGGTCTGAACTCAATTCAGCACCCATATATTTTGGTGTCTTTGGCTCTTAAACAACCATAGCCACCACTATCCTATTAGGCAGGATTGGTTTTAAACCATCAAACATCACATGATCACCATCTCTATACTAGCACATAATTTGTTGTAAACAAAGGCAAAACTCCCCATACAGTAGTGCCACCCTGTGCCAAACAGAGTAATCAATGGATGCCAGAAGGCTTGTGCATAAAATCCCTATCTAGTGCCTACTCATCCAATATCCCCAGACTAGTTTCTGGCTTGTGGCCATCATCAGTGAGGAGCCTTGGATCTGAGAGCACTGCACCTAGATCTTAGGATCTAATGCAACCCTCCAGCAGTCACCTTTTAACTCTACTTTACTACAAAACTATGAGAATGAAATTGAAAACATTGTTGATATCTTCAATCTAAGCTCAATAGCCTATATAGTCATATGGGTCTGAACTCAATTCAGCACCCATATATTTTGGAGTCTTTGGCTCTTAAACAACCATAGCCACCACTATCATTTTAGGCAGGATTGGTTTTAAACCATCAAACATCACATGATCACCATCTCTATACTAGCACATAATTTGTTAAGAGCCAAAGACACCAAAATATATGGGTGCTGAATTGAGTTCAGACCCATATGACTATATAGGCTATTGAGCTTAGATTGAAGATATTAACAATGTTTTCAATTTCATTCTCATAGTTTTGTAGTAAAGTAGAGTTAAAAGGTGGCTGCTGGAGGGTTGCATTAGATCCTAAGATCTAGGTGCAGTGCTCTCAGATCCAAGGCTCCTCACTGATGATGGCCACAAGCCAGAAACTAGTCTGGGGATATTGGATGAGTAGGCACTAGATAGGGATTTTATGCACAAGCCTTCTGGCATCCATTGATTACTCTGTTTGGCACAGGGTGGCACTACTGTATGGGGAGTTTTGCCTTTGTTTACAACAAATTATGTGCTAGTATAGAGATGGTGATCATGTGATATCTGTGGATTTACAACTTTATATTCTTTTCATCATCGGTACTACACTTTGTTTTAGGTTTATTAGGGACCATGTCTGGTTGAACATCCAATTCTGAGAAAATTTTTGGTCTAATTCTTTAATTTCTTTTAGCAAGTGTAAAGACATTTTAATCATGTCATATTCTTCTCCACTTTCGAAGATAGTCTTATTTCTCAGTGACCAAATGGAAAAATTTATAAATGTTACCAATCTTATGATCCCAAAATGTCCACTCTTGAAGGCCTTAGTCAAATTTACACAAGCTAATTCTTTGTTTTTAATGAGAGATTTAAAAATATTTCTTATGCTATTCCAAATTTGACACTCCTTCAATATATGTGCCATTGTCTCATTATGCCTACATAGTGTGCATATAGGGTCCAGATTATAATTCCTTTTACTATGTAGGAAGTCAGTGGTAGGCAAGGCCCCAAGATTAACCTTGATTAAAATATCAACAAACCTTAGTTCCAATTTTAGACGTTTGGTCAACCTGGAGAACCTCGACATCCCAATTGGAAAAAATATTGTCAATTTTAGTTTCTTCCGGATTCATAAGATTATGGGTGTTCCAGTAGTTTAGTTTGTTATTAAACATTGTTCCTGGCTTCATTTTTAGATAGTTAAATACTATGAAGATTTGCTTTTGAATCCAAAGCCTTCCACTTTTGGGAGGTGGCCTATTGGTAAGTATTTCTTCTGGGAATATTGGCCCTTCCATATCTGGGTTTTTCATAAATAGTCTGGTAAGTACATTATGAAAACACTGTATTAATAAGATTTTGACTGAGTGTAGTCCTATGCCATGCATCTGTTTAGGTTTCTGTAAGAGGTGCAGGTTGATGACAGGAGCTCTCCCCCTAACACAGCTTCCTACATTGGGTTTTGACATTCCTTATAAAGGCTTTCATCAGTGAGAAGCCCACAAGGAAGTATGTAATCTTGGGGAGCATGATAGCATTCATCAGTGTGATTTTCCTGTACAAAGACAAATAAATCTTCTCCAACGATCCAATAAATTTTGTTATCTTAGTCATTAGATCATTTTCAATTTCCTTCCTCATTTTATATGGGGGGGGGCACTAGATGAAAACCCAGGAACTTCTGAGGTGGAGCCTTAAATATGCTGGGAATTTGCTTGCCGGTCATAATCGACCAGATTGCCGATTTCTCCTTGTTGACTCTTAGACCACATTCACATTCAAATTGGTCCAAGAGCTCCTCTAGCCCAGCAAGCTTCTCCCGTGAAGCAAGAAAAACCACCACATCATCCATATAGGAGACATGATGGACCTTCTCTCTTAGCAAAGGTATGGATATCCCTTTAAGAGATGTCTCGATGCTTAGCAGGAGGGGATTCACATAGGCAGTGAAAAGGAGCGCACTCAGAGGAAAGCTCTGAGGAATAGAAACAACAGGCTTAAATCCTGGGGATACCCTCCCATCCAGAGACAAAAACACCTCCCTATTATACAGGAGGTTCTCTATCATCTGGAGGTAGGCAGCTGGTACTTTGAGTCCCTCCAGGATCTTCATAAGTGCATCAACTCGAACACAATCAAAAGCAGCAGCAAAATCAAGCTGAACTGCGATTGGCTGTGAGATCTTCTTCATGAGAATGTGGTTCTATCAATAGACAAAATCAGCTCACAGCATTGGTTGTTGAGCTCTCCATTGTGGCAAACTGGCAATTAGACAGCTGATCAATTATAATATATTGTATGTCATTTTTAATTAGGGCCAGAAATATGTAGAAAAATAAACTGTAAGTAAAGAAATAATTAAAGAATATATGATAAAAAATCATATTCATATACTTTGCAATTTTTTGATTTATTATAAAACTTTCTCTCAAATGATGTAACATTTACAAAACATTCATTCATAACAATCATTTTCAATAAATACGTAAATGATAATGTAGAACTTTACTTATTCCTCATAAATTATTTCCTCCAATGTCTGCAAGAATATATTTAAAATAGAAGAATGAGCACTATTAGTAATCTTAAAATTTGGATTTAAAATAAAAGAAAAATATATGTATTCATTTTTCACATAAAAATAAATAAAATATACTTGTGAGTAATATGAAAGCACCACTTTCAATCAAGCAATAAATTATATTAATAATATTTCTGTAGTGTAATTTTCACTACATCACACTTACCCAAGGTAGGGGCTGGTTTCTATTAACTTGTAACACCTTGTGGAGGGATGTAATCATAGACATATGACCAAAGCAATGTGTAAAATATCTACTGTGAAAATTATACAGAAATATTATCCATTATTGGATAATCTCTAGTCTAATGAATGGCTAATAAAAATTATTTTATAGATTCATTAAGTGATTTGTGCCAAAGTTATAAGGACAGAAAGCTTGACATTTATCAATTAAACTGTAGTAATTTGCTATCTATCTATCTATCTATCTATCTATCTATCTATCTATCTATCTATCTGTCTGTCTGTCTGTCTGTCTGTCTGTCTGTCTGTCTGTCTGTCTGTCTGTCTGTCTGTCTGTCTGTCTGTCTGTCTGTCTGTCTGTCTGTCTGTCTGTCTGTCTGTCTGTCTGTCTGTCTGTCTGTCTGTCTGTCTGTCTGTCTATCTAATCTGCCTGCCCACCCACCCGCCTGCCTGTCTGTCTGTATGCCTGTCTGTCTGTCTGCCTGTCTGTCTGTCCATCCATCCGTCTGTCTGTCAGTCATCTGTCTGTCTGTCTATACCAAACAATGATAAACATAGATATAAGAGATTGTGATCTAAGCCAACTGATGAGTGCTGGTTCAGCACAAAACATGCATTTTGGGAATCAGTTATTTTTTACATATCACTCCACAAGATGTTAAAAGTGAATAGGAATCAGCTCCTATCTTATGTGAGAGCAATGTAGAGAAAATTACACTACAGAAATATTGTATTTAAAATATTAAAAATTACTAAAGTAATTTTTAATATTTTAAATACAAGTATATTTTACATACCTGGACTCTAGATGTAATATAGGGGATTTAGTAATTTTTGTAAAAATAATGTCTATCTAATTTTAGTCAGATGGGGTATTTTCTGTTTGTTTTCTATATGTATATATAGAGCTATGTTTTCTATATATATAGAGAGAGAGCTATATGCGAAGAACCTTCACTTGCTATGTTAATAATCTGGAATTTGAAATAAGATGAAATGTAGAATTTTTTAAAGTTAAGAATGGACTTTCAACTAGCCAGTCTAGCTAATCAAAAATTATTGATCAGTAAAAATATATCTATCTTTATCTAGAGGCAAAAAAAAAAACAAAGAAAAAATTACTTAAAGCCACATGAGCTTGTGGAAGACTATCCTAGTTAATAATGCACTATATTTTATTGTTAATTCTTTGAAGTATGTTGAAGGGTCTTTTATTCTGCAGTTCGTACATCCACGTGCGCACGCACACATATATGTATACGCACTTGAAAAAACTTCTTCACTTTAAATAAAACTTGTTAATAAAAAAAAAAACGGCAAATATATAGCTTTTTATTTTGACCAAAAGATTAATCATTTATAAATATAGTGTGCATTTATATATATGAATGAAAGTATAATTTGTAATATATAAATATACTATTATGCCTTGAAAACCTTATATCTGGTAGAAATATATTATTTCAAAATTATTTTATAAGAAAATTAGACTAGCTAATATATTATATTTATTTTTTGAATAAATATGTATTATATTTCCTTTTGTCAAAAAAGAAATAAAGAAGACAAATCTCTGCCCAAAATAGTAATCGACTTCTTATTTAAATATTGAAAGATACCAAATGTTAATAATTCATACTCATTGCTAATTTAAACTAAAAACCTAATAAAAATGTTTTTGCAATATGAAAATAATGAAATAAATAGTTGCAAATACAGGGAATTATAGAATTGATAGAGATAAACAATTTTTTTCAATTAAAAAAAATTGGAAAATCTTTTTTTTCTATTTTCCTTTTTTTTTTTTTTTAAAAAAGTGGAACATCCTTTAATATTAAACAATAAATAGACAAAAATAATCAGATGGTTTTGTTTGGACTTCATAAAAAGCTTGAGCACCAGAAATATCAAGATTGGGTCATAATTCATAAATCTTTTTTTTCTAAAAAGTAACCTTTATTAGTCAAAAGATTACAAAAATTATTGGGTACACTTACCCATGGAGGATTACAAAGTGTCCAATGTTACAAGGCAAAATAATTATTGACCAGGTTTACAAAGCACGTAAGCTCGATAACAAATATATCCATAAAAGGGTTGTATAATTTTGCTTAATGTGTATCTATAGATGGATGAGCACAGATCTGCACTGCCCAAAAACAATCCATCAAGGGGGTGCAGCAGCCCATCGGAGTGGAAAAGGTGCTGAAAACTTTGACCCTGTACCCTCCCAGCAGGTTTTCCGGATAGCGGCAATAATCATCACCAGCCCGCACCCATAAACCAGATCCCCAATGACTGCCATCATCAACCCCTGTGGAAGAAATCAGGAGTGCAGACCCATGCCCACAAATATTACAACAAAACTATTACTGTTACAAAGATGATATTTCTACTTGGAGTGTCTAACATCCAGTGATATTATCTTGCACACTGAGGTCAATGAAGCTGAATATTTGCCCTTAATCATTATCAAATTCCTGTGTCTGCAAATGTTCACAATTTCTGTTCAACCCACCAACCAAAGTTCTACAATTCATAAATCTTGAGTGCAAAATATACCTCTCTGTCACTGAATCACTTAGGACATGTTAACAATGAATTTCACAATTATATTCAAGTTTTATGAAGCTGAGTTAGAATTTGCAGACTGAATTTTTTTTCTAAGGTAATATTTTTGCAATAATATGATTGGTATTTAAGAAATTCATTATTATCTTATGATCAATAGGAATTACTTTTCAATGGAGCAGCTTTTAATCATCTCATGAAAAGCTGCTAAATTTTTGATATTCATATCTTTTTTAAAATCACTTTTCATTTTTATGGTTTAGCTTTATGATAATTACTGTGATATTACTGCTATTCTATTAATTTCCAATCTGTTTGCAATTGCAGTAATTTTATTTTTCAGGTTGTTTACCACAGGAAACTAAATTAATAATAGCACAAAGAATAGAGTTTAAGATGCTGCCTGTTGCTGATTAATACTATTTAAATAAACTTTTAATATTAAATTTAGCTTATCAGTTTGTTAGGAGAGCCACTAGCAAGACCTTTACTTATTTTTGCAAAAACAAAAATCTTCTGTGATTAACCATGCAGTAAAGAAAAAAATTAATAAAGTGATAAAAACATTCAATTTGTCTCATTCTCTATTATTCACTTGTGTTCATATAAAATTTACTTAATCAGGAACTTTATGCATTTGACTGAGATTTTTATGCAGAATATTGCTACTGATTTATACAGTTGAGGCAAGTGGAAATGTGTATCACATTCTCTGATGAAGGTTTTTTTTTTAACACTTGTAATACTGCCATGTTTTGATGGGATAAATGGTTCATAATTTTTTTCCTGAAACTATAACTAGTAAAGCATATTTTAATATGTGACTGGGCTGATATGCCATTAGCAAATGAAAGATATATAGGATTTCAGCAGTCCATCTCATTTTGCAATAATTGTTCACAAATTTTTAATGAACATTTTAAAGAAAATGGATTGAACAATGTGATCTAATTAAATGGTCATCGAGATCTCTAGATCTGACACCTTCAGATTATTTCTTATTGAAACATCTTAAATCACTTGTTTATTTCAGACAAACCAAGAACAATTTAACTGCTATTGAAGCAGCAAGAACAAATCCTATTATATAGATAGAGGTTTTTTGTCAGTTTGGTTGACAAAATGTTTAAAAGAAAATAGACCTCAGTTTGGTATATTAACTTGTGAACAATTAAATAGTTATCATTTCATAATTAACTCTCTATATAATTTATGTTCCACTATGAACATACAGAAGCCAGAATTTTGATCCATCTTGTTTATTAAAGGTAAATTTTCATTTTGGCTATTACTTTAGTTGATCTTGTTGACAGACTAGATAGTTTTCGAACTCTATCAATTTATTTCTATAGAAGAGACTCTGAAATAATATAAAAGTGGATAATTATAATGTTTAGTTGCGTAATCAAATACTAAAAATAACAGATTTAGCTTTGTTCTGTGAATCCTTTGTTTTGTTAATGCATTAAACTGTACAGTACAAATACTGTTTTACAAAAACTCAAATTTTGAAAAGTTTTAAAAAAGAGTAATTTAATAGAGTCAAATTAAACTGTACTTTAAACATCTTATGAGCTGTTCAGTCTTCCATTGTTCTTTTTATATTCATATCACTTTAACTATCAAGAATTCATATTCATCAGAAAAATGACCAAATATGTTTCCCAGAATAAGGCAAAACTCTCCATACAGTAGTGCTACCCTATGCCAACCAGAGTAATCTGTATGGAGAGTTTTGCCTTGTTTATAAACAATTATGTGCTAGTATAAGAGATGGTGATCATGTGATGCTTAATGGTTTAACACAAATCCTGCTTAATAGGATAGTAGTGGTTATGGGTGTTAAAGAACCAAAGACACCAAAATGTATGGGTGCTGAACTGAGTTCAGACCCATATGACTATATATGCTATTGAGCTTAGATTGAAAATATTATTGTTTTCAATTTCATTCTCATAGTTTTATAGTTAAGTAGAGATAAAAGGTGGTTGCTGGATGGTTGCATTAGATCCTAAGATCTAGGTGCAGTGCTCTCAGATCCAAAGTTCCTCACTGACGAAGGCTACAAGCCAGAAACTAGTCTAGGGATATTGGATGAGTAGGCATTAGATAGGGATTTTATGCACAAGCTTTCTGGCATCCATCGATTACTCTGGTTGGCTTAGGATGGCACGAATGTATGGAGAGTTTTGCCTTGTTTATAAACAATTATGATAGTATAAGAGATGGTGATCATGTGATGTTTCCCAGAATGATCAACATTTATAATATGGAAAACATTTTTTTATCAGAAAAAAAAAGGGAATTGTTGAACACTATTACATTTATATACTGAATAACATTCACAAACGCATATATATATTATTGAACTAATTTAAACATGTAAAGAGAGTTATTTAATTTTTTTTCTCTCTTACAATGTAAACTTATCAAAAAAACTAAAAGTTAACGTATACTCTTCGCAATAAATAATAAACTTATTCCGTATTAGATATAATCTCCACATTATTTTTTTTTCTTCACATTTTAAGATTAACTATAAGAGAGTAAAAGTATTGAATATAGATTTCCGTATCCGTTATATCTTACTCCTACGCATAAATAAATAAAAAGTTTTTTTTTTTTACTTTATAACATATTCGAGACTATTACTTCTATATATACTCCAGTTTTAAAGCACGTTAATTAAAAATGATATATCTAGATGATTTAAAATATAATGACAATGTTGATTTATTATATTGATTTATGATTAGATGAGATTTGAAATAATAAGATAATAAATGACAAATATAAGAAGTGGTATCTTACTTTTCTGTCTTGTTTATCTTTTAGTGTAAAAATTGGAGAATATAAAGCGATTTATTGTTGTGAATTCATCTACATCTTTGCTAAAAAAGAATAAAACACTTTGATAAAATAATGTCATAGTGAATTTATTTATTTTTTAAAATAGTATACAGATGTTGCATTTTCTTTCTCTTTTATTCTTCGGTTTATTAAAAAAAAATACATGCAGGGGACTCTTTGGAGTTCCTTCTATTGTTTATTGTTGTAATATATTCAACATCATTCTAATTTTTCATCTTTTTCATGATGATAACAGTTGTAATGTTTTACCAGATGTTAAGTGAAACTATTTTAAATTAAAGGTTTTAATATATATATAACTTAAAAAATCGATAGAGCGCGATATCCAAATCATTAAGATATAATGCCCAAAATAACAATAAAACAGGGTTATTAAATGCTATATACTACAATAAAAAATAACCATAAAGATAATAATAGTAATTAATGAACATTGTAAATATTATATGCCACATTTAGCAGAATTTAAGAGGAGGAAAACTCTCAACTCACTCTCACATTTACAAGGAGACTCTTAATATTAGAAGCATATAGCATAAGAATGGTTAGGTTATATTAAATCCCATTCTTTCTAATACCTCTTTCACTACATAATTTTTAATAATCTTCATCAGCATCTTATTGCTTTGAACTTATTCACATTTAATTTTTTTGAACAAATATGTTTAAACAAAAAACTCCATATATTACTGTGAAAAAAAATGGATGCAGAAGGTGTGAAAATATCAATCTACTCATCAATATCCCCAGACAGTTCTGGTTGTGGTGTCAGTGAGGAGCTGGATGAGTAGGATAGATAGGGATTGAACTGAGAGGTGATGGGAGTGTCTGTTTATCACAATAAGTGAGTATAGGAAAGGATTGTGTGTAAATATGTTTTGTAATATTTGTACCACATTACTTCTCAAAATGAATTTCTTTTAGCAAAACGATTTCTTTTATATTCATTTATATAATATTTTATATTCATTTATATAATATTAAAATCTCAGGGTTCTGTATTTGAAATTTTATAACTAATTTTTTTTACTTATTCTCTTTTCATTTAAGAATTATTAGGCAATGAATGGAATCCTAGTAATAATAAGCGGAGACATACTCTTGTCCATAAGATAATGTATACCTAAATTACAATAATAATAAAACAATAAGGATTTTTCATTCTAACACGTGCTGTACTGTTTTTTATATTAACTCAATAATATCTTGTTGAGTATTGAGGAAACTCTTGAACTAATACACAAGATAGAGAATTTTGAAAAGATAGGAATGACCATTTTATCCATTTTATCTTTAACCTACATTCTACTTATACAGACCATTCTAAAGTATTTCATTTTAAGAATGTGGGTTAATATAAAAAACAGTATAGCACATATGTTAGGATGAAAAATCCTTACTGTTTAATTTACATAATGTGCCATCAAATAAAATTAAATATTAAATAATAGTAATACTAAATTTTAAAGAAAATATTTTACTTAAAATAAATACAAGAAAAACTTAATTTGGAATAAAAGAATATATTTGGATAACATTCAGATATAATGAGTGGATAAAAGATTTTATGGTCACTCAGATACCACACTAATAATTTTTACTAAATCTTTTTTTTTTTTTTTAATTTGGGATACTTTTATCATTTAAATTTATGAGGTATTAATCAAAAATAAAAATCTTATGGATAAAGTAAATAATAATTTTATCACTAAAGCAGTCTTCTTTTAATAAATTCAATTAGTTAAAGTGATCATTTAATAGTTAAGAAAATGAATAATTTATTTCTTAAATGCTTTCTTAACATTACATGAAAATTTTAACAAAGTGATTATTATACTATATTTCTTGAACTCAGATTTTCAAGCTTTTTAAAGCTATCTATTCTATCTTATAACAACTGATACACATGACCACATAAATGTGAAAAAAGATAAATGATCTCAAACATACGTATTTTGTGCTGAATCAGCACTCATCAGTTGGTCCAGATCACTATCTCTGCCACATATATACAAGCAATGCTCAGCATATAGTAAGATAGCAAATTTTCAAACCTTAATAAACAAGCTTCAATCTTCTCCATCACTCCAACTTTTCAGCCATTTATACCATTGAAAATCTGAGAATGTAATGATAAAAACCCTTGTTGATGCCAATATCATTGTCATACCCATGTGGACTTTAAGTCACCCACTACACATGCACTGTATACTGATAAACGCTTTTAAAGAATACTCTCTTTTCCAAACACAAGATAAACTTTGAAAAGATGTATATTAGTTTACAATGCATGTGTAGTGGGTGATCCCTAATAATTGTTACAATTAAAACAGTGCTGTATAAATAAATAACTCAAAAATAAGTAAATAAAAGTCCTTCATCCTGGATATTCTACCATTCAACAGGATATAGTCTTTGTAATTACCATTCTGCAAATGCTAACAATTTCTCATACTTGTTAAAATAAAGCAAGCTTAAATTATTGGTACAGCATTCTAATATTTCTAGTAAGCAATAGATTTTCTGATGAACACGAGCACAAAATACTTTAATGGTCATTCAAATTTTGCGATGAATATTTCAAATAAAGCACAGATAATTATCATGCATCTATAACATTTTATTTGATTTTATTACTTCTTATTCTCTCTTTTTAAAAACACATATTGAAGATAATACATGAGGATCATTTTTATTCTTTGACATAACCCAAATTCCATTGTTGAGCAGATTCCAAATTAATAATAATAATACCAAGATATAGTAGAGCAGATTTATAATGAAACATATGAGTACATGATAAACTTTAATAATGTATAATTAAAGAGCATTCATATTTCATTCATATAAGACAGCGGTCCCCAACCTTTTTGCACTTAAGAGCACATTCTATAATACTGGTCAGGTGGCGGGCACCATTTATTTTTTCAATGTAAATTTATAGTTGGATATTGTTAATAATACACATAATGTACAAAAAAATATTTATTTCAATATATAAAATTTTAACATTTGATTACAATATAATACAATAATTTATAAGAAACAATAAAAATAAATTTATTTGTATCAGATAAATAATTAAATTTTTTATCGTGTTCGGATAGCGGTGGGCACATGTAAAATGGTCTGCGGGCACCATGGTGCCCGCGGGCATAGGGTTGGGGACCCTGATATAAGATATGACTTGTTATATTTATTTAGTACAAGCAGTAATTTAAAAATAATAGTAATAACTTTCAAGAAATATTCTATTAATATTATAGAAGATTATTTTAAAAGTACATAGTCATATAATAAATTTTCAGAACAATGCATTAAGTCCATAATCTTAATTTCACTGAATTTGGAAATATCTTTTGACACTAGTTTGAAATAGACGTAAAATGAAGTTTTTGCAAGTGAGTACTTTCTATCTCACAGCCACGCTAACAATAAACAAATAAATGTCATTTTACAATTCAGGCAAGAAATTTATAAAAATTTTATTATCATTAAATAGATTCTTCTATCTGGAATTAAATATTCTATTCATGCAAAAGATAAATAATTCCAAAGAAAACCTTTTTAAATTTTTTTTTTTTGAAATAAAAGCATTTAAAAAAAAGATATATGTTGCTGAAGAATATGCAAATGCTTTAAAGTCTTTTAACAAACTTCTTATTCTCAGGATGTCATGTGATTATGAACAAAAACATTTTTACACCATTAATAACTGAATTTAAAATACCAACAATAGCATAAAGTCTTTACCAGTTTTAATATTCTGATATATAAAACATTCAACTGATAATATTGAATACTGCTAATGAGAAAATAAGAATCAATAAAAGTTCTTATGTAATAATGATGAATCACAGAGAATTCCCTCAAAGTGTACATTTTATATAGAAATAATGCAACAATTATTGTTAAATACTTAGATAAAATTTCTTTTATAATTTTTGGCTATAATAATTTAAAAAGCAAGTCATATATAACGTGACATTACTTTTATAAGCTTGTATTTACAAAAATGCAATACAGAGAGCGTACCAATTTTAAACTTCTTTTAGAAATTTCAGCTTAGAATTTCAGTGTCTGGGGAAAATTAGTTAGCAGTACTTGTTTAACTTTAAGCAAAATAAAAATTTGTTATAAGCAATTAAACTGAATAAAAATTAATTATTAAGTAAATTTCCCCAGTAAAATTATCCAAGTTGAGTAGAAAGTATTAAAGAAACAAGTAAGTGTATGTGTGAAACTCCCCATATGCCATTACATTATTTTAAAAGAAAAACTTAAGTTCGCAAATAAAATAAATTTATTAAAAATCTAAAAGCTAAAAAAAAATTAAAGAGTTGTTAAACGTATATATATTCGCACAGATGCAAAACTTTAAAAATAGTTTTTTTTTAATAAATGAAAAAAGTGTTTGAACGTATATTTTTGTAAAAAGATTTATATATTTTTGTAAATGGAAATGATTGTTTTATAAATTAATTGGAAAGCAAACTAACCCTCAGGGCACTTAAAATAAATGAAATATAGATAAGAGAATAAAATGAATTAGCTTGTCCAATATTGAAGCAGCAAATAAAAGCCAGGACCATAACGAAAAAATGGAACAGTGACATTTTTGTTTGTGGAATCCATAGGATTATAAAAAGAAAACGATTCAAATTAAGAGAGTTTTCCTGACAGTTCCAACTTGATTGTCGTTCTCTCTCACTTATTTTAAAAATGAAATGACTGTGATACCAGAATGGAACCAGCTAAGGCTACCTCCAGAATATCAGACCGATCTTCCATGAAAGTCTTTGTGGGAATTGCCAACAGGAACCAGGAGCTCTTCTACTGTAAGCAACTGAACTGAACAATTTTAAAATCTGAAGTGATTAAGAACTTTAAAGATTTGATCAGTTAATCTAAATTTTAAAAAAGGAACTTTTCTCTGACTTATGTTTCAAATTAATTATAAATGTTTAATTTTTACATATTTGTTTGCTAAAAATAATTTCCATTTTTTTTTAATTATTAGTTTTATTTGTATTAATATTTATCATTTAAATTATTAAATGCATTAAATTTCAATTGGGCATAGATGCTTGCATGGATTCGTTCACGTTTAATTACGTTTTTGTTTTCATATATGATTAAAATATATAGACATTCGGTAAATAATGATATCTTATGGTGAATATCTAAAATGTATTTATTCGGATGTCTTTTTAGTTATTGGTGTTAATGCAGGATCTTATGATGAATGTCATTGGGTTTCTTGTGAATTCCCTCATGCAATTACATCAATGACTTTATATTTTGATAATTTATGTTTATTTTGAAATGTTTTTGAACGTGTAATCTGTGTAGTCGATCTATGCTCAACATTAAAAAAACAAACTTCTATAAATCCATCTGTGCGAATTTAAATAAATTTTAAATTTAAGTTGTGCGTGAATGGCTATATAGATTTGTAAAGTTATATTAAGGGAGGGTAATCTTAAGTTATTCATTTCATAGTTGAATTAGGTCAATGGATTGGATATATTGGTGTAATTAGTAGATGTAGTATGAGATTCGCTACGGGCAGAATCGCTGTATATGCCGCACAAAACCCTTTTGCCTATGGATGGGAAGTCGGCAAAAAGGACTGCAGTCCCTTCCTATGGCGTTTTTATTTTATTGTTCTTCTTGCCATACAGATGTAACATTCCTGTATTGGACAAGAGTCAATGTCTTCTCTAACTATACTGTTCAGATGTCCATTCCTGACAGTATAGTATATTGTGCTGTTGTATTTTCATGCTACATTAAATACATCAATGTATCAGATGGATTGACGCCGGTTTGACTGTGAACTTTTGGCCTAAGGTTAAATAAGGTATAGAATATTTTCTTTTCAAATGCAAATCTATGTAGTTCTTAGAATAAATATAAATTTCATCTGTGTAGATGATTTAAAAGTTTAAAATAATAATTTAAATTAAAAGTTATATTAAAATCTAAAATAATGTTATTCCTCAAAATGTAAAATGATTCAAAATTTATATGTGCGTAAATAAATGTTTGTGTGTTAATTACTGGCAGTGGCTTATTTTATTCTTTTTCTATATATTCTTAGATAAAAATTTATTATAAAATATAAATCTCTGCTATTCCACTGAGCTAGTGACAATGGGCTAACGACTGGAATCAACCAATATAATTTTTTTTAACTTATGTATCTGCCTACTATATAAATTTTTCTAGGTTTAAAGGCCTAGATGGCTCCCTTGTAATGCAGATTACATTAAGTCTCTCTCCGGATCATTATAATATATAGTGGATTATGTGGCTAAATTGTCATTTACTAAGGATCAACCCCTTCCTTGAACTATATTCATTAAAGTTTAAAGATTAACTGTTAAAATCGTTTATGTAATTGTCTAGACTTTTAATTTTAAAATGTTACATTTTAAAACAATTATTTGTAAAACTAAAAATTATTATAATGAAAATAAAACAATATTATATAATAAATTACATTATTTTTAAATAAAACATTAATTTACATTATTTTTTTAAAACACTTGTATAACATTTAATAAAGATAAAGTTCGCAGAATAGATTTTAAATAAAACTTTTAAAATAAATATTTAGGAATAACTTTTAATATTGCAATCAGGAAATTAAAATTGAAATTTATAATCCAAACACAATCACACACATTTACTAATGCTTTCATTTATTTAAAGTTAATAGATTTTATTAATAAATTAATTCTTTATCTTTTTTAATTAACTAATTAAAGCTTATTTAGTTGACTTAATCTCATTCCAACTGGTATTAAGAAAAGTATACTTTTTATTAGCAAACAGGTTAAATTAAATGCATTTTTAAAAGCAAGTAATTTAAATACTAATAATGAGCATTAAAGATTCAAACTTAGTTTTAAAATTTAATTTTAACATTGATTTTTACTCAAGTATCTTTATTAAAATAGTTTTGACTCTTAATATTTTTCTAAAATTAGCTCATCAATATTTAGAATAAGACTATCCCTAAACTAGGCAATTGAAAGTTATCTACAAACTACACGAGTTTAAATCATTACAATAATATATTAAAAATAACTTTTAAAGTAATCAGAATTTATGAAAGCTTTTACAAAATAACAATTGTAGAGGGCATTAACATTTCAATATCAAGCCCTAACAAGTTGGCTTGCTATAGAAATTAACTTATTGATTTTTTAAAAAACACTAAACAATTAGATAGCTGGAGATTTAGCTTTACTGATAAAAGATAATGATTAATATATATATATATATATATATATACATTTAAGTTAAACAAGTTTTATTTAAGAAAAAAATATGACATTTTTTATTTATCAAATGGTAAGTTGCTTGTAAATAATAATGGTGTTCAAGTACTGAAATGACAGATTGAGTTCAATTTAATAAAGAAGATATTTCTAAAACAGTTGAAATCAATTCAGAAATATTTAGTGATTACTTCCATCATTTTTAGCATCTTGGTAAGAAGGTATGTGTATTCTAGAACACTTTTGCAATATAGACACTTAAATTTGTCCTCTCTGGATAATATTTGTCTAAAAAAGCAATAGCAATAATAGAAAGATCTAAATTAATGTATGCACATATAAGTGTATTTTATGTGTATATATTAATAGTAAACACTCAGACACTCTAGAAAAAAGTGATTTATTCATGAATTGGAAATAAATTTCTTTCTCTCTTAGAAAATTTTTATATATATATATATATTCTTATTAATTCTATTGTTGACTATGATTCTAAATAACAATCTTTTACCATTTGTAATTAAATTTTTAGGTAGATTAAAACACTCATATTGTTTTCATTACCTAGATCTAATTTTTCCATATAGTCTTAAATGCCCCCTCCCAATCTATTTATACCTTTTCCTATTCAAAATATTAATATAAGTCTTACTCTTTCAAATATGTCTCATTGTTCAAATTATAATCTCTTTTTTATATATCTTTTCTAAGTATTTCTAAATCATGGTTATTGCAATTGTATTCCGCTTTCTCTTCTTTGTACTTCATATGACAAGTATAACTATATTTATTGATTGATTATAGTCTATGTTTCAAATTCTCTCCAAATATTATTCACAAGGAGAAATTATATCTTTTATATATTATTATATCTTCTCTGTTTTGTTTTTATATTTTCTTTTTAATTTCTTATAACTAATATCTATATTGGATAAAGAATTGCAGCATAGAATGATTAATGTTGATAGAAGTTGATTACAGCTGTGTCTACATCAAAACAATTTAATTTGCATTAAAAAAATCACAAGTCATTCTCATATGACAATAATGTTGAAAATTTTAAGAATAGTCAATGCTATTTATATGTTCATTACCAATAATAGATAGCATCTAACAAAAATAATAATAATAATGAGAACACTTATGTATTAGACATTTTTTGTTTAAAATTCTCAGTACATTTTTGTCTCCTTAGTGCTGAACATTTATGCAAGGATTCACAATAGAATCATCATCAATTTGTACCCACTATTTGGATTCACAATTGATTTGGCAACTATTTTATAAGATTGATGCTGCCATAGAATAGTTATTAAAGCTATAACATTCAAAAGCAAAATAGCAACATTCAACCTGAAATTGTGCAATATAAGAATTTATTCATAATATATAATACAGAATACAATATTGCAGTACTATATATAATATTTTGATTATAAACTCAAAATATGATTAATAAATATACAATACAATATTTTAGTTAATTTTCATCAGCATCCTTGCAAAAACAATCAGTACTTTATTAATGTCATATCTATAAAAACAAAAAAGAGTGTTTCATTTAGTATAATAAATGAACAGAATCTATTTTGATGGCATACAATATCAAATATATTAAAACAGTAAATGTGTACATTAGTTTAAAACTGTACACTGTATTTACTCATTTTTATAGATTAAAATTCTTATGAACAGTACTTTGCTAGCAGTAAAAATTATGATCATTGATTTACCATAATTGTTATTTTGAAAAAAAGAAAAAAATGTAATGGTTTACTCAATTTATTTTATATGATCAAAAATTACTAAATCTCAATTTAAAATAACTATATCTACTTGCTCATTTTAAACATCTCATAATTTGTTTCAGAATGCCAGATGTTATCACAAATGTAAAAAAAATATAGAAATGAAAAAAAAAAAATTTCTGTCAGCATAAAACTAAAAATAAATTTTGGTTCTATACTATTAATATTTAATTTTAAATTGTGTACATTGTAAGTATTAGCTAAATATTCAATCAATCAATTTTGAATTTAAATCTTTTTTCGGTCAAATTGCAACTTATCGTAAATGTGTTTTGATTTTAAAAAAATGTGACCATGATTTTATGCATTATACAATTACTAAAAAATTTTGTATGATGAAAGTGCAATTCAAATAAATTGAAAAAGATTCACACCTTTAATATTTCTTTAAATATTCCATATCTCTGTTGTCACAAGTACTTTACTATTTGAAAATGGCTGCCATGCTTAATAAAATATATCTTATGACAAAAAAAAATGCCCCTGGTTGCATATTTGTATATAAAGTATTGTTTATTTAGATCTGCATAAAATTTATTGTAAAAACACCTTAAATCTTGATTATAATATATGCAAACACCCAAAGCATTAGATACCTTTTCGTTGTTTTTTAACCCTTAAACCGCTAATTAAATCATTGGTTGTATGAGATAAAAATCAAATCTTTTAATTGGCCAACTCACAAACTGAAGACAAAGCCTATTGTTAAAACATATTCGTCTATAATATTAAATTCAACTCAGATACGTTTATAAAAAGTATATAATTAATTTTTCAGGTCATGAAGAAAACGAAAGTTCTTTCAAAAATAAATTGCTATTTATTTATTCTAAGATATTCTATATCGGCAACATAAAAGTTATAATGTAAACAAAAAGATCGACTTTTACGTTATAGAAAAGTAAATATTTCTTTTTACTACATCTTCAATATATTTACTTAAATCTTCAATATTTTTCGAAAATAATTTTGTTTTTTTATTATTCTCTCTGAAAATTATGTTTAATTTCCATAAATATTATTTAATAATAATTTAAATCGTATTCGAAATGAAAATCTCAGCGTTTTTCTTTATTTTCTTTGATCAGGCAGTTTCTTTGTTCTTTCCAGCCAATCAGAATGTCTTTTTCGGCTGAGAGCATGCTAAGAACCAATCACAAATAATGTTCCTTCTTTGTTTAGGTTTAAAATGCGTTTTTTTTTATTTTTTACTTCTAAAATAAATCGGAAGATGTCACCATCGTACAGAACTTTTAAAAACGAATTAAATACGTATTTAACGAATTTTATCGTATAAAAACGAACTAAGTTAGAGTGATTTTAGGTGTCGACGAGGAGTCTCGTCGAGCGCGGGAAAAGGGTTAAAATATGTCAGAATTTTTAATTTTTTAAAAATTAACTGTGCAAAGATTATTCTATAATTTGTCTAACCTTATACTGTTAATAACTAACAAGTCTTTGTGTTCATAACAGTGCAGTTAAATGAGATATTATTAAACATTGCTTTTTTAATTTTAAATAATATATAAATAATATAAGATTATGAATTAAAAATAAATGAAACTTCAGTATGGGCTTTTTTTCAGCATACTGATTAATAATTATGTAAAAGAATGCAACAAACTGTCAATCATGAACTTACTCTCCTGTTCTTGGTCCATTTTTTTTAAGGTTTACAACTATATATGTTGTCAATTGGAATCATAGCAGCAACTAATACTATCAAACACCACATCATTTTTCAACCTATAGACCAAAGAATGATCACAACTTTCAAGAAATACTAACTTCAATAAGTAATCTAGCATTTTATTGGCACTTTGGACATTTATAACAAATGGATGTTGATAATACTGAAGAGCTTTTGCAATCACACACAGAAGAATTAACTAACCAGGAATTAATGCAACTGGTTAAAAAAAAAAAAAGAAAATCATCAAGCCTGTAGAAAAAAAAACCAAGACATCAAAAAACTGAAGAAACTGATTTTGTATCTTGAGTCCATAAACAGCAATTTCAAAGAATTTGTCCCAATTTATAATACTCTATCAAATCTAAAAATGGCTTAAATCAATGAATGAGACCTTATAATATGTTGTACAAAGACAAAAATCAAAAATCCCCAGCCACCAACACCTGGTATAATCTTCCAAAAAACTATTACCATCAAATGATTTAAAAGACAATGTCAGACATTAAGAATAAGCAACTGATGACTCAGAAAATTGGATGATGATAAATGCTGAATGAATGGATATAAGAACGAACAACTTTTAAGTGTTTTTTTTTTTTTTTACATAAATTTAAGTTGCGTTATCTGTCTACATACATATTTTAAGTCTATATCTGCATAATACACACATAGCACAGTTTACACGTATGTATATTGTATATTAGATTTTTTAAACTACTATATGCTAGATTAAGTTGTTTGTTAATAAAATATTTACAATTTATGATATAATTTTTATCCTCAAGAACGAGCTAAATTTTTTTTCCCATAGAAAACTATTATAATGTCTTGCTTGGGAACCAATTGTCCTTGCTAAGTAGGATAAAGGTATATATTTTACATGGATTGGAAGAAATTAAGGTGTTTTGAAATCTTTTACATTTTATTACATTATCTTTTTTTTTTTGCTAATATTATTGAAAAGAAATCTATTGTTCTTTTGGCTATTTAGATAATAGAAATTCTATTACAAATATTGATTTTAATTTAGGGGATTTGAACACAGAATTTCAAGCTCCCTTCAGCTATTCATTCTATTTCATACAACCAATACACATAGTCACACACACATGTGAAAAAGATAAATGATCTCCATTATACGTATTTTGTTGACCCCACCCCGTTCATCCATTCTATTTGAAATTTCATTAAACTTTAAAATTTTTCTATTACTTTATATTTTTTAAATGAAAACTTTATAATCTTTTCTTCTATTAACTATTAGCCTTATTTTATTCTTTTTATTAAATATAATTTATTAAAGTTTCTTGTTACTTTTACTATATAATTAATTTGTGTATTCTTCCCATATTTTTTGAAAAATATCTATCTCCTTTATCAATAACAGTCAATTCTTTGTTTAAAATTGGCTTGACTACTGCTTTGTTTACACTCAATTACGTCAAATTATATATGTATTGCAATTTCTCTCTTTATATTCTTCTTGACAAATTTACTTAGATGTATCTATTTTTCTGGTTATGATTCTGATATAAATATTCAACATTTGAATTTTTTTTTCTTCTGTCCATTAATCAACATCGATATATTCACTATTTAATCTTCTAAATTCTTTTCTTCCTCCTCTGTTTTTGCTGTCTTCATATATAATATTGAATTTCAAAAAACTCACACACTTCACTTTTTAGCATAAAACTTTTATTATTGATAACAGTTTCGACTGTACCATGCAAATTTTGTAGATCTGATGAAGACTGCATGGTACAGTCAAAACTGTTATCAATAATAAAAGTTTTTTGCTAAAAAGTGAAGTATGTGAGTTTTTTGAAATTCAATATTTAATCTTCTATTATTTATTTTTGAATCTATAAAAAAAAATATTTTTTAAGTATATTTTTTCTAATTTAATAATGGCTTTTATTTTTTTTTAGTTATTTCCGCTTTTCAAAATTCTAAACTAGGATCTCAAATTGGTAGGCTTTTTATCTAGCCTGACGATTGATGATTTGTTTTCCAAAAGTCAATGTTTATAATATCTTATGGATATTAAAATAAAAAAATTTCAAACTTCTAAATGTTTTATAGAAGCATTAAGCTTATTACTTTAATTCCTTGTACTGTTTTCCTATCATCAAATGTTACCAACACTGAATGGACGTTACTTATCATGCAGCTATTTTAAGTCACATGATATAATGTCAATACATGGAATGAAAAAACGACAGATATTGATATGTTAATAGAGAGGAAAAGATGTCCGGTTTAGAATGAAAATCTAATTTAAAAAAAGACACTTAGATAAAAATCTTTACTTTTTTTTCTCTCATGTGTCATAGCGTCAGCCGGGAAGCGAACCCAGTACAACCGCTTGTAAAGCAGATGTCGCTGACCTCTCGACCACCAATGCTTGACAAAAAAATTATATATTTTAATAACTTTCTTAAAATATGAAGTGAATTCAGATCTATATAACTATATAAGCTAATTTGCTTGTTGAAAGCATTATTGGATTTTTAGTTTGGGCTCATAGCTTATAGTTAACTAAACAGGTAAAAGATAGCTGCTGGGGAAATACATTAAATCCAAAGATCTAGATGCAGTGCTCTTAGATCTAAATCTTCTCACTGAGGAAAGTCATAAGCTAGAAACTAGCCTGGACATAGTGGATGAATAAACACCAGATAGCGATTTCGATGCACTGACCTTCAAGCATCCATTATTACTATGGCTTGCACTAGGTGGCAATATTGTATAAAGAAAGTTGCTATTGTGTTTATTTGGTTTGGCTGTTATTTGCGAAAATGAACTTTAAATATATGTTTAAATTATTTATAGCAAATGTCACTAAGCAAAACATATTTTTTTTCTAACAAATAAATTAGAAATTTTAAATTGAACTAATATGAGAGTGCGCAAATCTCTCAAGCGCTTATGACTATCATCAGCCAATCAGATCAAGCACTGAGACAGAGAATTTCACAAGAAAAAGGTGGTTCCACCTTCTTCTTTACTTGTCTTTCTATATATCCATGCCAGTCTAAAGTACTTAAATCTGGCTTGGATATATAGAAAGACAAGTAAAGAAGAAGGTGGAACCACCTTTTTCTCGTAAAATTCTCTATCTCAGTGCTTGATCTGATTGGCTGGTGATAGTCATAAGCACTTGAGAGATTTGCACTCTCTCAGTTTAATTTCAATACTGTCTGCACTTTATAAAAATAAATATTATTGAACTAATATGTAAAATCGCATACTTTTTTAGTTTTGTTGGTGACATTGAGTAAAATAATCTTACATGTCTATTATTTAATTTAATGTTCTTATTGTTGTTTTTGAAAAGTAAAAGAAAGTTTGAAATATTCTGAATACTCCTACTAAAGAATATAATTCTCATGAGCTACTCAAATGCCAGGTGGTGATGGTTTATGCTTTTGCTTCATTGTTTTACCCTCTAGCTAATAATAATAATACTCATTTATCATGTTGGCTAGATAATTCAATTTGAATATAGTTTGGTTATATATATATATTTAATTAATAGAATTTAGATATGGTCTGGTTATATATATTAAAAAAAAACTTTCTAAGCTTGTTGAAATTGTAAAAATTTCCAAACTTCATATTATCTGGGTTTAAATCCCAGGTCATGAGTAAAACAAACATGTACTAACTACTAGACCATCACATCATTTTTAAATTAAAATAATAATGCGACATATGTTATATATGTTTAGCAAGTTTAAATAAAACTTGCATTCTAAATTCATCTTGTTTTATTTTTTGTCTTAGTGACATCTTCGATAATTCGAACAGAAAAAAAAATCTCCCGCTCATGACTACAAGTTAATATTGATTTTGAAAATAGTGACACGAATTTGACTTTTATATCAACTGTCAAAATATAAATCACATCTGTACACAAAATTTAATATAAGTGATACTTAAATTCAAATTCTCACTCACGTTTATTACAAAATATTTAATATAATTTTTTTTCTTCCTGTTATTGTTTTGATCTTTACATTTTGAAACTGCATGCTTTAATAAGATAAAGTTTACAGCTGCTTTAAAACATGATTACCATGTGAGTTTTTTTTTTTTAATGTTATTTAAATTGCTTTAACAGTAGATAATACTATTTCATATCAAACTAAAATAAAATTTGCCTGCATTTTTTTTGTAAGCTAATTATGATGATTTGAGATTAGGTATTTGTACTTGATTAATAAACGTAAAGTAAAGTATCAGACGTTACATTATTACTATATATAAAGTTAAACTTCTATATGTATGCAATTTTAAAATAATTAGTATTTTTTTTGAAAAGTTTGCAGTGGTTATTGTTTTTAGATTCCTTATAATTGAATAGTGTTCTACCTATTCATAAAATTTATATTATCTTTATAAAGTTTATATTTGACTTCACTCTTTAGAGTTTAATGATTTATCTGTGATCAATTAACGTCAACTTAATCTATAATGACTGACGAAAACAAAGCAAAAATAGAAGAAAAACAGCTTAAAGTTTGAAAAAAAAGATAATAAGACTTTTTGAATGATATGTGAGACTAGAATAGATTTCATTTTGAGGTGAGAAGTACAATCAATAAATGAAAAAGATTATTGGTAGTTACAAGATTAGTATACCTATAAGGCGTGTTTTCGCAATACTATTAAGTCAAACAAATTGTGATTTCAGTATATATAAAAAATAATATATCTAGCATAGAGTTTCAAGCTTTAGCTCATTTGAAAAATAGTGATAGATTTATAAAATAAACAAAGAGCTTTGCTAATTGCTCAACAAGCTTTGAGATAAATGCTTAGCAAGAGAAAGCATTTAAAATATCTCTATTATGAAAACCAACCCCCATCCCCTGACCATGGTTTCATGCTTTTGGCACTCCTCAGAGAGGCGCTAGGGTAGCTTCAGATAAAATACATGTGTAGGCGCTAGGATAGCTTCAGATAAAATACATGTGTAATGATGCTGAATAATTCAGTTCAGGAATTTTACAGTGATAAATAGTCATGTTGTGATGAAATTCAAATTAGGAAAAGTAATATATTGGTAAGTCGAGGGATTTGATTGGTTACATGCACATGTACTATATAGACTTAAAATAATTTATATTTATTTCTTGTAGAATATATGGTAAACAATATCTTTTATTCGAACTTAGAAGGAAAAAACCCAGTTTTATCATAACGTCTTTTATAAAAAGAATTAGTCAATGGGCAAGCAAATCTTATGGTGTCTACATAAAATTAATTTTGTGTTTCTAGTTTGTTTACCTGTGAAGTTTGTGTTAATACCGACTCTCTCACGCTCTATTCATTTTTGTTTATTATAAACATATTTGGCATGTTTAAATAAACAAAGACAATATTTTACTTATAAAATTATATAACCTTAATAATTTATATTAAAATGATACGACTAAATGAAATAAATTGTTTTAAATATGAAGCAGAGTTATAATATCATTTTGTAGTTTGTGAGGATTACAATTATTGTATATAAAAAAAGTCATTTATATAATCACATTAAATTTATATAAACAGAGCAAAACTCTCCATACAGTATTGCCACCTGTGCTAAACAGAGTAATCAATGGATGCCAGAAGGCTTGTGCATAAAATCCCTATCTAATGCCTACTCATCCAATATCCCCAGACTAGTTTCTGGCTTGTGGCCTTCGTCAGTGAGGAGCTTTGGATCTGAGAGCACTGCATCTAAATCTTAGGATCTAATGCAACCCTCTGGCAACCACCTTTTATCTCTACTTAACTACAAAACTATGAGAATGAAATTGAAAACACAAAAAATATTTTCAATCTAAGCTCAATAGCTTATATAGTCATATGGGTCTGAACTCAGTTCAGCACCCATACATTTTGGTGTCTTTGGCTCTAATAGGATAGTGGTGGCTATGGTTGTAAAAGAGCCAAAGACACCAAAATGTATGGGTGCTGAACTGAGTTCAGACCCATATGACTATATAAGCTATTGAGCTTAGATTGAAAATATTTTTTGTGTTTTCAATTTCATTCTCATAGTTTTGTAGTTAAGTAGAGATAAAAGGTGGTTGCTAGAGGGTTGCATTAGATCCTAAGATCTAGATGCAGTGCTCTCAGATCCAAAGCTGTTCACTGACGAAGGCCACAAGCCAGAAACTAGTCTGAGGATATTGGATGAGTAGGCATTAGATAGAGATTTTATGCACAAGCCTTCTGGCATTCATTGATTACTCTGTTTAGCATAGGTGGCAATACTGTATGGAGAGTTTTGCTCTGTTTATCAACAATTAATGTGCTAGTATAAGAAATGTGATCATGTGATGCTTAATGGTTTAAATTTATATATTGTGAAGGAATTTATTTTAATTATTTTATATACTGAAACAACAATAAATTAATAATAATTAAAAAAAATTTTCAATAGTTGTATTATTATTATTTTCCTCTGCAAGGATTTTTATAATATGATAGTTAGTGTATCTAACTGTCAAACTTTTGATCTGAAGTTTGTTTAGGCAGGGTAAACATTGAAAAAATTTTCACATATTTTAGATAGCTAATTCATAAACTGAGATAGCATAAAGTATTGTCAGAAAATGGCTATATAAGTTGGAAGGAAATTCATAAAACAAAATATTCAAGTAATTTCTAAGAACTTTTTTAAATTCAAGATTAAATAAATCACAAACACTTTTTTTTTATGTTATATAAATATTTTTAAATATTTTAATATCTTTTTGAGGTTCTAGTATGAAAAAATTATGTCCTAAAACACATTCTTTAATAAATAAAAAAAGAAAATACAAGACCCTTTGTTGTATTTAGATCTTTATTCTTGTTTGCAAATTACAAAATTTTATGCATTTAAAATATTTGATTACCATTTTGCTTTAAACACCATAGCAATAATTTTGTGGTAAAAAATATGGTTTCATTTTTAAGTTAAGAACAGGTTCTTAAATATATAAATAATCTCTGAGATTTATTTAAAATCAATTTAATTTTTCAGTTGCAATTTTGTTTCAGAAAATATAATATAAACAAATACCCAGGTTAGATAGAAGTTTAGTTATTAAATAACTGCCAGAAATGGTCCAATATACAGAATTATAAGATGTCTTGAGAACAATATATTGATGAAATGTAATTATTATTTTCATGTTTTTCTAGAATTTATAGTACTGTATATAAGGTGATAATCAATAAAGCAAGTCATATATCCTGTGACTCTGCTTTTTAAGCTTGTATTTCAGAAATGTAATATAATGAGCATATTAATAGCTCTAACAAGCTTTTATTGATAAGTACCAAAGAGAAAGTCTATACAATCTCTATCTAGAATTATTCCCATCCTTGAGATGGTATTTTAAGTCTAGTGTCTGAATGTTCTAGCCCCTCACTAAATGTCAGCCAAAAGCTCAAAAACAATTGAAGGGAATAATTCTAGATAGGGATTTTACGGGCTTTTTCTTCAGCACATATCAATAAAAGCTCATTAGCGCTATTGGTATGCTCCCCTATATTACATTAATATATAAGCTTTATACAAAACTTTAAAACAAATGACTAGTTGACTAATCAAAAGATAATGTCATCATAGAGTTAATTTTTATTGCTTGATTCTCTTAATACATTTCATCATCATAATATTGACTGATGCATCATAAAGTTCAATGGGTTTTTTTTTTACAATAATAAGCTGTGTAACATTACCTATACATCATTTTGTTTACATTACCAATAAAGCCAACATTTTTGAAAGGGCACAAAGCAAGTAAATATTAAAAATATAATTTAATACTATTGGTTAATTCTATCACAATTTTGAGAGTGCTTTTTATGACTGGTTTTGCACTGGATATAATATATTTAAATTAGCCATATATAGAACATTATCTTTTATTTTATGCTGGAAGCATTTTTCATTGAAAATTTGAAATTTTCTTTTTGTTTCCTATTTATAAAATTGTTTTATTCCATCTCAAAAAGTATGTATATATTACAATTATTATTACTCTGTGTGTAGAATTTTATGAATACTGGAGAAATAGTGAAATTATTAAAAGAAAGTGAAATTTTTTAAATATATATAAATGATAATAATAGCTTGAATATATTTATTATTTAACAATTTTAAAAATATTTATTAATTTCATTTAAATATATATAAATGTAAATGAAATATCCAGATTCATCTGTGTATAATTTATTATAGTAAAAAATATATATGCTGATGTTTTAGCTGGGTCACACCGACCATCAACTGAGTAATAAATATTATAAAAATAGTTGTAGATGCACCGTAAACATTGATGTACAGTAAGATTGAAAAGTTTACCAATAGAAAACTGGCATAAATAATAAAAATCAGAAACTATTTAGAATAATGGTTTTTAAAAAAATTTCTTTTAAAAATAGTTTCAGAATTTTTTATTATTTCTGTTTTCTATTGATAGAGCTTTTAATTTTATTGTACATCAATATTTGAAGTCTCTCTACAACCATTTTTATAATATTCATTACTCAGTTGATGGTCGATGTGACCCAACATTGATATATATATATATTACAATAAATTATACACAAATGAACCCAAATAATATTTCATTTATATTTACAGCCTGTGAAAATCTTCGTTTTAACATATACATAAACAGTATTTTAACAGGAATCTTTTCAATGACCTACAAATGGAACAACAAAAGAAAAGATATTAATCAGAAATCTTTAAAATGTTATATTGATAAACTGTGAATGTTTTTCTATTCTTGCTTTTTTGTTTTACATGGATTAGATTCAAACTCTAGATCATGGCTGTAGCAGACATTTATACTGTCACTAAATATCATTATTAATTATATAATTTAGTAAATAAATGTATACATGCATATTTTTTATAAGGGATTTAATCTATGATGAAAATTATTATGAATTGAATACTTTTTACATTCTACCAATTACTTCAATGCTGTTTAATTAAGAAATCACCAATCAATCAATACTTCACTAAATCAAAAATTTAGTAAACTTCTATATCATGTATATTAGTTATATCTAAATCATATGGTAATAATTGATTTCAGTCCAATCATTAATAGTCAAATCTTGAAAGATTGGTACAAACTTATGACCCTAATTATATTTAGACACAGTTGGATTATAATATTTATAGTTCTTATCTTGCCGCTATGTGGAAATTTTTTTTTTAGGATTATAATTAAATATATTTTGAATTTATGATAGTGCTCTTTAAGCACACTTAACCTATGCCCTCTAGTGTAGCACATTGTTTATTTGTAAAGATTTCTGAACAATAATTTAGATTTAATTTAACATAATCACTGTATATACATTATATTTTACTATATAGGTGACATAAGTCTTTTGTGAATATTCTGTAAATTGAAATTAAATCATTTTAAGATATATTTCATTTTTAAATATTATAAAATTTATGAATATGGAATTAAAAAATGCAATGAATTTTTGTGATATTGGTATTTGTTTAAGATATATATATATATATATAAAATACATATTTTGCGGGTTCATCCGTGTTAAAAACTTTTAATATCAATTTACTGACGTTTCGACTTGGTCACACAAGCCATCCACAGAGTTATAAAAAGGTAGAAAGACGGTCTTTCTACCTTTTTATAACTCTGTGGATGGCTTGTGTGACCAAGTCGAAACGTCAGTAAATTGATATTAAAAGTTTTTAACACGGATGAACCCGCAAAATATGTATTTTATATATTTAACCCGTGCAAATCTTCGTTTTAACATATATATATATATGGAATCATACTTGTGGCAATAAGTATATCATCTAGTTTTCTATTTTTTTTTACTATTTATATGTGGTAAATGAAGCTATCTAGCATTCATTGTTGTTGAAATTATTTTGATAATGAAAACTTATCAAAAATGTTTAATTTACTCTATAATTTTAAAGAATATCTCAAATTATTGTACTAATACCATCAAATAATTAAATGGTGCAACAAAATTTAATTTTTAAAGTTCTTTAGTTATACTTTATATCTGTGAACCTCTGAATGCCAAGTTTTATTCTAGTAGTATAAGATATCATCAACTAAGTGTAGATATTTTTACTATAATCTTATTCTAAACTTAGATTCTAGTCCGAGTGGTCAGCACAGCTGCCTTACAAGCAGTTGTCGCAGGTTCACTTCCCAGCTGATGCTTTGACACATGAAAAAAAAAAAAAAAAAAACTTAGATTCTAACTTAATAATATACAAATAATTATTAAAACAATCTATTAATTTCATATAATCTTTTACAATACAATGGGTTGTTTAGTATAGTAAATCACTCAACTCAGCCTTGCATTCTTATTTTAATATAATTTTGCTTAGCATATCTGTTTGTTTTTTTTTAAAAAAAATCTAATATAATTTATTATTTCTAAATATATATTTGTTAAAAACTTGGATGTGCATTTGTAAAACCAATATGGACTAACTCTGTTTTATTATGAAATCTTATTTGTTTATTTTGTTGTTGTTGTTTTAAAAACAATATAATTATTAATCATTTATATTACTTGAACAACATCTTGTTGAATCACATTATCAAATCAATAAATTTAAAAGTAGAATGGCAGCTTCCAGAACTAAAGATCTGTGAATCTAGCTCATCTAGTCACTTCTGAGTTGTCATATGCCTTTCTAGTGACAAGCCATTTGATTATTTTTCATATTATGTAATCTTTGGGGAAAAAGCTCTATAAATAAGATTAAATTAATGATTGATAATGATAATTATTGAAAATATATGGTTCATTGTAACATCTTCTAATCTTTTAAAACCATAATCTAGATATTCTCATCTCTCTCTAAAATTATTCATCTATAGAATTTGCTTTCAAAAAAATTGTATTGCCTATAACCACTTTCAGTACTAACAAATAAAGTGAGTAACCTAAGAAACTTAAAACTATATGAAACTTTTAAAAATGAAACAATGTTTAGTATAATCAAATTATTCTTAAACTTGTTATAAAACAAATGTTAAATACATTCTAAAATATTTACTTACTTAATTAATACAAACATTTAGAAATTATATATTGGACTATTCCATTATCTGATATTAAATTTTAAATGTCTTCAGAAAAATTCAGACCTTATTAAAACTTTCCAAACACATTCAACTGTTAATAATAGCACATATGTTAATACATAAATACAGTGTTTTGAGTGGTATTCTTCTTCTTCTCTTCTCAAGTGTTGCTGATCTGGTCAATGTCAGAACTAGCATGATCAATCCAGCAACAAGAAGAAAAAAGAAGAATAATACTACTCAAAACATTGTGTTATGTTGTGACATATAGTAACCGGTCTGCCTTGCTATTACTAATTGTTAAATGTATTTGGAAAGTTGGATGACATCCTATAATCAAAGGATTTTTAACCTCAATGAATGCCTGAAAACTTGGAATCTTTGGAATAATTAGACTGTCAATCATCATGAACTACATAATCTGGACAATGAGATGCCATCTGATTTTTAAGAAGAAATGGTAATTTACATAATGAACTTTTATGCAAGATCAAGGCTGTCAGAAAGAGGGATCATATGATTTCACCAGAAAGAAACTATAATGATGTCTGGAAGCTTGTGGTGTTGCCAGAATAGTTTTCATGTCAGCACTGTTCAAGGGTTACTCAACATAAGTCACTAAGATGGCTCTAGCCATGGCTAGGTGTGCCTGTTTTGGGTGATTAAGAGCCAAAGTATCAGCTCTCCTATACTGGTCATAAGACTGGGGAATGTGTTTTGGTTCCCTGCCTATGTTTTGTCAGGTAAAGATACCGAACTTTCAATTGAAAGAGTGCTGAAAAGAGTGCATATTGCTCAAACTGTCTGAATGCTCATCATGATTCAAGACAATTTATTTGTTTCTTCCCTTTGTATTTGCTTTACTATTTCTACTTTGTATTCATAGTCAATAAATTCACTTTTAAAAATAAAATAAATAATTAAAAAAAAAAAGTTTGAATAAAAGTTGAATTTTTCTAAAGATATTCAAAATTCAATATTAGTTGATGGGAAATAGTACAACATATAATTACTGCTAAAATGCCACCATCATAGATAGACCTTCAGATAAACATTTTCATAATTTATTAAAAAGAAATTGAATGTTGAGTTTACTAATATAATATATAATGAATGATAAATTGTTTATCAAAGAGAGGTTATGTTAATTAGGGTATAATAATACTTGATCATCGTCACTGATAGCTGGTCATCGCTTGCCTTCTCTAAACACAATTTATTCTTGCATTTTGATTTTTATAGTAATATTATTAATTTTAATGAGCTTCGCATCATTAAAATACAATCTTTTGATTAATCATTATAATTTGGTTTTACCTTTTTTTTTTTGATGTCCGTTTATAATTTTAGAAAATAATTATTTATCTTAAAAGTTTTAAAATGAATTTGTACTGTGTATATACGAGGACGATTAATTTTTATATAAACATTCTTTACGTATTTTGTCAAAGTCATCATTATATTTTTCAAAGTTCCCTCATTGATAAATAAATCATAAGAAATCTATTTTACCCATAATTCCTCTTGTACTTCCTCGCACACTCCACATGATGGCTTTTCCATCATAAAATGAGTGGGTTGAATCATGTGACTTAATCCATATGCTTTAAGACTGAAATATGAGTGCTTGTGGAGGGAAAAATTTTTTGTCGAATTTTTCCTGGTAAATCTTAATGGATATATTTTCTCCGTCATTCTCGGAATATATACTCAAAGCTATTATTGTCTGGAATGGTCAAATATCTATGGATGTAACAATTTCCAAGGTTAGAAAAAATATTTATTGTTGCTTTTATTACTGGCAATTTTAAATTAAAATAAGTTATCCTGTTGTTATGAAAGCATGTGATGTGAAGTTTAATGAGCAATTGTAATAATATCTCACCAATTTACATGTTTAATTAAAATCTTCAGGTAAGAATGTAATTAGTCATCTTTAATTTGCAAAAATTCATTAACATAATGTAAGTTAATATGTAGTTGAAAACATTGTATCTGTGTTTGTTCTTACGCACGCATCTCTGGGTATATATGTGTGCGCGCTAGTATGGATTTAAACAAATACTCTATAATTTGTTCTTATAAATACATGTAAGCGCACATACGGATGCATATAGATATGTGCTTATGTAAATAGTACAATTATATGAAAAAACACTAATATTATTTTATGTTTTAGATTATATTTTCATAGTATTTTAAAACTATTCATGTTTAATTTATTTTTTTCCCGTTTTAATGTATAACAAAACGTAAACTATACGAGCAAACAATTATATATTCGTATACTATACTATACTATATATATTGGTGAGAGAATTTGATTAGTTTAAATACATTATTATTTAAAATTAAGTAATTAAATTTTAAATATAGAAATAGATATTATGGAAATTAAATGGAAAAATTTCCATATATTATATTATGAAATATTACGTTTAATGTAAACAGAAGATTTTTTATTCACAAACCAGTTTAGAGGCGAGTGTGTCTAAAAGTTTTTATTGTAATATAGTATAAGGAAATGTAATTAATATTTTCAGTTTATTTATTTTAATATTCACATGTATTATATGTTTATTATATAAAACAAAGCAAAACTTAAACTTTTTTTTTAGTGTGACATATTATAAATTTATAATACAAATAAGTATCATAGATTCTAATTTGTCCAGAAATTTTTAAACTATTTGTAAATAAGTATCATTAAATTATTTTGATCAATGGAATTTTCATTAAGTTGACCAATCATTTATCAGATTATAATTTACTTCCATTCACAATCTTCTTATCTGACTTCTTTTTTTTCTAGTTTGTTAGCTTTAAAGGTGATTAGTAAGTTATTGCTCTATTGATTCTTCCCGAGTCTTAACTATAAGATGTAAGAGATTCTCTAATTGAGATAGTGAACAATTTTGCAATAGCCTTAAGTCAAAAATTATTTGCTGTAACTGTTTAATTTAAAAAAAAAAAATTGTGTCTGTATATATACTGATAAAAATAATAATTGAACAAAAGGAAAGATCAATACGAAGATATTTAAACACAAATTTTGCTTACAATATATGTATATTCTTTTTAAAAAGTGTCATCCATCCATGTTTGAAGTCATAAATGAGTATTATTTTAGGTTGGTCGAGAATAAGTAATCAATACGTAATATATATAATCATCATAATTATTTACAAATAAAACAATCTAATCATTAAATAAAAGGGACTATCAAACCATTTATGTCTCTTTTTTACCAGTTATAGTTAATCTTTAACATTGTTGGCTTTAACTGTCAATGTCATTTTAAAAATATCCCTAAATTAATAAAATATCGTGTAATATTGATGTACTGTACTTAATTATTCGTACACGCAAATAATTCTAAAGTTTTGTAATGTTTAAATTTGTCATCATATTTGTGGAATATATTGTATTAGAAAATAGCAGTGAGGAGTTTTTAAATTTTGTAGTGAATATAGTATTAATTAAAATAATATAATTACTTTAAATGATAATGATCATACAATCAACTTTCAATCTTTGATGGTCATCAGACTAAGAATTCTGCACTATCACATGATCACCATCTCTTATGCTAGCACATAACTGTTATTAAACAAGTAAAACTTTCCATACAGTAGTGCCACCCTGTGCCAACCAAAATAATCAATGGATGCCGGAAGGCATGTACATAAAATCCCCATCTAGTGCCTATTCATCCAATATCCCCAGATTAGTTTCTGGCTTGTAGCCTTCATCAGTGAGGAGCTCTCTGAACCAAGGCTACCTCACTGATGAGCCAGAAACTAATCTGGGGATATTGGATGAATAAGCACTAGATGGGGATTTTATGCACAAACCTTCTGGCATCTATTGATTACTCTGATTGGCACAGGGTGGCACTTCTGTATGGAGAGTTTGGCCTGTTTAATAACACTATTAAACTTATTTATGACCAAATTCTTTTCAGAGTACTGGTTACATTTCTTGATACAGCATCCAGCTTCTTTAAAAAAAAAACATGCAACTATAAATAATTTTCTTCTTTTCTGAGCCAATGTAATACACAACTGTTAATGAAAACATCTTCAGAACTCTTGAGTCACATTACTATAAGCTGTGAATGATATACTTGTTATATTGAAAGCATGCTAGACAGTAATAAAACTGAATATTTAAAAACTACCTTTTCTGAGGATGTTTTCATTAACAGTAGTGTATTAAAAAACATTATAAAAAGGTCTCATCTGTTACGGGTGCCCTCTATATATTGAGATCCACAAGCAAAGATCCTGGGTTTAACCAATGTGCTAATAAATGTTATTGGATATGAGAACAGGATTGAAGGGGCAAGGTGCTACATTTAAAGACAATTGCTTAAAGATAGCATGACAATTGCTTAAAGATAGCATGACATAGTAATACCTATCAACCCAAAATGATTAGAAATACACCTGAGAAGAGATGGAATCAGTACATCGACCAGGAACTCTTTTAATATAACTTTTAAAAAAAAATATTTCTTTATTTCTAAATATCGGATTATAATTAAAATATAATAAGTTTCAAGAATATCCAAAAATTAACCTTGATATGCACATTTTAAAATAAGACAAAAAAAGAAAAAGGTGGAAAAACAAATCTAGTTTGATTGCTGTTTGTCTTTGTACTAGTTTCTTTAAACCCTGCCTCTCATGTTATAGAAACATGTTTTTATAATCAGATTTTAATCCATCCACTTCAAAAATCTCATTTGAAGCTTTTAGTTTTTCAGTTAAATTTTAAGTACTTTTTGCCCCTTTTAAAAACAAAAGCTGGTTGATGTTTTTCAGTAAGTATAGATTTAAATTTTACACACATATTGCACATATATGTGCATACTTACTACACATATTTATTTTTTCTTATGAGAAATTAAACTACATTAAATAAAGTTTTCTAATTAATTTTTATTTTAAATTATCATTATCTTTCTTAATAAAATAACTTGAGTGATGTAAGTTTGACGTTTGCATTTTCAGATTAAACAAATTCTTTTGCCTGTTTTTCTTTTAATTAACCTATACTCTTCATCTGCTTTGTGAATTGATTCATGATCATTGCTAATGTTTAATTTGTTTTAATATAATAGTAGTAAACATGTTTGTTTAGTAACAAGTTAAGATAGTTGCTTATTTAAATTTCAAGCTCTTTGTTTGAATTAGTTCATGTTTCAATATTTAAAATCTAATAGCACACAGTTTCAAAGTAGTATCATTTTGAGCTGGATATTTTTGAAGTATTGATTCTTATATATTTATTTCGCGGGGTGGTGGTGCTGAATTTCTTAACTAAGTGAGGTCATTTAATATATATATATGGGTTGCGGAAAGGAGTTCATTGTAAACTGAAAGGAGACTTTTTGATTCCTCTTGCAACCCTTAAAGGAACCAAGCAAATTAAATCCTTAATGTCTACTACATATGTTCTTGTCATTGTGGCTGTTATTACTATGTGATTATTCATATATTATACAAATATGGATGGGTTGCTCACCACATTAGCCAGCATGGTGAGTTTATTGGCTTATTTTCTCTGAGTTTAAGATCAAAAACAGCATGGTCTTTCTTTTCAGCTGCTTGATAGCTCTTAACTGAAATATCAGTTGAGTTTTCTTGAAGGCAGACTAAATGTATGTGTGAATGAAATTTTTTTTCCTAATAGAGATTTACAATTATGACAGACAAAAAACATGATCTTTATTCTCAAGAAGCTGTAAATTCACCAACCAAGGCAGCAGTTGGTAGCCAATGATGGAAGGTGCTAAGAAACTTCTTACTATGATGACATTTTATTTAGATATTTGCAACTGTAGAATACTTTCAAGTGAAGAAAGATTACAAGAATTGAAAGAATTATCTCATATTAAATGGGACATTATTGGACTTTGTGAAGTTAGAAGAAAAGATGAAAAGACAATTGATTTAAAAAGTGGGCATGTACTATATTACAAAGACACAAATATTGGAAGTACAAGTGGAGTAGTATTTACTATAAATAAAAAGTGGAAGAAGAACATTGCGAAGATTGATGGTATATCGAACAGAGTGGCAAGATTAGTTATTTGACTTAATAGCAGATACCAAATGCTGATAATTAAGATTTATGCCCCAAAAAGTTTTCATAGTGATGAAGTAGTAGAGGATTTTTATATGGATGTACAAAAGGCTTTTGATCAGACCAACAACATTTTAAAATTGTTATGGGAGACATTAATGCTAGAATTGGTAAACAATTGAAAGATGAAAATGATGTAGTTAAATTTGGTTATGATGAAAAAAATCATAGATTTATGGAGTTTGCAGAAAAAAAAACAACTTTATATTATAAATTCTCTTTTTGAGAAAATGTTAAATGGAAATACACATTGAAGGATCCAGATGAATGTACAGCAGAATTTGATTATATTTTAACTAACAGAAAATATGTATTTTATGATTGTAATGTTCTTAATACATTCAACACAGGAAGTGATCATTGTTTAGCAAGATGTAAAATACAAAAATTAAGGAAAAACAATATTAACAGTTGATGCTCCTAATCTTCAGTAAGATTTTAATGAATTTAAAGTAGAATTTGCCAAGTCATTTTCAAATGTTAGCAGGTTTTGAACATGATTCAGATTTCCATGAAATCAATAGGTAAATAACTGATGCATTTTTAAAAATTGCAACAAAGATAGCTGGTAAAAAAAGCAATTGACCAATAAAATTTCTTACCGAGACTAGAGAATTTATGAAGAAAAGAAGGAATATATAAAAATGATGCATTAAGAAGGATTGAATATCTCAAATTTTTAAAATGGTGTGAAAAAGAGTTGATAATGATAAAAAATATATAAATGTGAACTAGCAAGGAAAGCTATAGAAGAGAATAAAAGTCTCAAGAAAGTAAAACAACATTTTGGTGTTGGTAGGAAACATTTCTGCAATGAGGAAAAAGACATACAACTATTACTGGAAAGAGAGATAACATCATGAAATGTGTAAAATAGTTCTAATAAGAATTATATAGTAATAAAGAATAAGTATCTCCTACATCTATTACATCTTCTGAATTGCCCAGGATTTTAAATGAAGAAGTGTTGTCTACAATTAAAGTTATGAAGAAGGAAAAAGCTTCAGCTAATGATGGAATTACAACCGATATCTTAAAAGAAGCAGGTGAAGAAATATATTTTTTTTGCAAAGTTATATATCAAATGTCTAAATGATAAAGATGTATCAGATTATTGGAAGAATGCAGTATTAATATTAATATTTAAAAAGAAGTGATAATGATATTAGAAATTACAGATCTATCAGTCTTTTATTAGTTTTATACAAAATTTTTACCAAGACAATTATAACTCATCGAAAAAGAACTTTGGATTTCAACCAACCAAAAGAACAAACTGGATTTAAAAATGGTTTTAATACAGTGGATCTTATTCAAGTATTGAGAGAAGTTATAGAAAGAGCCAATGAATATGCATTGTCATTATGCTTTGGAATTGTAGATTATGAAAAGACATTTGATTCTATAAGCATTTTTTTCAGTGATTGCAGCATTGGATCATCAATGTTAGAGACTCAGGATATTGCCATATTCTGAAGAATATTTATAAAAATGCAACAGCAATAATTAGATTACACAATGATACTAGGAAGATTAACATTGAGAAGGGTATACAACAAAGTGTCTCCATATCTCCAAATTTTTTTATATCAGTACTGCAAAAAGTATTTTGTGGATTAAAATGGGAAGCTAAAGAAGTGAAAGTAAATGGAGATTATTTAAGTCATTTAGATTTTGCAGATGATGCAGTTATTTTTTCAAATAATGCTTGAACTTTAGAAAATGTTATGTTTTATTATGAAAAAAGTAAAGACTAAAGATAAATGTTAATAGGACTAAAGTAATGTTCAGTGGATTTTTTCAAAAGGTAAAAATAAAGATTGATAATGTTGAGTTAGAAGTTAACTACAATTATCTCTGTCAGATTATTACTACAGATGTAAACATAATGGATGAAATTAATCATAGAATTAAAGTTGGTTGATGTGCTTTTGGTAAAAATAATATTAAAAGAAAATATATCTATGTGTTTGAAAAGGAAGGTTTTTAAGAAATGTGTTCTTACCAGTTCTTACTTATGAATCTAAGACTTTGACACTTAAAAGAAGAGCAATACAAACTTCAAAAATACTCAGTAAATGATAAAGAGATGCCTGGTAGTAGTAACAGGAAGAGATTGAAAATGGAATGCATGGGTAAGAAAACCAACAGATGTTACTGACATCATTGAAAGAATTAAGAGACTGAAGTGGTATTGGGCTACACATATTTCTAGAAGAGATCATAATATATGCACAGTTGAAATCTTAAACTGGATTCCAAAAGATTGTAAAAGACCCAAAAAGAGACCACATATGAAATGGATGGATAAAATAAGGAAGTGTGCAAGAATGATGTGGAGAAGAGAGGCTAGAGATCAGAGAAAATGAATTGAACTTGGAGAGACCTTCATCCTGCAGTGGATTGATATTGATTGATGGTGATATATATATATAAAAAAAAAAAAAAAAATATATATATATATATATTATAATAATATATAAAAATATAATATATATAAAAAAAAAAAATGAGTTTTATAAACCAAATTAAATACTTATTATAGATTAACAATTATAATAATAATAAATAAAACTGTAAAATATTAATAGTGAGAATAAATATTCCTAATAACTAACTATTATAATAACACAGAAGCACTTTTAAAAAAATTACAAAAGTAATCAAAAGTACTCTGTGTTTTTTATAATTATTATTGTAAATATTTATTGACAGTTAATATTTTATAGTTTTATATAAGTTTTATGTGTATATAAATAAATTTATTTTGGTTGTAAAATTAAAAATAGCATAACAAATTTTTGTATTTTTAATGCTTTCAATGTAAATTATATTTGCCTGCAGTTTATCTTGTTTTTTCAACATTTATTTTTATCTCTAAAAAATATAAATTAATGGAAAACATTGTTTTAAATAATTAGAAAGTTAGCAATTAAAAATATTTTTTTATAAAATCCAGAGAGAATATCAATTATTTGAGTAGAGGTTTTTTTTTTTGCAAACTAGAACAAAAAATTAATTCTATATTTAAAAATAATCATTTTATTTTTGAAAATATGTAGAAAAGGAAAAGCAAATCTTAGATAGTTTGATGTTTTTCAATGTTTGAGAAATTGAATATGTATGAGGAAGTAGCAATAAAAGCAAGTTACTGAGGATTTAACAATGATAGTATATTATATTGTTACCATTAGAATTAGATCTAAGAAATAATCTTATTAAATATTTTGTTTAGATTATTGTTTTATATAGAGCAAAAACTAGACAATTAGGAAATGTGATGAGAAAGAGAGTATAAAGAATAAATTGAAAAAATAAAAGGAGAAATGTAAAAGCAGAATAAATAAAAAAAAGATGCCTCTTTTTAAAGAAATTATGAAGAAAAGAGGAACTGAATTGGGCATGTATAAGAATTTAAAGGCAGAGAAGTAATTTTAAAAGAAAGAGGGAAAAAGTTTTTTTTTTTTTAGTTTCCAAAATAATTTATTAAAGATTATATTAGTACATTAAAGGTTATTTGGTATATATTTTGTTTAGAGTGTTTTCTCATTCCTTCATTTGGTTTTCCTGAATTTGAGTCAATTACTCTTCTGTTTTCTCCTTTTTGGAACATCCTGCTGTTGGTTGGGGCATGGAGAGAATAAATCCAGCATATCCCAAATCATGGTAAAAGTAACCCCTGTGGTTATCAGGTTATCTCTTGTTTTTTTTTTTTTTTTTAGATTGCTCTGCATGAAGTTAATAGGATTAAAATTTTGATGATTAAATACTAGCTTACATCTAGTAATCTATAATAGATGATCAAGAATTAATGAGAGTCTAATTTCTGGGTATGATCCTTTTCTGATACACTCTTTCAAATTAAGTAATTTAGATTAATTTGCTTTGATCCGACTAATTAGTATATTTTTAAGTTGCATTAGCTGATTACATCTGAATCTGAAATGGTTGATGGTTTCATCTTCTTTTTTGCAAATCATGCAGGTTGAGTCAATTTTTGAGTACCCTCTTTTATTAACTAAAAATCCATTAGTAGGTAATGGAATTTACATTTGTTTTGATTAGATAATCCAAATATTTGGACTCTAAGCCCCATCTTTTAAATTTCCTTATTAATTTATCATTTAGATGGCTAAACTTGAGATATGGTTTTTTAAGTCAGTATGCTTTATACTAAAGGTCTGCCAGTATATTAATTTGTATTGAAGTATGTCTTTATTGATTGTTGATTGCATGTTTAGAAAATTGAGCAAAAGACAGAAAGGTTTGGGGAATTGAATAGATAACTTTATTTTATTGGAAAAAGTAACTTAATTTACATTTTCTCTCTTATATAAATAGAGGTTGCTTTTAATAATTAATTCATAGAGATAAGATAATTCTTTTTTTAAATTGTAAATAAACATTTTTTTCATGTTGGGAAAAGATAAGCAATCATTTACTAACCAAATAAGCATAAATTTAGGCGTATAGAAGATCAGTATTCTTTAATAAAAATGACTGCATTTATTCTTTTAATATTTATTTTTTATAAATACCTATTACCCTTTACCATAATTTGTTGTAACTATGTTAATATGTCAATGTCAATATAAAAATGTCATTCATTTTGATGAGTTCATTGAAATATAATGAAAAAAAAAAAAGTACTATTTATTTGGTTTGTTTACAATTTGTTTGTTTGCATTTACAAACTATTATATATGAATATTTATTATATGTGAGTTTTGTATATACTCTGGGCACATGTATATATTTTTGCATAATGTTTTTTATATACACAAATTAAAGACGACAATATATATTTGATAAAGAATAAAAAATAAATAGCTAAATAATATATATCCATCTTATTTGTTTTCAAATCTTCACATGGATAATAGAAAATCTTGTACAAGATGCATTTAAGATGCACACACGTATATATAATGCAGTCATTTTAAATATATATGCAATTTATTTTTAGAATTATAAAACAAAACAAAATTTTATTTTTTTATTAATTTTTAGTTTTTTTTAATTTAATTTTTTATTTATGGGTTATTAAAATTATGGGTATTAAGATCAAAGAATGACCGGGTGCTGGGGATTATGTAATTTATATTTTTTTTAATATTTATTTTTAGATCAAAAAAATATGAGAATTATTGGAAAGCAATATTGTAAACAACTAGAAAGCATAATTAAAAATATTTTTTATAAAATCTAAATAAAATATAAGTTAATTATTTATTTATTTTACTTATTATTAGCTAAAAACTAATTCTACCTTTGACAATAAGTAGTTCTATTTTGTTTTTACAAAAATAATAAATGGTTAGAAGAAAGTGACTATTAATTGCTTTTATATATAAACAAATTTAGCCATGATCAATCCCCTAATATTAGATTTTGCATAATTCATTTAAAACGTAAATTTAAAATATGTATATAAATTTTTTAATTTTTGAATTCTTCTGATGAAATGCAAAAAATACAATTTAAACCTTCAAACCATTGAATTTGTTTAAAAAAGATGACAGCCATTTTCTTATGATAATATTACTTCGCAATAAATAAAACTTTATTTTTTATTAATTTTTTTTTAAATTTTATTTTTTAAAATGTGTATTATTAAAAGGAAGGGGTATGTAATTTATATTCTTTTCAATATTTATTTTTAGATCAAAAAATATAAGAATTATGGGAAAACAATATTGTAAACAACTAGAAAGCAAAATAATTAAAAATATTTTTTTTTATAAAATCTAAAAGAAATATAAGTTAATTATTTTTTTTTTTACTTATTATTAGCAAAAAACATTCTATATTTGGCAATAAGTAGTTCCCATTTTATTTTTACAAAAATATTAATGGTAAAAGAAAGTGATTATTAATTCCTTTTATATTAAACAAATTTACCATGATCACTCCCTAAATATTAGATTTTGTACAACTCATTTAATAGTAAATTTAAAATATATATATCTGTAATTGCATGATATAATATACTATATTTTTTGTATGATAAAATATTTATCATATTTTAAATAGTAGTCTATGGATATTTTGAAAATTTTATAATTAATAATATTTTGTTTGCTCCTAATAAATAATAGAAAACTTGCGTTGTTAGCCGAGAGGTATCGCAACCGCCATGCAAGCAAGTAGTTGGTTGCAGACGGTTGTGGGTTCGCGTCCCGGCCGATGCTATGACATATGGGGGAAAAATTTTTTTTTGTCTTTTTTCAATATTAAACAGAATTACTATTAAACTTTGAATAATGTGTTGTATTTTTAATATGTAGCAGTGCTTTCTGTATACTTTGCATATGTTGGATAATCTTTGCCATAGTATCAATGTATGTATGTTGAGAAACATTTGTATTTGTCAAGCAATAATTATGATGGTTAGTATGATCTAATTTTTTTTACCTGAAAAATTATATATTTTACAGAAACTGGCACTGACAGAAAAAATAAAAATAAAAACGGCAATCTTAGAATCAGAAAATTCTGTTTTTTTTTTTAAAAAGATAAATGGCCAAATTAATCATAATTAAGTATCATGGAATTAATATTTTATCCTGAAAATTGTACTACTTAATTGTAGTCTCTTGATCTTCACACACATCATAAAAAACATTAAGAGCAAGTGACATTTTTTTTTGTGTGTGTGTGTGAGGCTGTACAATTGTTGGTTTCTGTAAAACACTCAGAATAATTAAAATCAAATTGATAAGTGTCATTCACTACATTAATGAATTTTTTTTTTTTTCAAGCACAAATAAAACTTTTAAGAAAAGTATATTAAGTTTGCTTAAAAGAGTCACTATATGAAAAAAGACAAAAATCAATTTAAAAAAAAGAATAGTTACAATATTTTCATGGACAAAAAGCATGAAAATATGTAGATGAAATAGAAATGACTGCAATTACAACAAATTGCAAAGATTACAGAGATCCAGAAAAATGAGGAAAAAGAAAACAATTCAACTGATAAAGAGGAGGCATTTCTAACATGTAGTGAAGTCATTGCCTTTCTTGTAACATTAAAGAGAAAGTGCATATATGAAAGCTGTTGTAAAGTTGAAAATTTAGGAAATATTTTCAGAAATATAAAAGAATACTTGACTTTTTTTTTTTTTTAAATTATATTAATTGATACCCCCCTCCCTTTTTTTTTTGGAAGAATAAATGTAATTTTTATATAAGAAAAAATATTAATTAATGACTTGCATAGTATTGAACATAATTTATATTTTTCTTTCTCTGTAATATATAAAGTTGATGATAACACTGTATAAATTATTATTGTCATGCGGTAAAAAAATGAAAAAGAAAGAAGGTATGCATATGAAGGAATGCAGAAAAGCATTGCATATTTCAATTACTGATTCAACCTTATGAAGATTACCAAATAATTGCTAGGTGTAAATACTTTAAAATCAATAAAAATAATCATATCAAAACTTCATTTTAGTAAATTATATTTCTTAGTATAAATCATTACAACTGTGTTAATTCCAGTGCTTTGTAGCAGAATTTATTTTGGAAAGAAAATTATAAGCTTAATTCTTGGTTTTAATGTGCATGCCAAAACTTCATCAAATTTAATCCGTCTCAAAAAATTAATTCAAATCCATTAGTATAATAATTAATGACAATTGGTTTGATTGAAATATTTGTAATTATGACAGAATAACCAAATAGTTGAAAAGCTTCCATTCAGTTTTAAATCTCTAATCTTTCTCTTTGCATAAAGTTAATTAATATATTTAGGTATGTATGCTTAAATGTAAATTAGAGTAATTAGAAACTACTTCTTTGTAGCCTTTTTTATTATTGTAAAGGCATTTCATTAAGTTTTATTAGTGATAGTCCTGTCTCATTTATACCATTTATTCTATAATGTCATATATAAAGCTACATTTTACTCTTGTTTTTTGAAACTGCATCATAAAATATTGAATTATCTTATATATATATATTATTAAGGTGTTTTATATAGCAATTTATATTTTTGAAGTAGAGCTTCATAATTATGAAAAGTTGTAAGCTTATCTTTGTAAAAAAAATATGTAAAATATTCTATCAACATATTGTCAATATAAGAACAATTTGCCTTTTTAACTATCTTTAGTGTTTTTATGGTTTAGTATTTTAATAGATTAGCAAGGTTCAGCAGCTAAAAATTTAATAAAATGTCACATGACTCCCAACTTACATATTGCTGTTTTACCAGTATACATTATTCTTTCATCATCTCTGTACTACTTACTGTAAGTTTTATTTACATATGATAGTGCAGGGGTCCCCAACCTTTTTGCATTTAAGAGCACATTCTATAATACCGGCGGATGTCGGGCACCATTTATTTTTTCAATATAAATTTATAGTTGGATATTGTTAATAATACACATAATGTACAAAAATATATTTATTTCAAAAATAAAATTTTAACATATACTTAACCTTTATATTTTTACGCTGTAAAAGTATAGTATGCCCTACAATTTGATTACAATATAATACAATAATTTATAAGAAATTTTAAAAATTAAATTTATTTGTATCAGATAAATAATTTTTATCATGTTTGGATAGTGATGGGTACACGTAAAATGGTCTGCGGGCATAGGGTTGGAGACCCCTGTGATAGTGCTTAATAAATCTCTTATCATGTGCTGTCCCATCCAATATTACCAAATTAATTGCCATGTGCACTGTTTCAAAATCCAAAGCTCTTCTCACTGATGAAAACCATAAGTTTAAAACTAGTCAGGGAATATTGAATAAGGCAGTGCAGAATAGAGATTTATTAAGCATTATCGTCTGGCACTTGTTACTTACTAATAATGCATACAGTAAATTGCACAGAAGTGGTGAAAGAATAATATATGTAGCTAAACGTTTTTGGATTAATTCTATTTGATAATAATAATAAAAATATATAACTCATCACTTTAATGATTTGATTCTAGAAACAGAACACAATTATTGTTGATACCATCTTTGTATGAAATTTTTTTTGTATGATTAATATCACTTTTTCTCACCTACTTGTTATTTTTCTATTCCAACTCTTCTTCAACTTCACTGATATCCATTTCATTACATTGTGTTCAATTTTCAAGCTGTATATATGTGTGTACTATGTATGCACAAATACAGATTTTATGATTGTAGAATCTTTGGATAATGAAACAGAGTCACTCATCATCATCAATGAATAATTTACACCTTACTCATCAACTTTCAGAAAAAATATTAAAAGTATATTGTATTCAAAATTTATTATAAAAGAAATCTTTTCAACATATATTATGTTTTGGTTAATCAAGAAAAAAAAAAAGAGAAAAGGACTGTATTATATATTCCGAAAGTATTTAATTTCAGTAATGTCATTTTTTTAAAAAAATCAAATAAATAAGCAATTAAAGTTTAGAAATTAGAAGTCAACTGAGAAATCAACATATAATCAAGTTTCACAAGTATAACTGAAAGTTATAAAAATATATTTATTGCATTTAACAAGTAATGAATGAAAAAGTGTTTACGTTTTGCTTTAATTTAGCATAGTAAAATAAGGTTACTTAAGGTTAGTTTGCTGCTAAGCTTTTAGAGTTGTATATTTTTGTACTGAAGTAACTTAGGAAACACCCACGCTTCCATTAGAGAGCAATTAAAAAATAAATACAGTGGGGTAAGATTGCCGCTTGCAAAACAGGCATCTTATAAAGAAATGACAAATAACACGTTTGTTTCGGATTAAGATATAACATCCATGATCATTAGCTTAAATTATTTTTATAAATTATTAAAGGAAAATAATAATGTACATGATAGTTTGAATAAGTTGAAATGATATTTATTAAATGAATTGTTAAAAAAAAAAAAGTACTTTTATTTATAAATATAAAACAGACTTGCTGTAAAAGAGATCTTTATCGATACATATAGTATTTTATTTAACCAGTATATACTTTTTAATGCTTTTATTTCTCTCTCTCTCTCTTTTGTTGTCTACTTATCATTATTTAAAAGTAAATCCATGTATACCGTCTTTAAATGGCCTTCTGGTATAGTGATTAGAACAATCATATTCGTAAACTAAAGCTTTTATCCTGGCCTGATGAAACTTTGAAAATAGTCACCCCATCTTGATCTCCTTATTGTTTGGTAAATGTATATCTAGCGATTGTTAGCTAATGAGTAAACCAAAGAAAGAAAACCATAAACCATCACCAATCAGAAACTGTCTAACCTAGTAAATTATTCTTTTCATTATTATTTCGCTTTTGGAGAATGGGCAGGTTTTTCTTTGTCCTGCAGCGGATGAAAAGATTATTTTTATTTTGTCCATATATATTATATTTCTCATTTTGGAGATGCTTATAAATAATTATCAATTATCATTTTATTTTTTTACAAAATGAAACAAATATTATTAAGAATGTTTTTCTCCATTTTTTTTTTTCAGCAGATGAAAAAAATAGACACATTTAAAAAAAAAAAACATAATAAGTTTACATATTTGCTTACACCAACATCTACCTGTTCTATGTATATATAATTTGTGTGGATAAGAGCTTTTTAATTTCTCAGCAATTCACTATACAGTAAATAAATAACTACATCACTCATTCAAGGCCTGTATATAGTATATACTGAATCTAGACTATTAATGTTATGTACACCAAAGCCAACTGCATATAATCAACAAATTGTGCACAACCCAAATATTCTTATTATTTAAATTATAATAAATAATTCAACTTCACATCTAACAAAGTAATGTTTATATTGTGTTAAAATGCAGATATGTGAAGCTATGATAAAAACAAAATATAAAGGTTAAGCGCTTTCAGGAACGTCTAATTTCCATATTCATAGCATATGATGGAAGTGCTGGTAAAATATTATGTATAAACATAGCACATGCAAATTTATGCAATGCATTTAAATGGCCCATTTTTTAGAAATGGAGAAGCAGGATTTTTTCTGATTAATGATGTTGGCATCATCTGCCATAAAGCATGCTTCTTTTACCTTACATCTTGCACCGTTCCACTCCATGCAAAGTGTTTTTGCCAATGCAAATTCAAACGCATGACAAGTAGACTTTGGGGCTGTAAAAATATCAAGTTATATTCAGACTTGATTCATGTTCTATTACATAAATAACAATGTTGCAAATCTCTAGTGGCTAAAGTGGCACGAGTTTTCCCATAATAGACTGCTTTGCATCCATTCTGGGGGCATGTGATTTTGTAAGCTTCGTGGGGGTTTGTTTGGGTGATATTCAATCTGGAATTATTAATAAGTCTATTGGTTGCAGGTGATATATGAAAACTCAAGTTAAATGAGGTAGCAAATGTCTTGCAGAACTTTTTGGACAAAGAAGGTATATAAGGTAGTAGTATCCATGGTGTATCATCTTTAATGTGGTTAGTTCATAGTCTATCATGAAAATATTTAACTTTTTTGTTAATAGTTTCATATTTAATTCTTGTGTTGGTCAATTCTTTTAAATAATTAATTAGATGATTTTTGCGATCAGATTCAAATTTATTGATGAGGTGGTTCTGAAGAGAAAAGACGAAAGCCCTGCTAATTTAGATACTATGAGTGAGTTTGAATTCAGGTGGATATAACTTCATATCTCCAGTGGTTTGATCTGCATGTTGTAATTGAGTTGTGTAGGGTCTCTTTATACTTGAATATTCAGGTACCTAACTTCTTGTTTTGAGTTTTCCCATGCAATATTTAGCATTAAATTCATGTGTGCTTAGAGTTCATTTTGAATTTTTATTGTGACCTTTTCAGATGCAGCTATAAACAAGTCATCTATGTAGCATGTGTATAATGTGTTAGGTATTGATGTGTAATGGTTAGGTAGGATCTGTTTATCATGATAGTTAAGAAAAATTCTGGAAATGATACCGCTCTTTGGAAGATCCATAGGCCATTCATCTTTCATGTGGAACCATTTGCCATCACATATTGCCATATCCAGCCATGCCAGAAAATCAATAATGAAATTGAGGTGTGTTTGTGGACAATTATTATTTATGAGCTCAGTGTTGATGATATCAGTTGAAAGTTTGTGATTTATAGAATCATATAATTCAGTTATGTCAAGCGAAGCAATTTTAAAATTAGGTTTCAAAGTGGCACTCTTAATTTGAGTGACAAAATAAAATGAGGATTTAATAGTATAAGAACCAAATCCTATATCATCAATAAGCCACTGATTTATCATTTTTGCAGTATTAAATAATGTACACCACTGAAATTCAACATGAGACTAAGAGGAGCATTTGGTCTGTGTAATTTGACATTTGCAAACATTCTAGGGGTATTGAGGAGGAAGGGTACATGTGATAATAATCTACTTTTGAAAATGCTTTATTAAAGTGAACCCAAAGCACAGAAGAAATAAATTTCTCTCTGTTCAGCTTGTTGTTAAAGCTGGTGACTGCCTCACATTTTAATTTGTTGATTTGAAGATTAATATTATTTATGTGTTCACTTTTATCCATAAGAACAAATTTATTTCCCTTGTCCTCTTTCATACATATGATTGTGTTATCATTTAGGAATTGTTTTGTCAATCTACCCCCCCCCCCAGACAGTTTACAAAATCACATGCTCCCAGAATAGATGAAGAGCAGTCTATTATGGGGAAACTCGTGCCACTCTAGCCACTAGAGTTTTGCAACATCATTATTTATATAAAGAGCATGATCAAGTCTGAATATAACTTGGTATTTTTAGAGCACCAAAGGTCTGCTGCCATGTGTTTGAACTTGGAACAGCAGAAATACTTTGCATGGAGCAGAACAATGTGAGACATAAGATAAAAGAAGCATGCTTTCTAGCAGACGATGCCAAGACCATCAATTAGAAGGAATACTGCTTCTCCATTTCTATAAAATGAGCCATTTAAATACATTGCATAAATTTGCATACACTAAGTTTATACATAATATTTTACCAGCACTTCCATCATATGCTATGAATGTGGGATGTTCCTGAAAGTACTTAGCCTTTATATTTTATTTTATCGCTTCATGTTACTGCATTTTAGCGCAATATAAACATTAAATTATAATTTTAAATCATAAAAGGGTAGAATTTTTCTGATTTTTGTCTGTGCCTTTTCTCCATTCTTTTGTTTTTTACTGTCTTCATTCACCCATATTAATATAGAACCCATTTGTTATAAAATTCTCATGTTGTTGGTTATATCTATATTAAGTGTCACAATAAGATTCAGTGTTTTGTGCAACCAGATTTTTGTTTTATATTTACTTACCATTATTCAGACTCTATTTTGATTTAATTTTAATATAAAAACTTTGTATATGTGGTTAAAATTATCATCAAGTAAAAGTGATGAAGCAGGTTTAGTATACTGAAGTCCTTAGTTGCTATCATATCCAGGGCAGGGCTACCAATAGTGAAAAATTTGCAACTTTGGAAAGAGAAACTTCACTTGGCAAAAAGATTATTTGTTTAGGTAACTATTTGGGCAATTATTCCAACATATATATTGAATGGAAATGAAACATGGACAACAAATTGACATAACATAAAGAAGCTGAAAATTTTTCATTTAAAAATGATTTCCTAATTATTTAAAAATATAATATTAAAATCATAGATCATATTCTTCAATTTTCTGGATATAATAATTTTGAAATATCAAAGAAATTACTTCTTTTATTCTTTTTTGCCAAAAAAAATAATTTGGGCCAGCCAAGATTATTACAAAAATAATACTGAAGTACAACATAAATTTCTTTCATTGGGAATATGTGAATGAGATTACAATAAAGATAAAAGGAAAAAAATTGTTAGTTGATCTTAAGAAAAGTAGTGCAAAATAATAATTAGAATATATAAATAATTGATAGTAATATGATGTTTTAAAGAAATTTTAAAAGCAAACCCATGATTCTTTTACTACTATCTACTCTGTGGACTATAAATATGAAAAGGATACATTATCCATGTATTATTTTTTACTGATTTATAGCAAAGAATAAGTCAGTTAGTACCTTTAGGGAATATTGCCTAATTTCCAATTAAGAATAAATATGTTGCAAGCATTGGATAGCTCCTGGGTCAGCTATGAGCCAACCTCCAGAAAAAAGATCACAATTTTAGATATGAGCATGTTAGGATAATGCATTAACTATTGGTCTCTAAAATCCGTAATGATAGTAAGCAGTGAAGTACAAAAAAAATAAGCTTTTTAATGAAACAGTAATCAAACAAACATATAATTTAATGAAAAATAATAGAATCAATAATGTAAACTATTCCAGAGCCATCTATTAAAAGCAATAATCATCACATTGCAGTCAGAAATTTATTATAAATAGTTATCTTTTCTTTCTTCTGTTTTGATTTTATAAAAAAGATAAATTTTGCTTTTTAATAACATTGACCTTTAGAAAAAACGAGGAGAATTAAAAAGATGAGAATTTATTATGTTTATAAATAAAATAATTAAAAACAGTTATTTTTTATTATTATTTTAAAATATGAAGTTGAAACATTTTAACTTATATTAATAAAAATGCTATATTCAATAATTACACATATAAGAAAGCTAAAATAGTTATTTAAAATCATCAATTATTTGCTAAAAAGCAGATTATACATACATACCAAATTTATCTCTTCTAATTTTCAAATATCCATAATCATTTCTCTCATTAAGTTTATTAATCAACTTTTCCCTCTCTCTTTTTTTTTTGTCTCCTTATAATATATCTTTGATAATTCAACCCCTGAGAACGTGTGTAATTGGTTCTATTTCTTTTCAAAATTGTCTCAAAAGTAATTTATATATATATATCTGCATTTTTGATTTGATAAATATATAAAAAAATGTTTTCTTTTTTAAAAAAAAAAAAAATGCATTTATTTTATGTGAATCATAATTTTTTTACAAATTTGCCTTGACATTTTGATCCTGCACATTTTATCCTATATTTCAGCATATTTTATGATGATTAATAATATGTATATTATTAATATAGGATAAAAAAGAAAACATAATTAAGGGTATATAAATCTTGATAATAATTATAAAATATGGTCAAAATCTAGGATAAAATTTGTGGGGGAAAAAAAAATCTAAAATAAATATGAGTTTCTTAAAAAAATAAAAAGAATATTTTTTATATAATGTTTATTAATGGATGAATCATTTTGATAGAAAAAAAATTATTGGACAATTTTTATTAATTAATTACAACATTGTGTAATTTTAATAGTATTCTGATATTATCTTCCCAACTTATTTTCTTCACAGAATATTTTATTATAGTGAATTATATTAAAAAATTTAATATTTCATTTTTCACTCAAAGTTTATTCTTTGAGAGTTTTCTGTTTGTGATATGCTCTTTAATGATTTAAAGCTTTAATTATACATATTTCATTTCAAAATATTGAGATAATATAATAAATCATATAAAAAAGGTAGAAAACAATGGCATACCTATTATCTGACCATAGCACCTTTTATTTAGTTTTATTTTTATTTTATTATTCATCCTAATGTATTATACAGAAAAAATATCATTATTCCAGCCCTTTTGATGTTTGAGGATTAGTAATATTGCTAAATTAACTATAATTCAATAATGTATTTTTTATCCATTCATTACATCTAAGTACCCATATGCAGATGAAAAAAATCTAATATCAAATATGAATAATTATTAATTTTAAATACATTATATATATATATACATGCATTTTATATATTTATTTTAATATAATAATAAAAACAAAATCATTAGTAAATAATCATCAAAGTCTACTGGAAGTTTTAAGAAATTACACTGCTTGAATTCATCTCCTATTTGGGAAATTTTCTTAAAGAACCTATTAATAAAAATAATACTTAATTTTATAGGATTGAGTTACTCAACTGTTATCACAACTTTATTCTTTTGCATTAAATAAATTAATTTTATTCCACACATATTTTTTATTAGTAGGTAGGACTCAACCAAAAGGTTGGTCAATTTTACTATTAATTACATTCAAATTGAAACTGGATAAAATAATTTTTTACACCTGTTGACTATATATGTAATATTTAAATATATGTATATTGGAAATATTTATTATTTTATATGTATGCGACCATGTGTATCAATTGTATAAGAAAGATTGGATAGATGTAGAGAACTTGAACATTTGAGTTCAAGTCTCTTATAATTACATTAACTTTAGTATTGACAATATTCATATATTTAAATATTATATATTCAGCCTATATTCTGCCAATTCCTCTTCCTGTATAATTAAATGGGCATATTAAGGTCCTATGTGTGAGGCGTCTGATTGACTTAAAGTCAACATGGGTATGACAATAATATTGGCATCAACAAAGGCTTTGAGCATTTCATCCCTGGGTTTTCCATGATATAGATGGCTGAATAATTGGAAGTTGGAGAAAATTGAAGCTTGTACATTAAAATTTAAAGATTTTCTATTTTAATATAAACTGAGTATTGATTGTATATATGTGTGGGAGATGGTGATTGGACCAACTGATGAGTGCTGGGTCAGCACAAAATATGTACATTGGTGATAATTTATATTTTTCACTTGTATGTGGCGATGCATATTAGTTGTATAAGATAGATTGGATAGGTGTAGGGAGCTTAAAAGTTTGAGTTCAAGTCCCTTATATATATATATATTTAAAACATGTAACATTTACTATTATCTGCAATTTTCGGTGTTAACACAATGATTTGGAATTAATGAAGTGGATATGGAAATCTTAAGTTATTAATTAGAGGCTTTGCTCATTAATAAACATTCCATCAATTTATATTGACAGTTTGAAGCCAAAAAAAATGTTATTAATAAACTAGGTTGGTATTTTTATCTTGGGGAATTGAAATAATACCATATTTTTCAGCCCTTCTTAATATTTTAGTACAGTTTTTTTTAATATATTTTTTAAACTTTCTTTATGAAAGATATTATTAATTAGCATATTGGATTTTTCATATATTTTTCTCTGGTTAGTAAAAACATCAATTATTGTAAATTAATTTTTGCTGACACTATATTTCTAATTTTAAATATGTTTATTTGTAAACACTGATTATTAATGATTAATTAAGTGGAAATTATATAGTATACATTTATACAGTGTTTTTCTTTCTCTTCCTAGTACATATTGTTATAACAGGTTCTAGTTAATTTTATATAAAAGAGAAAGATATAACTATGTGTGCAATGTAGATTTAAGTCATAAAATAGTTCCAACACCTTGAAAAGGGCAAAAATCAATGTTTGCCATAAAGAACTTTTCTGTATTATTACTGTTATTATATATATATTGCTGTTATATATATTTTATATTATATCATGATTTATTTAAAACATAATAATATGGATGGCTGATCAGAATGACTTAAAAATCAATATGATTATGATGCAATATTGACACCAGCCAAGGCTTTAAGCATTCCATCATCAGATTTTCAACAATATGGATGACTGCAGAGTTGGAGAATGAAGAAGTTTGAAGCCTACATCTTAAAGCTTGAAAATTTGCCATTGTAATATAAAATAGGCACTGATTATATATATATATATGGGTATGGGAGATAATGCTCTGGTTCAGCACAAAATACCCATACTGGAGATCATTTATTTTTTCCACATGTATGTGGTCATGTATATTGGTTATATAAGATAGAATGGAAAGCTAAAGTCTATGTTCAAATCATTTCTATTTACATTAAAACATATAGATACAATTTATCTTCATCATAGAGTCATTCTCTTAAAAAAAAAGTTTGATTCTACACATGTACCTAACTGTTTTTTCATGTTTATAAATCTATTCTTAATTTTGTATTTCTCCTATATACTAATGATAACTCTTATTTTTATTTTCAGTAAGACATTTACTAGATTTATACTAATCAAATGGTTTATAGCATGGGAATTCATATGAATTTTTGAGTTTAGAAGTGACAGAATTTAGTCACAATCCATGAAACACTACCACTGCACTTTCATGCAGGCAAACAATCCATGACTTTTGAGCTCCAAAGTATGCCATTCTACTATTAAACCACATGAACATCTCATACATAATATATATTTTTTTACTGGAAGTTCCATCTGTTAAAAGAAAACAAAATGTTCATCTTTCGTAGACAAAGGAAAATATCAATCAAGCAAACAAAAATTAACGTTTAATTTTCTGTCAAAAATAGTTATACATTTTTATATATCTTAAAATATGCCTATATGAAAGTATTCCTTAAAAATATTTTAGCTCATTAATTAAATAAAACCATACCAGTGTTTATATGCATAGACACAAGATGTAACATAAAGTGATTCAGTGGACTACTATTCATCTAACTCCTTAATGCTTTCAATTTTCTTGACTACCAAACTTTGAGTTCAAACAACATATTAAAAATAATATGCACATCAGTAAATAGATTGATTTATATGTATATTTAAAAATAAAATTAAATGAAAATGCATTTTGCCAAGCGTTGGTGGTCCAGTGGTCAGCACAGTTGCCTTGCAAGCTGTTGTCGCGGTTCGCTTCCCTGCCGATGCTTTGACACATGAAAAAAAAAAAAAAACGCATTTAAGTGAATAGCTTATAAATTAATTAACTTGATTATTTGACGGCAGCTATTATTTTGTCTTAAAAAAAATAATTATTCACTTACCACAACAAGTGAAAACTTTAAAAAAAACAACTGGGAGGGATAGTGGAAACTTATCATTAAATCATCCCACAAAGCAAATATCACTTTATCGGCCTATTTGGATGAGAAAAGCGATAGCACTTCCGATCATTACATTGTAGTTCAGAGATTTGCTAAAGATCCATTTTTTGACCAATTTTGGACAACTAATTAAGTTACTTATATATCTGAAAACAAATTCTTAAGCCTATTTGAAACCTGGTTCAGATTCAAACTCAATTCATGGTTATAACAGATGAATATGTACTTCAGATTTTTATTTTTACTGTTATAAAATGAATTATATACCTAAATGTTCACTTTATATAAACAGCAATATTTAGAAAAACTATTTACAAAATCCTTTCAAAATGTTATTGCTTCATTTTACTGTGTGTGTTTTTTTTAAAATCTATAATTTGAATAATGTTCTTTGTAATGATGCTAACAAGATCTGAAATGTGATATATTAGACATATATTTTCTTCAAAATGGTTCAACTATTTTACATAGCAAATTGTAAAGATTTTAAAATTCAAAACATTCTAATTGCCTCATTTAGAAACAGAATGTGCTATTTTTCCTTTTTTACTTATAAATAGTCGTTTTAAAATTTAAACAGAGATGTAGTTTTAAATAGAGAAGAGCAAATTTAAATATTTATATTTTGATTTTTAAAAAAATTATTTTTACTTGAAATTATTTTATCTTTCAGACATATATAGATAACTAAGAAACAAAAAAAAAAAACCCATAAATTTGTGTTTCTATGAAATATGAAAAATATTTTTAAAATTACGTATTATGTGGATAAAAAGTAAAATTGAGCATTATACTTATTTGAAACTGATGAAATAAACCAGCGAATAAAACTAGATAGAAGTATATAAAGCAGCCCAAGTTTTGTTTTTATATCTCATAACATTCACCATTACATAAACTCAGGCCACTTTATTTTTGTACTTTTCACAAATAAGCTTTGCTCTTGAAGTAAGCTAGAATGATCAAACATTTGAATATGTATACTTGTGTTGACAAATTGATATTTTTTCATTGTGGTGCAAAGATATTTCTAAGCTTTTTGATTCTTCCCAGTGCATCACTTATCTCAACTCCTCCATTCACAACCATGCACCAGCACAGAATCTCACACTACTCTCTCTCTTACACACACACACACTCACTATGCATGCAATTTTGCAAATATCCATCATTTATCAGACTTAGTTTTAAATGCATTCAAAGGCATGTTTTAACAATGTATGTCTTAAGAAAGGAGCAGATAACTAAATAATAGTTTACTGTGATCAAATACTAACAGTTAATCACCGTCAACAGCAGTTTGTCATTGTATATATATAATGTTTATTGAGTGAGCTTTGGAGAATGAAATACTAAGAAAAAAATACAATTTATTTGTCTTAATAACACAATATTGATAAGTAATTAGTGAAAGTTGAAAATTAATGTCTAAAAAACGATTATTTAAATATCGAATATTTTAATGTTTCGATTATCTCAAAATCTGCTTTAATTTACGAAAGACTGAATAAATAAAGTAGTTTCTTCCTTTGTGACCTCTCCCCTGTATTTTTAACCTTATTAATGAGCTTGAAACTATATTAACTGCACCCTTGGGACAACTCCAAAGCTTTTAGTCTAAAAATTAGTTTCTCTTTCTGAGCGGAATTGTAGCTTCGGATAAGCATTTGTTGATAAAACGAGATAAATTTGTTCTAAAAATTGGCGTTTTTTTTACACTCAATTTAAAATAAGGCATTTTTATTAATGAAATTATTTTAGGATAACCTTTTGATAGTTGACTTTATTTTTTTTTTTTTTTGTAGTTATTGAAAGTTTTATTTAACAATGATGATTTTAATATACAGTAGTTTATGAACATCTGCAACATTTGGATTTATTTCGTAGATATAAATTTGAAAGGGTTAAAAAACAAAAAAAAGCACATGGAATCAAAAATAAAAAATAGTGTGAAAATACAAGTAGAATTATTAATTTAAATTTGTATATATAATAATTGACTTAAACTTGAAATACAAGTATACTTGGAGTCTAAATGTAATATAGGGGATTTGAACACTGACATTCAAGCTCCCTTCAGCCATCCACTATTTCATACAACCGATACATCTGACCACATACACGTGAAAAAGATAAATGATCTCCAATATTCGTATTTCATGCCGATCATCCCCCATACATATATATATAATGTGCTCGGTTTATATTAATTAAGATAGCAAATCTTCAAACTTTAATGGAATGGCTTCAATCTACTCCATCCTCCAACTCTTCAGTCATCCATATCATTGAAAATCTGATAGTGGACTGCCTAAATCCCTTGTTGATGTCAATATAAGTCATTCTGACCCCTCGCGTTAAGACCTTATCCATTTAAATACACAGAGACGAGGAATGGGCAGGATACAGGCTCAATTTGTAATATTTGAAATATAAGTATACTTTATTTATATATAATATTTAATAATAAATCGTGCTTTCACACTTCCAACGTAAAGCTATAACAACAAATTGAAAATTAAATTTAATGGCTAAGCGCTTTCAAAAAGATGTAGTTCTCATATTCATAGCCAGTTATGATCCTTTCTTTGAAATCATTATATAAATAAATCTGATATGCAAATTATATGCAAATGAGTCACTAAGACCATCTTTTGGATATCGCAAAACATGCATCTTTACGATTAATGGCGAAAGAGTCCTCTGCTATAAAGTATGCTTCTTTTACTTTTTGCCTAACATCATGTTGCTCAGTACAAACTAATTTTGCAGATGTGGGTTTGAACACATGTCCTGACAATTTTTGATGCTGAGCAAAAATTGAAGTGCATTCTGGATCCGTATGTGCCTTATTGTATTTATACCTATGTTGTGATATCCTAGTAGCTATGATGGCTCTTGTTTCACCATAGTATGATGCCTTACATCCATTATGAGGGCATGCCATTCTGTACACAGCCTGTGGGATCTGATCAGAAGCTATAGTGTCCTTAGTGTTGTTAATAAGCCTATTAGTTGAGTTAGGTGTATGGAAACTCAAACAAAATTCCTTAGAAAAAGTCTTATAAAACGTTTTATGTAAAGAGTGCATGTAGGGCAACAATATCCAAGGCCTGTTGTCTTCATCTCTGTGTTTTCCAATATTATTTACAAAACATCTAATTTTGTTATATACTATATTGCGCCTGTATCCTGATTTGATTAAGTTGTTAGTATAATTAATTAAGTTAGACCTTCTATCTGCCTCAAACTTGCACAAATTGTAATTTCTGAAAGGAAATGAAGTCAATCCAGCAAAGTTGTGAGTCATAGGTGTGTATGATTCATGGTGAATCTGTCCACGAACTTCTGGTGGCTTCATAATCATTGCATAATTAAGCATATTTCCTTCTCTGTGTACCTTGATATCTAAATATTTTACCTCTTGCCCCATATCTTCCCATATAATATTTAAATTTAATGCTGTGTTCGCTTGTATCCAATCCTTGATGTGCTCAACAATATTTACTGGAGCAGCAACAAATAAGTCGTACACATATCTCGTGTATATTATTATCTACTATGTTGTATTCCGATAATACTTGTTTTTCGTAAAAATTCAGATAGATTCTAGACATGATGTCACTCATGGGCAATCCCATAAGCCACCCATCTTTCATGTGGTACCACTTGCCTTCAAAGAATGGATACAAGCGAACACAGCATTAAATTTAAATATTACATGGGAAGATATGGGGCAAGAGGTAAAATATTTAGATATCAAGGTACACAGAGAAGGAAATATGCTTAATTATGCAATGATTATGAAGCCACCAGAAGTTCGTGGACAGATTCACCATGAGTCATACACATGACTCACAAGTTTGCTGGATTGACTTCAATTCTTTTCATAAATTACTATTTGTGCAAGTTTGAGGCAGACTTAATTAATTATACTAACAACTTAATCAAATCAGGATACAGGCGCAATATAGTATATAGCAAAATTAGACATTTTGTAAATAATATTGGAAAACACAGAGATGAAGACAACAGGCCTTGGATATTGTTGCCCTACATGCACTCTTTACATAAAACATTTTATAAGACTTTTTCTAAGGAATTTCATTTGAGTTTCCATACACCTAACTCAACTAATAGGCTTATTAACAACAGTAAGGACACTATAGCTTCTGATCAGACCCCACAGGCTGTGTACAGAGTGGCATGCCCTCATAATGGATGTAAGGCATCATACTACGGTGAAATGAGAGCCACCATAGCTACTAGGATATCACAACATAGGTTTAAATATAATAAGGCACATATGGATCCAGAACGCACTTCAATTTTTGCTCAGCATCAAAAATTGTCGGGACATGTGTTAGAACCTACATCTGCAAAATTAGTTTGTACTGAGTGGCATGATGTTAGGCGAAAAGTAAAAGAAGCATACTTTATAGCGGAGGACTCTTTCACCATTAATTGTAAAGATGCATGTTTTGCGATATCTAAAAGATGGTCTTAGTGACTCATTTGCATATAATTTGCATATCAGATTTTATTTATATAATGATTTCAAAGAAAGGATCATAACTGGCTATGAATATGAAAAGTACATCTTTTTGAAAGCGCTTAGCCATTAAATTTAATTTTCAATTTGTTGTTATAGCTTTATGTTGGAAGTGTGAAAGCACGATTTATTATTATATTGGACAAACGTAAAGTATAAATATACAGGTTATTACTTAATAAAATATTTAAATACATGTATATTTCTTTACTAAACTTAATGTAATTATATAAAGGACTTGAACCCAGATTTACAAACTTCCTACAGCTATCCAATCCATCTTATAAAATTGATATATGGAAGTCTAGATATAATAATATAGATGATTTTAACACATTGAAGGGAAATTGAAAGTCTGTGTTCAAATCCCTATATTACATCTAAACTCTGTATGTATATATATATTAGTATCTAAACTCTGTATGTATATATATATAAAGTATACTTCAGTTTGCATACTGCCCATCTCTCTTCTGTGTATTTAAATGGATAAGGTCCTATATATGAGGGGTCAGACTGACTTAAGGTCAACATGGGCATCTATAATATTGGAATCAACAGGGGATTTGGGTGTGTTCCATCATCAGAAATCAGTGGTATGGATGGCTGAAGAATTGGAGAATGGAGTATATTGAAGGCATTCCATTAAAGTTTGAAGATTTGCTATCTTAATATAAACCATGCACTGATTGTATATATGTTTGGGATATCATGATCTGGACAAACTGATGAATGCTAGTTCAGCATGAAATATGTATGTTGATCAGTCACTGGAGAAGCTTAAAAGTCTTAATAATTGACTTAATGTTTTTGTAGTGCAATAATTGTCACACCCACTTGCTATGCCCAAGTCATAGGGTTCAAATTCAAGTGATTCTCATGGTACAATATCAGTGTTTTAGAATTCAAAATTGAGTAGAACTAGATAATTTTTTTGAGATAGCTAAGGATTTTTATAAAAATATATATATACCCCCCCTCCCCCCAGATTCATAAATGCATTTGAGTGCCAGGAAATAATAGTTCTCATGTAGCATATGGACATTTGGGTTTCAGAATGATTAATTATTTTATTTAGTTTTTTATTATTTTAAATCATAATTATAAATTATATATATATCTGACTTATGAGAACCATTAATGCAAATAATTTGCTTCTTTTTTTTTTAAAGTTTATTACTCAATATTGATGAAACAGTTTTTAAAAATTGAGAAATCTAACTCTTTTTTAAGTAATAATTTATTAAAATTTATAATTCTAAACTCTTTTTTGGTATTTTTGGTACAAATATTGAATTAGTTCTCAATGCAAGGGTCAATAGATACTGAAAAATATGTTTTTTAGAAAATTATATTTGTTATATGTAATTTAAAAAAATAGTGAGCTTTTATAGTCAAATCAAATTATTTTAAACAATATAAAATATTAACAATTGTGCATTACATTACATTATTCCAATAGTTGTTGAAAGGGGTTTTATAGAAAGTTTCTAGAATGTAAATAAATATTTTAGATTTTGTTCCATAGTAATATGGAAAAATTAATATATCTTCGGGGGGGGGGGGGGTAAAAAGAAGTTATAATTATACATATTTTTATTAAACAAATGTTATATTATAAGTTATAATTATGTACGATTAATTATTTTTTTCAAATTTGTGAGGTAAAGTCCATTTTTAATTATTACTTAATTTTATTTTATTCAAGTCCAATGTAAATGAAAATGTAGGAAATACTTTGTTGATTCAGATATACATTTTGTTTAACTAACTGCAATTGGCATACTACACCATGTTAACTTTTTTATGAATTTGGATGAAAATGCAATTTTTTATAATGAAATTAGATTGTATAAGAATATGATATTTTATTATTCTGTATGAAGTTAACAAATATATAAAAAACAATAGAGTTGAGAAAATATAATCTTTCGATACTTGTTCCAACCATGTAATGCATCCGCCTGATGGCGCTGTTGCTTGCAAAAATAACAAAATGTAACATTACTGTACCGATAATTTTTTGCTTCTGCTCTCCACCAATTTTTCAAATTATTTTTAAAAAATTTCCGATTGTAAATTTAAAATTAATTTTAAATATATTCTAAATCATAAATTTTAGCATTGATGTTAGTTTTGAAATAAGATTTTATTTATTAATTTTAAATTATTCTACATAAAATTTACATTAAAATAGTATCTAATGACACTGAACCAATCATTGTTAGTTATATATATATTGTGCCATATCTCACATGCTATAAAAAAATTTGTATAGACTTTTAGTTATTGGAGTGCCTGGCCAACATCTTCTTTATTCTCTATCCCACCATATGATGAAGATTACTAGTCATACATATAAATATGGTGGATAATAGTAATTTATTACATGATCACTATTTCTTATAGTCTGGAGACATTGGATGAGTAAGCACTAGATAGGATTTTATGCACAAGCCTTCTGGCATCCATTGATTACTCTGGTTGGAACTGAGCGGCACTACTGTATGGAGAGTTTTGCCTGTTTTAGTAATTTTAGTACTATTTATTTAATATCTTCACTTTCAAAACATCATTCAATTTTAAAAGAAATAAGTATCTCTATAATAGAAATTAAAATAACATTTTAACTTCAAGAGTAAAACTATAACCTAAATTTATTCCATAAAACATCACATTTACATATACACATTTCATAGGATTTAATAAATAGCTATTGCACATATATGTGCATTACTGCTTTCATGTATATGTGTAATTATAAATAATATTAAAATAAGTTTTGTTGTAATAATAATTACTTGATAAATTTTCATGAAACAACACCTCCAGCAAATCAAATATAACAGTGAATGGATTTTGTAAATCATTTAAGAACAAAAGTGACAACATGCAGATCATTAAAAGAAAAATATTTTTTCACTCATCTTTTTCACTCTTTTAGAAAAAGTATCTTATTTTCATATGTAGACATTGCCTACTTCAAAAGTAAAGTTTCCTAATGATGATTCTTTTTTTGTATTATATGGAACAACGAAAGATGGACTTATTCAAAATTTATATGTTAAAGAAAAACATAAAAATGCACAGCTAAAACGGAAGTTAATATCTGCTTTGAATGACAAGTTTAAATCCAAAGTAAGGCTCAGTAACAACCTAAATGTGATTAATACCTTACTCTAAAAGATTTATTTATTTCTAATGGAAATTGTACATACATGCATTTAAATTTGAATAGAATATATATACATAGGTATTTATTAAAATAAAATACAAAACCATATATATATAATGGTGACAAAAGTGTTAAGGAAACCATAACAACATTAGCAGTAAGAAAGTGGATATATTTTGTTTCATAGAAAAAAATCAAATTTTAATTTCTCAAACGTTTATTGCTAGATTCAGAAGATATATGTATGAAAGAATTATTTATTAATATTGCCAAAATCTTTTAATGAATTTGTGTGATGTTTATACAAACTTGAATACCTAAAAGATTATGTTGCATTATGGTGAGACATATTATTACTTCTAGCCTAAGAATAATATATAATGATGAAATTGGACAAGTATCTCAGAAAAAACATTTGGTAGGTACATATCTGTTGCTAAAAAACTTAAGTCACAGAAGACTTCCTTGAATATAGTGGTTTATTAGAAAGGAATTTTGAACAGTATCTGAATTTTAGCCTTTCATGAATCTAGACTAATTCACTATGCATTGGATTTTAAAATGTTCATGAATATATGGGCATTCTGTGTTTCATCATTTTATCAGTTTTTAACTCTACCACAAGTTCTATTATCTATTTATTTAATATTTAATGTGAATATGTTTGGTTATGAATAAATGTTTTATATGTATATATAATGAAAGGAAAATTAGAATAATTAGTCAAAAATACCAATAATATTATGTCAAGCATGGTGGTCCACTCCCTTAAGCAATGTTTAATGATTTTATTTTATCGTGATTCTGAAAATTTCCCCCCGCTTTAATAGATAATTTATTCTGTAATTTCGAGCGCCCTCTCTTTTAGATTTGCTTTCGTTGTTAGAAACGTCAGCTTTATCCATGTCGGTCCCACCACGGAAACAATAGTTTCAGGCCACGTTGACGTGCCAAAAATGTACCCGCCCGGTGTGCGTGATCGCGCTCCCGCTCACTCAATAACGTCACTATTACGAATCTGCTGTGTTCTTGTGTCCGGGGGATTACATAATGTTCTGTGAAGATAATTTCAAACACATATATACGTACGCTTTATTTATTTTATACGTAAATTCGGATTGAATCCAAGTAATAGGCGCCAGGAGAACTTTTATAAGAGTCCGCCACGTATGTGCATAAGCTCACTCAACTATATCACAAAACGTGCCCGTGCATCACTCCAGTCGGAAGCAAGAAACGAACACAGCCAATATTACCCTTCAAATTACATCGTATCTGTGATCTTTCACTCACGGTCAATTACTTATTATATGAGGGCCCGCCCTATATCCCACAGAACAAATTAATCAAACTTAATTTAATCTAAGAAAACATAACAAACATAAGCATAAATAAAATCAAATCCCAACACCAAAAATATCAAATGCATTCATCCATCTACAAACAAATTTGATCGCTATAGCACTCATTCCTATTATATAAATTTATGTTGAAATTCCAAGCAATTAATAACAAAAAATACTAGTTAAATAAATGTTTTATTTAATCTGTTTACTAACAATTAATGCAGGTATATGATCGGCAAGCCAAGATAATTAAACATAGATTTCAAGGTGACTTCGCACATCTTTTTAAGAATGTTAATCTGTAGACAAATTTATTTGGTTAGATTGTCGAATTGTTCATTAGTGGTCAAGGGTAACTTTATCATTTTAGCTTAACGTTTTTTAAATAGTTCTGGTTATTAAAGTTATTTTATTTTGGTGCATAAGTGAATATGACAATTTAAAGATAGCTACCTGTGGAATGTAGAAAGACTGTAATGGGATCCTGAGCGATGGTTTCTTCTTTAACGAAGCATTCCAGCAATTTGCAAGGTCTCAAAAGCGTGTGTGGTCCTTATGTGAAGTTTCTCCGGTGTTACGAGCATCCTATTGGCAATCAGCTGAGCTGGACGCGGAGGTCCGGCGGTCAAGCCGCGAATTTTTATGTTGAGCAACGCATCTCCGTTAGATTTCTACCCAAAAGTTTAATAATAATCAATAATAGTCTACTAATAATAGTCTAATCATCCTCCTGAAAGCGCTGTCCAGCCTTTTTGATCTCTTCCTTCCCGCCCTCACACCTTGAATTTTCTCTCGCCCAATCCCTCCCATGCACCTGTGAGTCCCTTCATCTTATAAGTCCATCGAGTGTCAACTTAATCCCGTGGTTTCTGGGATCATTTACACCACTTTGGAATTTAACCATTTTGACCATTTTTTTCAGGTATTGTTTCGATGGAGACAGAAGTCTGAGTTGTACAATAGCAGTGTACACTTTTTCTCACCTCTGTTTCTAAATTTGGCTTGTTTTATCTAGGCGTACCAGCACATATCCTGCCTATTGTTTCAATTTCTCTAATTTTACATTTACTAATTACCCCTATTTAAAATAATTTTAGATCGCTTGGAATTTCAGAACATATTGCAAATTAATTTATTCATTTTTCCCTTTTGTTCAAAATGATTCAAATGATTTAATAAAAGTTACACTTGCGTTCAATCATTCCTCTCTCTTTACTTAATTAAAAATGCAAAAAAAAAACTACAACTAATGATTATAGATTTATTCTTAACAAACAAACACAAAATAAAAAAAACTCTTTTACTTTTTTATTTCAATAAATATGACAGGTACACTTATATAGCTGCGATCATGCTTTGGAAACGGCTGTTTCTCGTTTATTATTAAAGCAAGACCGCTTTTTAAAAGTTTTGTTCCTGTCATTTATTTCATCAATTGATTATAGTTTAACATAACCTCATATGCCTGGGTTCAAATCCCATGTAACGCTATTCCGTTACAATATATATATATATATATAATATCTGTATTAGTTGAAATTTCCAGTAGTATATCTGAACATACTATTGGTTTAAATTTTAATTTAACAGATTACTGTATAAAGAAGAATGTAAAACAGATATTGTACTGTATATCTTAGAGCCATACAAAGTTCAATGGTATTGTGGACATTTTAGATTAATGTAATAGCTAGATATATCATCTGCCACTGATGTAATTTAGAAGCAGTGATTGTGGTTGCAATGTAATGTACCAATGAGTCGGATTTGGATCATTATAAATGCTTGATGGATAGCATTCCAATTCCAAAAAAAAAAAAAAAAACTACTCTAGAAATGATTTTGTAATGATTATATGTAAACCAATCTGTGTACCACAAATATTTCCACTTTCAGAATATGCTGGGCTATCTTTTTGTGTAATATTTATTTTGCTACACTGTTTTTTAACTTCCTCTGCAGAAAACTTGCTCTCTGAAATACTTCAACTCCTTGTTTAGTTATAATTCTCCAATTTATTTTATTTTCTGCTATATTTTCACCAGAAAACAATCAGAAATGCACTTTCTTTAGAATGTCTTTATAATAATTCTTAAACATAACATTGACTATCCCTCTCATGGATATCATGCTTAAGTTCACTATAAAATGTTTTTTAGGCAGTCTTGTATTGTTCATTCATTTTATGTCCATCAAATGAAGCTGTCATTTTATATTAATGGACTCCATAATATCATATCTGCAAATCGAAGAACATATATATATATAACACTAATGTAATAATTTTACAGATAATAGAAGAAAAAGTATTTTAGTGGGTTTTATTTTTCTGCATTTTCTATTATAAACATATTTTTCAATTCCATGGCTGTTAAAAGTTTCCATTGTTTTGTCATACTATTGGTAAAAAATAAATATCCACAAACAACGTTTTTGAAAATAAAATTTTTGTTACTATTCTCCTAGTTGAAAATAGTCTTGAGATCAGTCTTGCATGGCTAGTTTTAATTTTACAATTTAGGAATTGTAGTTTCACTCTGATTAATCCATAATAAAATATTAGCATAATAAGTAACTATTTAAATGACATTTGTTCCAACTTAATTTAAAATTATTTATTAATAAAGTGCTTATTTTAGTTGTAGTACTCTATATTCTACTTGCATTTGAATAGAGAATTTAACACACATTATTTTATATAATTTTGGTGCTATGATGGCCAAAGATAGGATTTGTTTTGGCTTTTTTTTTTAAGATATCAAAAAATATACTATTAAATAAAGCAGTACTATTTGTTTTGTGACAGATAAGTAAAAATTAAAAGCATTTAAAAGTTAAATGCCTCTCCAACAGCATTTTAAAAAGGTAATAGTGAAAAAGGCAATACTCACTAAATTTGCTAATTGCTGAATAATAAGGGTTTGAGTGTTTTTCAGCTTTAATTGTTCTCTATTAAACAATATCTAAATGCTCTTTTACTGATCAATATTAGTTAGCTGAGTTAACTTGGGGATAGGATTCGGAGAGGTCAGCGCAGCAGCCTTGCAAGTAAGCAGTTGCTTGCAGACAGTTGTCGCAGGTTCACTTCCGACTGATGCTTTGACATATGGGAAAAAAAATCTACAAACATACTGAAAAACTTTTCCAGTTTGTTTAGTTCAGATTTAAGCCCAGATGTAGATATATTTTTTGTTTCCTAGTCAGTTTTTTATTAAATGGCAATGTTTGTTTCCCAGACTACATTTTGCAGCTATGTGATTTGCATACCCACCATAATTTTAACACCTTATTTCCTTTTTTTTTTTTTTTAGAAATAGGACATTATGATTTCATCAAACAATTTGCTACACTACAACTTGTAACTAAAGTGGTTTCAACTCTTCTTTCAGAAATTTTATATTCAAACTCTACCTCTTTAGCATCACTAAATCTTCAAAATCCTGGGTTTGTATAACTCACTAATGAACAAACTCTTCTCCACTATTATCATCTGGAGTTATAAAGCCCCAACTTTTTGTTATGATGAAATCATTTGCATTAGCATTTATTTCTGACTTTTCACTCTTATTTTTCAAAGAAATGTATTTTTAAACTATATATCTTTCTTTCTCATTTTTTACTTCATTAATTCCCTGTATTCGTCTTTAGGTCTGTTTATGTAGGCACTTTGATGATAGTTAAGAAATAGACTTTATTTGTGATTAGTTATTAAATTAGTGTTTATTTTGATCATATCAAGCTACAAACAGAATGAAATGTGCTTTTAAAATATTGACATGATTAATAAAAAGCAAACAGAAACATATATGATATTACTTAACAAGTGTCAACAAAGTCTCATTCCAAACCTTAAAAAATTTCAAATCTTTAGCAGAATTAGATTTAAGAATTAATGTGATATTTCTTGACATGGAATTATTAGCTTTCTAATGTTATGTTTGTGATAAGTCAGAAACCAATTTATAATATTTCGAAATATATAATTTTCTTTCATCATTATCTTAAAAACAAGACTTAACATCATCAGTATAATAACTTATTTTTACTTAATGTAAATAAGTGTTCAAGATGTCAGTTTGAAATATTTCAGTATTTCTATTTTTTTTTTTGTTAAAAAAGTAAACTCAATTTTATTAAATAAAAAAAATCTAATTATATATAAAACTTCACTCAATGTGCATCTAGTAAAAAGCCTCAGGTTTTTAAAATATGCCAACTGACATCATATGATTTTTATTTTTTTCTTTGTATAGGTCAGGGGTGGGCAATAATTTTGGCTCGGGGGCCACAGAGATTGGTGGAGGGCCACATCAGGGGCCACTTTGTGGAAGCAAAAGTTAGCGGAGGGCCACAACTTTTTTTCATGACACAATAAACACACTGCTTTATTCCCTGTATTACCAAAAAAATATTTGTTTGTTTATTCTTCATTAAACATATGACATTCATTACCAATTTTACACTTTTTTGGAAGGTTCATGGTTTCACAAAAGTTGGAAATATATATATTTGCTAATGCAAAGACAAAATTGAAATTAACTGGAAAAACACTCCTAATGGAAAATACGAGATTAATATTCGGTCGTGCACAGGAAGGAAATCTCAGTTCAAGGTGGATTTTTCTGATTGTCTTGGTGGACCACATAAAAACTCTAAGCAGGCTGCATATGGCCCTTGGGCCGCTATTTGCCCACCCCTGGTATAGGTAATTCATACTGAATATATCCATGTAATAATCAATACCAATGCAACTTTTTTATAGATTTGAATATTTGTTTGGTGTAAGGTCTCGTAAATTTTTAGAAAGTGACAGATTGTAAGTTGTAATGATGTAAACTCAAGTCATGACATCTGGGTGAGCAGTGAAGCAAAGCTTGGCATTGTGGAATTACATTCAATCCAGCAATGTACATTTTATACTTAAGTATATTAATTCTTATTAAAACAGGCAAAACTCTCCATACAGTAGTGCCACTCAGTGCAAGCCAGAGTAATCAATTGATGCCAGAAGGCTTGTGCATAATATCACTATCTAGTCCCTACTCATGCAATATCCCCATATTAGTTTCTGGCTTGTGGCTTCATCAGTGAGTAGCCTTGGATCTGAGAGCACTGCACCTAGATCTTAGGCTCTAATGCAATCCTCCAGCAGCCACCTTTTATCTCTACTTAACTATAAAACTATGAGAATCAAATTGAAAACCCAATATTTTTAATCCAAGTGCATTAGCTTATATATTCAGATAGTTCTGAACTCAGTTTAGTACCCATACATTTTGGCGTCTTTGGATCTTTAATAACCATAGCCACCACTATCCTATTAGGAATGATTGGTATTAAACCACCAAATATCACATGATCACCATTTTTTATGCTTGCTCATAACTTATTAAAACAGGCAAAGCTCTTCATACAGTAGTAGGCACTAGATAGGGATTTTATGCACAAGCCTTCTGTCATCCATTGATTACTCTGGCTTGCACTGAGTGGCACTACTGTATGGAGAGTTTTGCCTGTTTTAATAACAGTTATGAGAAAGCATAAGAAATGGTAATCATGTGATGTTTGGTTGGTTTACATTAATTCTTATTTATAGCAGATATATTTTTGACTAACACTGACTGTTTGCATATATTTATTATTCATCATCATTTTCAATTCTTAATACTCCCAGTTTAGTCCAGTTTCTCTAAACCATAACCTGTGCTGCAAGTTTCCTTATTTTGTTCTTCCATCTCACATATCCTCTTTTCCTTGGTCTTTTAAATCTCTTGGGTTTCAGTTTAAAACTTCCATCTACTAGCATCTCTTCTAACAATACATCTAGCTCCATTTTAATCTCCAGATTATCCACGTATTTCAGTTTCAATTTTTTCTTAACCTTCCTAATATACATCTCTCCATAGTTTATTGAGTAGTCTGAAGTCCCTATATTGTTTTTCTGTTAAGGATCTAAGTGTCAGATTGATAAGTTAAAATTGTTAAATCATATTTATTAAAAATCTTTTTAAAACAGAAATATTTTCTTTAAATATTATTTTTATCAAAACACACAAGCCAAATTTAATTCTTTGAATAATTTCATCCATAATATTTTCATCTGTGTTAATAAACTGACTAAGTTGTTTGGAAATGTTGTGATTATCAATCTTTATTTTCTTTTTCTGAGAAATTTATTGAACATTATTTTGCTCTTTTTAGTATTATCTTTAATCCTATTTTTTTTATTCTTTCATCTTATAACCTTTTCAATATTTCCTGGAGTTCTCTGATACATTGTTTTCAAAAACAACCAAATCATCTGCAAAATCTAGATAACTTTCTTTAACTGCCTTCGCTTTTCATGTTAATCCACAAAATACTTCTTATAAGTTGAAAAAAGTTTCAGAGATATGGAATTACCCTGACATATAATCTTTTCAATGTCAATCTTCTTAGTATCACTATGCATTATGATTAATATTCTTTAAAGTATGACTATACTTTGAACTTTTATCTTAATAATTCACTACTTTAATCACTATTAAAATGCTTCAAAGTAAAATGCCTTTTCATAAACTAAAATTCCAAGGCATAATGGTGATTCATATTTACTGGACCTTTATGACTTTTTAAATATTTGTATGTGGTCCACTACACTAAAACCAGTTTTAAATCCAGTTTTTTTTTTTTTGCTCAGTTAGAATCCAACTTTCTCTGAAGATGAGTTGTAATTAACTTGGTCAAAATTTTGAATAGATCTTACAGAAAACTGGTAAATCTATAATTTTTAATATCTTCTTTATCATCGTTCTTAAATATCATTATTACTGCTGCATACTTTCAATCATCTGGTACATCTTTATCATTTGGGCATTTGGTATATAATTTTGGCAACAGTTTTTTTATTTCTTCACCTGTTCCTTTACAATATCAGTAATATCATTTCCTGGAGCTTTTCCTTTCTCTATGAAAATTGCATGCCTTACCTTTTCATTTAAATTATTGGACAATTTTGGACATTTTATTTTCTTCTATAACAGTTCTTGCCAATTTATTATTTATTTTTTATATATCATTATTAAGCCTTTTTTTAAAAAATCAATTGGTGCCAATCAATTTATAAAATTTTATAGACGGGTTATTTTTAAAAAGTTCATAGTACTTCTTTCTTTATATATTCTCTTATCTCAATAGAAAATTCACTGTTTTTTTTTTTTTGTATCAGACTCTTTTTTGCAGTTTTTAAAAGAATATCACTCACTGGTCTTATTGATTTTATTAAATATGAACCATTTTTAAAGTTTTAATATTTGAAATATATTATTACAATTGGATCTACAGTGTCATATTTCCTGCACTTACACATTGGTACCATTCACTTTTAGTAAATTACTGGTTTAACCAGAAATGCATCTCGAGAATTGTCTTATGTTTTTCAGATTTTTTTTTCTTATACTTCAAATTGTTATCGTAGAAGAGAAAATTTAAAGTATATCTAAGTGAAATATATGTGCGCGATATTTTTAATTTATTCTAATAATTTTAATGAGTTTGGATAACAAAACTACATTGTACGAATAACTTTGCTATACTTTTATAATTGTGAATCTTATTTTTAAAATATGCCAACTTTCACTAAAGAAATGTTATTGCATATATAAATATCACCTATAGTCGCAAATAGTTTAGCCCAATAGAGAGAATGTTAGACTCAAGAATCAAAACTATTTATATATTAATTCTCAAGCAAAGAGAGAGAGAGAGAGAGACACAGAGAGAGAGAGAGAGAGAGACACACACAGAGAGAGAGAGAGAGAGAGAGAGAGAGAGACACACAGAGAGAGAGAGAGAGAGAGAGAGAGAGAGAGAGAGAGAGAGAGAGAGAGAGAGAGAGAGTGTGTGTGTGTGTGTGTCAATCATTTAGTTTTAAATGTTTATCTTCTGCGATCTTTTTTTTTTTTATATGTCAAATGCGTTAACTGGGAAACAAACCCGGGCCAGCTGCTTGGAAGGCAGCTATGCTAACCGCTAGGCCAACAGCGCTTGACATCTTCTGTGATATTTTCGGGCAATTTTTTGAAAAAGGATAAAAACGAAAACATTACCACTTGGTTAGGATTTTTGTAGCTTTTCTTTTAATTTTTACGTTAGGTAACTATCGATTAATGATAGTGTAGGCGATTAAATTGACTCTAAGTCACTTATTTGCTGATAATAATTATGTTTGAAATTTTTCTCTTATCTATAAAAATATCCTAGTTTGATCTATATTTTATTACTTAAGAGAATACCTTAATCAGTGCATCATGAGGACATCCTGTAGTTTTAATATACCATTTGTTGATTTAAACAAGACTTTTGTATCTTCCAGCTATTATAATTATTATCATTATATTGGGTTTTTTTTTCCTACCTATGTAATTCTCAGAAAGTATGCATCCTCATGAAATATACAATATTGATATTTTTTTAAGAAGCAATGTTAAGAAGAAAATTAAAACATTATCTCTGCTAATAATTGCACGAATAAAGATAATTAGTTTCTAGTATCAAGTAGTCAATTAAGATCGGGTGAGTTGGTTACACCACCTGCACAAATGGACACATTTCAGACACTCCTCCTCCCCTGAGAGTAGAGGATTGAATGTCACACTTATTTTCATTTTTAAATAGAAATGGCTAGAATGTTAAATAAACATTAATGCCTTATTTTTATTTATTTATTTTAAGTTAAATCTGTATAATTGGTGTATTTTTGTAAAAGTAATTATATGTTATTTTATCGGATAGAATCAGATTATTAAGCAAAAGTTTATTATGTTATTACTATAGCATAATAATACAATTTAGATCCAAATCTCAATTTTAAAATTACTATTAAGGTACTACAATTACTTTACACAAATAAAACTTTTTTTTTGGCTCTGTATAATTTTATTTATTATTTTTACTCTTTTTTATCTCTTTCTTTAAAGTATTATAGAATTTTTTAAAAAAGTAATGTTTCAGGATTAATTCTTAATCGGATAAATTGAATAAAACTATTGTGTTCAATCTCCCGCTTATGTGTTCAAACATAATATATCCTTCCTCATGATCATATATTTGTTATTTCTTGTAAGTAAATTGTCATTGCTAACCACCTTCTTTGATTTCTACACATATGCCAGCTGTCGCCATGATGGTGGAGTTTTTATTCCTTTGTGTAAACTGAAATCTGGGCTTCTTGAGAGATTCTTCCAATTTCCTGCTGTAATAATTTGCAATGAATATTGTAAAGCAACATTTTTTTAGCATTTTTTTTTTTCTGTTAATAAGTGAACTAATAATGTTTACTTTCAATAAAGTTACCCTTTACCATTACAATGCTATAACTTCAGTATTCAGTTTATCATGTAAAATTTAGAGATGTAATAGAAGTAGCAGTGATAATCATTTAAGAATGCAGCGAAGTCTATATACAAACTACAGTATAAATAAATGGAATAATGTAAAACCACAAAAATACTTCTGCAAAAAATTTATATTTTAGGAAATATGAATGGCTATTGGTGAAGTGGAAGTCATTATTTGCTGAGACTGTTTTGGATCATTCGTTTAGATGACCAATGAAAATTTATATACAAGTATATGTCATTTTAAATGTCCTGTGTTGTTTGGTGTATCAGCTCTAACATTTTTAGTTGTTCAAATTTTTTAAAAACCTCCAAGTGGTAAATCATTTGATTATTTTTTTTAATCATCTTTAATAATTATTGATTCACTGCAGGATGAATGTCCTAAGTTTAATCTAATTTTCTATTCATGGTTTTTCTTCTCACATTATTCTAACAAATCTTTTTATTTCATTCTTTCCATCTCATTTTTGATCTTTTAATTTTTTTAACAATCTCTTGACATCACAGTCCAGATTCATTGTAGTTTCTTAATTTTTCAAGGAGAAATTAAGAAGATCCTTATAGATAATTGAATTGTTGCATTTGGCAGAATAGCTTAGTTGGTGAGAGTATTATTTTAAATTCAGTATTCACAAATCTTTATAAAGCTTTAGGTTTGATTCTCATTCTTGTACTGTCACTGGTTAGATTAGCAATATCTGAAGGAGAGGGGATAATAGCCCTCAAAACATTGTGTCATACTAACCCGTGTGCTATTGCTAACAGCTGAATGTATTTGAAAGTTTAAATAAAGTTTGAATTTTTCTAAAATCATGCAATATTTAATTTTAGATAATGGAAATAGTGCAACATATGATTACCACATATATCCATTGCTTCTTGTGTATTCTGAAATCTCATTTGTTTTTCTCTTAAATATTAAAGTCCCAATTTATATGTAAGAAATGATAAAACGCTTATACTAAAAACTTTCTTTTTCAAATACATATATGCACATTTTATTATTAAATTCTTCTTATAAATGTATTCTATCAAAGTTTAATGTTATGACTAACTTTATCCATTATGTTTGCATTTGTATTAATATGATCAAGATATTTGTAGTTATTTTTTTTTTTTAATTCTTATTAATTCTTATTTTTTTCTTATATATAAAAAAACTATTGAGCATTGCTTTTAGTTGCTTTTTAGGATTTATTTTTATTCCTTTTTTTTTGCTTTCATCTACTAACTTTTGAAACATTTCATGAAGCTCTAAATACATATAAGGCTTTAACCTTACTGCTATGCACCTTCAGTGCTCACTTTTACCATGAGAGAGACCTCTACAAATCTTAATACAAGATTACGACTTGACTTTATAAAGATAAGAGTGGCCATCTTATCTTCAACCAGTATATTTGCAAAAACAATCATCTCATTTGAAAAATCTAGTAGACTTAAACAATCTCTACTTTTTATTTTTTCATAGCTTCCCATTTTAATCCCCAAAGTATTTCCTGTAAAACAACTATAAAAAGTTTTGAAGTCAAATGTTCTTATCAGTCATAATGTTTTTAATGTTAACATATAATCTAATCAATCCTATCACATTTTGTTAAATATTCTTCAGAATTTGACAATGTCTCATGTCTATATCTTGATGTTCTAAAACTTAAATCCCTAGATATCTCTAAATTCTTTTCATAATTTACAATTCCAAAATATAATGGTAACTTAACATTTATTGTCATTTTAAAACTTCTCTTAATATTTGGATGTGATATTGAGTGCTAAAACTATCTTTAGATCTATCTTATTTGGATGATTGGTTTGAGTAATAATTTTTGGAATTGATAAGAGACTGATAGATTTAAAATTTCTAACATCTTTTTTTCATCTTCCTTAAATATCAATATTACTAAATTTTTCTAATTATTTGGTACATCTTTATTATGTCATTATTTTTTATAATGTTTTGCCAACATTTTTTTTTATTTTTTTACCTGTTTTTCCTGGAACTTTTTTATTCTTCATGGTTTTAATTGTATGTCTCAACTTTTTATTTATAATATTTAACAAATCAAAAAATATTGTAATAGTATTTTTTTTCTTATTATTAAAACAACTTTGTTTTCAATATCAGGATAGCTGCTGTTGGAATTTTGAAATTTTATTATCTTCTATAGGGGTTTTTTTTTTCTAGTAATTTACAATTGTATTTTTTATTACTAAAAATTCTTTCAATAATTTTTTTAATATTATTCTTCTATATATTTAATTGCTTTCTCAATTGAAAACTTTTCTTATGATGTATTGTTTTTTTTTTGTATTGATTATCTAATTTTAATAGAGTTTAAGTTGAGCCAACAGCATCGAAATCTCTTAATATTCTAAAATAATCTGAATATTTTTTCCAGTATGAAATAATGTTACTACTATCCTTCAAATAGCCTTTATCTCTCTGCTGTTGCATTAAACATATACCTTACTAATCAACATAATGTGCTTAATAGATTCAACACAAGAAAAAAAAAAGCACAAAAAAGTTTAAAGAAGCTGTTCACATGATAATGTTAAACAATTCCATAAGTCAACCTAGTGTGATAATTTATGTTTTAAAACTACATACCAATGTTGCCTTTAAGAAAAAAGTAGAGAAATCAGGAAGACCCTCATAGATAAGTATGTGGATTGCCTTTGATAGAATTGCATAGTTGTATGGAGAGTTTTGCCTATTTTAATTGCATAGTTGGTTAGAGCATTGATTGAGCTTGGATTGAAAATATTATAGTGTTTTCAATTTAAGGCTCATAGTTTTATAGTTAAGTAGAGATAAAGAAGACTGCTGGATGGTTGCATTAGATCCTACAATCTAGGTGCAGTGCTCTTAGATCCAAGGCTCCTCACCAAAGAAGGTCACAAACCAGTAACTAGTCTGGGGATATTGGATGAGTAGGCACTAGATGAGGACTCTAGATTGCAGTGAGTGACAATACGTATAGTGAGTTTTGCCTATTTTAATAATAGAAATTTAACATTCATGAATTTAAAAGTCCCATGTAAATTTCTTTATTAGTATGGTCACTGATCAGGCCAACAATATCTGAAGAAAAGAGAATAATACTATCACTTGAAATATTGTTATATTTTAATTTAATAACAAATATTTGATGATGAAAATAGTTCAATATATAATTACAACACCATCATCACAAACTTATAAAAAAATCTTCCTTGTTTGTTTTTATTAAGTATATTACAATTTTGAAATTTATATATATTGTTGGGATAAAATATATTGCAATCCTGTAATATCTTTTTTTGTAATTATCCATGTACTTTTCTTTTTGAGACTTTTTGCCAAATGAATTTCTAATGCACTTTTTTTTTTTTTACTTATGAAAATTTCAAAAATCTATTCACTCTCTTGTGTCAGATTTTATATCCAAATTTATTCCAACATAGTTTTCCAATTCCAGCATTAAAATCTCTTTTTATAATTTAAAAATATTTCATCTGATCATATGCATTATAAAAATCTTCTATTTCTTCATCCCAGTGAGAACTTGATGAGGTATAATATATATTTAATGTTAAGCAATTTGGTACAATGGCCACATTCCATACAATTTATTTTAGCATTTAATAATCAGAGCTAAAAATAATTAAAGTGGTGGTGGTGGTGGTAGGGGGTAAAAGATTAGATCTGATAGTCATTTAAACTTTTTTAAAAAATCAAATAATGATGAAAAAATCAGATTTAATATAAAAAGAATAAAGTATTTTATATAATATAAATGATTATTGCATTAACATTAAAATATTTAGAATTATTAAACAAAGAATGGGTTATTCTCAAAAAATGAAATTATTATTTAAAGGATAGCTATGGTTAAAAAGAAGAGTAAGGAAGATAAAATTCAATCTACCTATAAAAGAGAAAATATTTCTTATCAGGATTTTTGGAAATTAAAGTATTATACAAAATTGGAAAAAAGTAAAAATCTTTATGCAGGTCTTCCATAAAATAATAATCAGAAAATAATAATAAATTCTTTACAACAGCTATATAAATATTAATAATAATTTTTTATACATAAAAAGTCTTTTTCAACACTTGGTTCGGTGGCCCTTTCAGATGTTACTAATCTGTTTAACATTAATGAAACATTTCAGATATAAAACCATCTAGTGTTCCATAATGGAATTAAAACAAGCAATAACAATATAAATTATTAAAATAAATCAAAACCCTCATATATAAAGCCAGTAATTATAAAATAATTGACTATATCATCACAATACATTAACCTTTGCACCATGCAGCCTTTTACTCTCACATTTCAGCATTTTCTGATGTTTTTCTTTGTCTCACAAATTAATGTAAAATATGTGATTAACTGATTATTCCTGATCAGAAAGTAATAAATTTGACTTCATTTGATAAATATTTTTGTTTACTATTGAAATAAATTTTAAATGTTCACATTTGTGTCTGTAAATATTTAAAAAAATGAGATCGTAAACAAAACAAAGAGTTTAGACATTTCTAGAAAGATTATTTTCAATTTATAAAATCAACAAAATATTTCTTTATTCTTATTATTTTTAAACATCCAAATGCATATTTATTTATTCATCTTATATTAAATGAATTATGCTTTAAAAGTTAAAAAATTTTTGAATATTTATTGCAAAATTGCTTAATTTTCATACTCGTAAATATAAGTAGATTGCTTACATAGAAGTTAAGCTTATAATTTGCTTCATTTACATTCACTGCTAATATAATGTTATATTTTTGAAAATAAAGTATTTCAAGTCAAAATAAGTTATTAATAATTTATATTTCGTGATATCTAATAAATACAGTGTAAATTATTGTAAAAAATATCTAAAACAGTAATAAATTCACAAATAAACACTTTTTTGGTCATTGGAACTATTTTCTTTAAACTATGTCATAAAATACTGAATGTTTTATAAAATACTAAATGTTTTACAGCCTTGGCAACAGACAATGGCTGCACATGTCAGGGCAGAGCTTATGTCTATTGTAAGAGTGGGAATTTTGAATTTCCTGCCTTCTAGCACAAATTTTTCAGTGAAAATTATATATAATAAAATATACTGTTTTACACACATTTTAATGTATAATACTTACGAAAAAATTCACTAGGGGGTGAATTGGTCAAAAAATGAAATAATTTGCAAGAATCGTTCCAAAGGTTAAATAAATATTACATGCATTTTTTTTTTTACAGTTATATATATTATTCTATATAATTTTCCATTCATTTTTAATTAACCAATTGTTAACTAAATTTGTAGAAGTCTTGTAAATATTCATACAAATATTTAAATTATTTTTAATATAGTATGTTTTATATATTTGTCTTCTTTTTTTAATGTTTGATGCAATTTAAAGGTTTTAATACTTTTGGTAGCATCTCTTCTATACCCATATTTCAAGTAATGAATGTATAATGCAGATTTATCATCTCTTCTATTAATTGCATTATGTTCTTTGGTTCTTACCTCTAATTGTTTTCCAATATGCCCAAAGTAAATCATTTTACAAATTTCACATATAATTTTATATACAATTCCTTTTTTGTACTCTATATCATCCCTTAACCTATAATTACCTATTAAATGATCGAGATTTTTACTATTTGACCAGCTGATATTTATATTCTCCTCAATATAATCTTTGTAATATCTAGGTAATGTGAAAGTTTAATCCATTTCTTATTTGATTCATTATTACCATTATCAATACCATTATTTACCTCAGAAATTTTATCACCCACTATAGATTTTTTAGAATTTAAAAATATATTTTTAATAGTTTTAGAATTATATCTATAATCTTTATATAATTTAATAAATTGATTCTTTTGTAATTGAGCTACCCTTTTATCTATATTATATTTATCATTTCTATATTTAAAATTAAAATATCATCAATATACCTAGTATAATTATTGGTAATAAAAGAGCAATGAATAATATTAATAATGAATTTAATAATAATATGTATAAAATTAAATTTACAAAAATAGAATTTGAAGATAAAATTAAATATTTAGATATATAAATTAATATAGATAAAGATAATAAAATTATTTTAAAACATTTTATTATTAAAGAACATAAATTAAGAAAAAATATTCATGTAGATTCACACATAACAAGCATGGATACAAAAATTAGCAGTTATTAAAAATTTTAAATATAGGAATGAAATATATTATAGATAAAAGTGTAGGTCAATTACAAAAGTATTAAGTTTTTAAATTATATAAAGATTATGGATATAATTCTAAAACTATATTAAAAATATATTTTTTAATTCTAAAAAATCTATAGTGGGCAATAAATTTTCTGAAGTAAATAATGATATTAATAATGGTAATAATGAATCAAATAAGAAATGGATTAAACTGTCACATTACCCTAGGATATATAATACATTAAGATATAACAAAGATTATATTGAGGAGAATATAAATATTGTCTGGACAAAATAGTAAAAATCTCATTCATTTAATATGTAATTATAGGTTAAGCGATGATATACAGTACAAAAAAGGAATTGTATATAAAATTACATGTAAAATTTGTAAAGTGATTTACTTTGGGCATATTGAAACACAATTAGAGGTAAAAGACGAAGAACATAATAATGCAATTAATAGAAGAGATGATAAATCTGCATTATACATTCATTACTTGAAATATGGGCATAGAGTAGATGCTACAAAAAGTATTAAACCTTTAATTTATATCAAAGATTCAAAAAGAAGACAAATATATGAAACATACTATAGTAAAAATAATTTGAATAATTGTATGAATATTTACAATATTTCTATAAATTTGGTTAACAATTGGTTAATTAAAAATGAATGGAAAATTATATAAAATAATATATATAATTGTAAAAAAAATACATATAATATTTATTTAATGTATTGTTATAATATAGTCAATTGTTTTGTAATTACTGGGTTCATATATGAGGGTTTTGATTTATTTTAATGATTTATATTGTTATTGCTTGTTTTAACTCCATTATTGAACACTAGATGGTTTTATATCTGAAATGATTCATTAATGTTAAATAGATTAGTAACATTCGAAAAGAGCACCAAACCAGGTGTTGAAAAAGGCTTTATATATATAAAAAAAAATTATTATTGATATTTATATAGCCATAGTAAAGAATTTATTATTATTTTCTGAATATTATACAAAGAAGCTAAAAGAGGTTGTATGAACTACATGGAAAAAGATTAAATAAAATTTGGGAATATAATATGTGTTGAAAATCAGTACAAAGATGTTGAGAAAGTCAAATAGGATATTTTTTGATGAAGAAAGGAGTATAGAAAAGTAGTGATTATGATAATATGTATAGAACAGACAGAGACCAGCCTGATCATAAAGCAAAAGAGAAGTAAGAGATAAATCATCAATGTGCCTTATTTTGAATGACATCTTTTAGATGAAGAGTAGATTAAATAATTCCATCTTGCTTGCATAAAAAAAATACTTAATGAAATGGATTTGCAAAATTTACATTGCTTATATTCATATAAATATATATATATATTTGCTTATATTCATACAAATATATATTTTTATTACTTTGGAGAAAATTTTAGAAGTAGTAAGAAAAATTAATGGAAGTTGATAGAAGATGGTCATTATTGAAAATCTAAAATTATATAGGAAAAATAAAAGAAAAAAAAATGCTTTAAATCATTATATTACTCTTTTGTATTTCAGTGAGTTAATAATGATAATAAAGTTTATAGAATATTATTTAATATTAAACTCTCTGTAAAAATTAAAATTACATCATAAATCTTTACATCACTTCCAAATAATATAAATATTTTATTTAGTTATGTAATGTTTGTATAATCTGCTAATTTAAAAGGAAAATTTTCTCATGTTATTTCTTAGGAAATATTTTATTTATAAAATTTTATTTAGAAATGAGATCAGATATTGGTATAGTTTATTATTCATTTTGTAAGAATGAATCATGTCATTAAAATAATTTTATTGCTTTTAATTGTGTATGGTTTTTTTTTTTGATAAAAAGTTCTTCAAAATTTTAATACAATTAAGATGATTCATAATAGCATAAAAAAAAATCAAAATGAAATTAATTTAGTTAAAGCGGTGTATTTCTTACATATACACAATTTTTAATACAAAACACACATGCACATTGATATCTGATTAGAATGTTGTTTACACACATTTATTCAATTGCTACATAAAATATATCTTATAAATGTATTAAATAAACTTCACACTATCACATATTATTTTGAAAATATATGGCTAAAGATAGAATAAAAGACATGATTCCCAAAATGCATTTTGTACTAAACCAGCACTAATCAATTGGCACAGGTTATCACCACTCATGTATGTTTATATCTAATGTACAGAATTTATGAATAATAAAATTATTACATTTTGATATACAATTGTCGAACTTACTCTGTCTATAACTTTGACACAATCTATCTACTCTAGATAAATACAGTCATAATTATCACTAAGCGTTTATTGAACCAGAGATTATCTCTAGTGCAATAATAAACTTTAAACCTCTGTTAAAGATTAATAATTAACAGATTTGGTATTATATCTGGGCTAGAGATAATCTCTAGTTTAATAAATGATTAATGATAATCATTACTGTATTTATCTAGAGTGGATTGTGTCAAAGTTGTGGGTGGAGTTTGATACTTGTGTGTTACTATTGAAAATAGCTTATTCCAATTTGATCTACAAGTGTCAAATTTTTTTCAATCATATCTTTGTAATCATCCACTTTAAATAAATATATTAAAGATTATTACTATTTATTTATTAGACTAGAGATTGTCATAATAATAATTTTATATCCCAGATAACAGTTAATATAATTTAACTTTTTTTTCCATGATAATTTTTTTAGCTATACTTAAAATTTTCATTCCATTACACATTCATGAAATGTATGAATAAAGATATCTGAAGAAATAAAATGAATTCCAAAATACATTTTATGCTGAACTAGTACTCTTCAGTTGGCTCACAATGTAGGTCAAATTATAGTAATTTGATACTGATAAATATTGAACCAGTGATGAAGATATGCAAGAGATCTTGACATATGGGCAAATGAAGAGTGTTGAACATGAAATTCATCTTGCACCTCATTTAAATTTTTCATATAACTTGTGTAGTTGAAAGCAAGTTTTAAGCAAATATATATAAAAGTATCTGTGCACCAAAGACTTCTACTTCTTTTTTCTTTTATGTTTTTTTGTGAAAGCAACATCCATCTTAATTTATGTTTGTCTCATCTCTTTATGTAATCATAGATTCGTAATAATTTTGATGTTTGCATTTTTGATAATGTAAGGTCTCATTTAGGTTAATGATATAAAAATTGATGTTAGAATACATTGTTTAAAATATGGAAAACACTGTCAAACTTTCATTGATGGTAATTAATGTTTATTATTTCTTGTATGTCTATATGCTTTTTTAAAAACTTAAATAATGCCTGATTTTTTAAATAAAATCAAGTTAGATTTAGCATCTCTGTCAGCATGGTACTGTTAATATTGCATTTTTATAATTTTCTTGGTAATAAGTCAAGTGTATTAAAAAGAAACCTGAATATTCTAACATAGCATATTTATAATTTTATTTTTTAGTTAATTGTATCTTTAAATTTAATCCTTCAGTCCTCTTAACTTTTAAGTTTTGCAGCCACATTTTTTATACTAGTTGAAGAGTAGATCCAGTATAGAATTACCCAAATTGGAGAATCTTGTATCTCATTTAATCTAATCATTCTTTTCTAACCTATCTAGCCTTAGTCTGGCTCTCACCACAAAATTTTTATCAACATTTTGGCATGCAATCAGCATCATTGACCAGTAATTTTTGACAACGTAGAAAGATCTAAAAAGTATGGAATATTAGCTGCATTCATAGCTTTGCTCTCATTATTAGAATAAAACAAAGTAATGTATTTAATAATTAAAATATATTTAAATGATATTTACATGAAATCATAATACCGAGATATCAAAAGCAGGTAAAAATAACTATTGCAATGCATTTTCATAAACAATGTTGTAGGTCATTGTTAATTACAGTTGAGAAATTTTGTATCATCATTTCAAAGTATAGGGGATTTGAACTCAGATTTTCAAGCACCCTTCAACTATCCACACTATCTCATACAACTGATACACATGCCCACACATATGTAGAAAAGATAAATAATCACCAATATATGTATTTTGTGCTAAACCAGCACTCATCAGTTGGTCCAGATTATCATCTTCCACACACATATATAATCAGTACTCAGTTTATATTAAGATAGCAAATTTTTATACTTTAATGGACATGCTTCAATCTACTCCAACCTCCAACTTTTCAGCCATCCATATCATTGAAAATCTGATGATGAAAACCCAAATCCCATGCTGATGCCAATATTATTGCCATGCCCATGTTGACCTCAAGTCATTCTGATCCCTCATGTATAGGACCTTATCCATTAAATACATGGGCAGGATATAAGCTTGATGTCAAGCTTGTATCATCATTTCATGTAAATATTTTTAAAATATATTTTAATTCTTAACTACATTACATTGTCTTATTTTATTAATGTGAGCAAAACCAATTCACAACTTTGCATGTATTAGTGGAATAATAATAATAATAATAAATGTATTTAATTATTAATATATATATATACAAGGTTAATGTTTTATTATATTTAATTATTAATATATATATATACAAGGTTAATGTTTTATTATCTGGATTTCATTTCTGATTTTTGAATACCAATTAAAATTTCCCTCACTAATTCTCTCCATTTCTATTATCATTAGTAGAAAATTTAATAATTAAAATATATTTATATATTCCATTTTCAATTTTTGATTTATTGAATACTAAATAAAATTTTTACCTGCTAATCTTCTATCCATTTGTCTAGTTTCCCTTGCATTTGTAGAAAGATTGATAATTAAAATATATTTACATAATATTTACATGAAATAATTATCAACAGCAGTATTGCAAAAAATATAACTTTTATTAAATACAATAAACAATAATTTTAAGATAAATTATTATATATTTTTTATGTAATAATTTTTAAAATGGCTATAAAATTTTAACATTGTTGTATATAATATATGCAAGTAAGAAATTAAATATGTCATCCAAACAAAATTTAAATAATTTAAAGTGTATATTTTTAATAAAATTTTATCTGAATCACCAAAAATTAGTATCTCTTCATTTTTCTAGTATGTATTTCAGTACACAGGCCACAACTTCTTACTTTATCATGTGAGAATTTACTTAAAAGGAAATAGTAAAAGTTTATCAAATATAGTATTTTTCTTGTACTCATAGTAGTTTAAAAGTTATTTTTTCACTTGTGAAATATATTTAAACTAATATCCTAAAAGTTTATCCAATTCAGTAGTATTTCTCTTGCTAAATGATGCCATTTTAAATATTACTTTTAACACAAATAAAATATCAAAATGAAAAGAAGTTTAATTCATTCATGCTATTTTTTCATATATTTAAATAAATCATATAATATAAAATAAAAATATCTTTATATAATGGCAGTAATATATATATATATATATATATATATATATATTGTGCCCTTGTCTGTAGGTCATAATAAGGTAGAAAGGTCAATTATTAAAAAATTTTAAATTTTAAGTTATGTTTGTATGATATATAAATAATAGTAGGATAATTAGATTTTATAGTACAATTTAAAGCTAAAAATACCTGGTATCTAAAAAATGTAATAGATTATTTTAAGAGAAAACAGTTAAATAAAGCTTAATTATATTCTTGCTTATGGTTGTAAAAGCTGGCCATATAAAATAATACAGCTATAGATATTTTAAAAGTATATTAATAATTTGAGTATAATATTTTAAAACTAATAAATTAAATAAATGCTAGATGTAATGTTATAAGTATATTTAATAGTCAAAATTAATAGAGTATATTTTATTATAAACTTTAGGATGGTGAGAGTTATATTTAGTTCTACATTTTTAATTATTTTCCAAATTTTTTATAAAATATATCAGTTTTGGTAATTTAGACTGAGACGTAAATAAAAAATCATTTGATAAAGTTAGTAAACACGTGACTGTATATTATATACCTTCACACACACGCTTGTTAAAATAATAATAAAGTTTGTGAATTTAAAACTAAATATAATTGCCATCGATCATTAAAGTGAAAGTTTAAAAGTTAAATATTGTTTTAATAATTGTTTTTAAAGTTTAAATGATTTTGGTAAAATTAAAATTGAATTTAAAAATATTAGTCTAAATAATATTTGAGACATTACGTCATCAATTCTTTATTTTAAACGTCTATTCTGTTATAAAACTAAAATGGATAAATTTGTTCGCGCTAAAATAAAGTCATTAACCAATCAACGGAGGTAAATTAGCAGACAAAATATAAGAATTAGAATTATACAAAGCGGGGAGAAGGAATGTGTAAGTGAAAGAGAAAGTAACACATTTTTGTAGCTGATAACACCGTAGCTGGAAAAGTGATATAAATTTAAAATTTGGTATTTATTTTAAAAAAAGTTCTTTTGTAACATATAATATATTTTGACTGTATCGATATGAATTGCTAATTTTAAAAGTTATCTTACCAGGGAATTTATTCGAATTTAACCAAATAACCTACAGTGGAGATGGAAGTACAAGGAAAAATACCTAAATTTATTATCGAAGGAAAAATATTTGGAAATTGTCTTAATACATCTTTATTTATGCTCAACCAGGAACTGATTGTTATAACTCAGAGAAATATGATTGGGACGCTATGCGAAAATTTAAAAGAGAAGTTACATGCCGTCAAGAAAAAATTATGACGCAAAATTCATAAGGCTACTTTAGAGTTATTTGATTCTTCTCTATGAAAAAATTTAATCTGCGTTTTATTATAAAGAAAAATAATGATGAAGAAAAAAGGTTGATCTTTTAAAGGAAAACATTATTAAAAATATAGTACAAGAATTTTGAAATAAAGAAAAGTAAAGAAAAATATGAAAGTGCTATTATGTATTTTATAGAAAAAGGAGCCGAAAACTTTATCTAATTTAAAAATATTATAAAGTATTCAATGGAAGAAATGCTGGAGCTTAAAAGAAATATAAAATTAAATGACTTAATGAAAATGGATCCATGGAAATCAGAAAATTTTATTGAAGATTTAAATAAAAGTCCATACAAGATGCATCGGGGAAAAAGTCGCGCGGGAAAATATTAGCAGACAATAGTAAAAGAGAATGCCATGAATTAATAATTGTATACAATATTGTGAAATACCTAGGATTGTCGTCGATGAAGATTTATTAAACAGAGCTATTGTTTTACTTTAAAATAGAACATTAAGTGACTGAAGAAGAAATAAAATATATTTTTTTTTTAGCTTCAATATGAACGGTTCAAGAAAGTCTGGTGAAGAAGTATCGTAAATATAATTTAAATGTTTTATTGATTATATTTAAAATATAAAATGCTATATTAGATTAGGGAAAACATATAAACATAAATTTAATAATAATGAGATTTAAATATAATATCTTAATAGAATGATAGAAATATTGTTTTAAAAATAAAAAGTGTGTATGGAATTTTTTATATCTACAAGAATTAATGGAATGGTGAAGCCTACAGAACACGATCGAGAAGATCAAGATCGTTTTGGTAATTTTGGTATTTATTCATAATGCATAATGTATTTTTTTCAGATCATCTATTGATTAAGAATGATGTGTGAAAGTTTTAAAATTATAAGTACACATTTTATACAACATTAAAACATATTCTAAGATAAGAATAATTTTAAAATATGCATGCAATGAGTTATTTCAAGTATAATTAATAGTATAAGTTGTCAAAACAATTGTGTGATTCTTTTGAACTTTCATGTAACAAAGTATTAGATATTTTAAAATAGTTTGTATATGATAAATATACGAGAAAAGTAGTAAAAGATTTTCTTAGAGAACAGCTGTATAGTTTTTTGAAAATAAAATGAATTTTATTATTGTTAGAAAGGCAGATAAGAATTTGTCGATGTACTGTATAGAAAAATCTAGAGAAATAAGATCGGATAGTGACTTGGTAGTACTAGTGTAGAGGAAACCAAGATGATGTTTTGCTAAGAAATAAGAAAAATAAAGTATTTGGATCATAGTTAGTTTGTGTGATTTCAGTATAGCTAACTAAGCCCTATCACTGAACACATATATTTTGGACAGTGTCTTTACGTATCTTTTAAACTCTTTGATGTTATATAAAGCTGAAGAAATAGCTTTAGCATCACTCCTATAATAGAGGTGGGTAGACAGACAAAGGTCACTCCTCTATAGTGTCTTTGAATTCACTGTGCCATTATTGTTAAAGTTTATGACGGATAATATTCTAGTTATTTTGATCCTGTGCATCTATTTTCGCTATCCTTGTTTCGTGAATCTGCATCGTCAGAAAGATATTTTTTACAGAAATAATGAATAAAATAGAATTGAAGATATGTTATAGTTTAAGTAAGAATAGTTTATTTACTGGAATGTGTTAGAATTGTGTAATTTTAAAAGTGAAAGTACAAAAATCATAGAGAGAGAAAGAATCATATAATACAGTTTAAAACCAATTTGGAAACGAATATCAGATTTTTAAAAGAGAAATCTAAAACAAAGTTTTTTTTTAAGTGATAATAAAATTTGAATATTTTTATAATAATATTTAGAAAATAAATATTGCATGTTTGTTAAGAAAATAATTCAATAATGTGTAATAGACACATATATTTGTGCATGGTGTGTTAATAATTGTAATTACCATCCGAAGCAAGGCTTGAATGAGTATATTAGATTAATAAGCATTGTATAGTGAACAATAAAAGTAATATAAAATGTAGAAGAATGTTTTTGAATCTGTAGGATTCCATATAACTAATATAAAGTTAGAGTTTTATGATTTTGTAGAATGTTTACTACGAATGTAATTTTATAAAAATATAATGTTAAAAAATAGTAGGGATACAAAGTATTAGCGATAATTATAAGTAAATACATTTTGTAACAAGCTAAACTAAAATAAGAAATCCAATAATAATAATACTGTACTTTCTTAAGTATTTAAAAGATGAGAATTAACTAGAAAAATAAGTAGAAGTTTGGTTTTATTGTATAAACTAGTAAATAATTTTGTGATAGGAGAGTAAGGATATCCAATGTACATAATGTAAAATAGTGTTATTTGTTTATGTTATTAATAAACTTTGTTGTAAATTTATTATAAAGCTTTGTGTCTTCGTTATTATTTTTCCACATGGATGCATGATATCACAATACACATTTATAATTGAAACAGACATATAGTTTTGCACAAAATAGGTAAACATAAAAGTGTTATAATAATTTTGAAAATTTATTTGTATGATAAAATTAAAAGATCATAATTATATCATTTATGGGTCATAAGTTGGTTGCCACAATATTAAATTAAAATATATGCTAATGTTGCCACACGTATTTTGTTGTCGGATTATTAAAATAATACCACGTACATAATTATTTATTTCATTTAGGAAGTAATAAGATTATATTATACTATTATTATTATTATTATTATTATTTATTATTGTTAGTTGCTGCGTAGTGAATTATGACATAAAATTCCCTTTTCATAGTTTACTACCGTAATTTTAAATCATTTATAATACAATTTATGAACCTGAGATTTGAGTTTATTTTATTTATTCTATTTATTTACTTAATCTTATTTAATTGAGCTAGATTATTATTACAAAGAATATTAAGACATGATTATTATTTTAATCGTAATGAAAAGAGCTTAGAAAGTCGTAAGAATACTATAAGTTAGTTATTTAGTATAGTAAAAGGGGAAATAGTGTTCTTATGCCATTGAGATAGTATCATGTGGATAATATCTCAATGTAGTCTATCTCGTTCTCCGTGTCGTCACTTCATGTCTCATGAAATAATAAATATTTATTAATTCATTTACAAATATAATTGTACTTGTATTTTAAAAGTTAGAACCAGTAATCATTTTTAATTAATGCTGGATATTTCATTTGTTAAACTGAGCTAGAACCCGGAATATATTTATCCAATATATAAATTTTATATGGAGGATGTGGACGGAGGAGGAGGGCAGAATATATAACAATAACAATACATTAAAACAGGAAAAAGTCTCTATACATATTGGTGATCATGTGATGTTTATTGGCTTAATAATAATACATAAAAGCTCTTTTCAGAAAATATTGATATTTCCTCTTTTCACTGTGTTGGAACTATTTTACAATTTCAATCTACATTGCATATATTGTGATATTTTCTTTTTTATATAACATTAACTGGAACCTATTATAACAATAATACAATATGTACAAGGAAGAGAAAAAAACCTGTATGTATACTTCCATGTATTGGAACAATTTTACAATTTCAGTCTACATTGCATATGTTTATTAAATTCATTATTACAGCTGATATAAATTATTATTTATGAAAATTAAATACATGTTTAGAAATACAATTTAATTAATTTATACAAAATCAAATTTTACCTTGCTTTACCAAAAAAACTACTTTTCATTTTAAAAAATTTCCCAACTCCATAATCTTAATTAGTGATGCCCCCCCCCCCCTTATGATATTAGTTGAAAACAATTAATTATGATATAGATTTTCTATGCCTTTTTATATTGCAAATTATAAATTAAAAAAAAAACAAAAACAAAGCAAAAATGTATATGCTAGTGAAATTCTATACAAAAAAAAAAAGATCATGCAAGATTCTTCAAGATTAGTGCAGCATTTGTTGTGTTATAATGTCACAAACAAACAAACTTTCACATTTATATAGTAATATAGAAAACAAGGGAAAATGGATTTATTGGGAAGTAGAGGAAAGGAAAAGAAAAGAAAGATTAAGAAAAACATTGAGAAAAGATCTGTTGAACAAAGTGAAGAAATTTGTCAGATTTAAATATTATGTACAAAAAAGTATCAAAAAGAAGAATAGGGAGATTTTGGTTGTGGATACTCTCAATTTTTGATAAAATCCTAAAAAAGATTTCACATTTTTTAATTTTTTTTTTTTTTAGATTTGAATTATGTTTTTTTGGCTTTTATTTAAAGACCAATCATGTATTGTTTATTAAAATTAGATATATGTTAAACAGTTTTAAAACATGTTGATTGATAGATTCTTAATTTAAAAACTCATTCAATTTTCAAGCTCTATTATCTTTTTTAGAAAATTTTAAAAATTGGTTAAGATCAATCAATATATTACTGCTTAATCAAGACTTATTCTTTTAATTCCTATTAGTGTTTTTATTCCATTAATTTATAAATATTCAATGTAATATTTATTAAGGCTAAAACCTTAAGAATATGCACCTGAAAGAACAACAGTAGGGACTTCTGCAAATCTTTAACACAAGATTTATTTAAAGATTTGCAGAGGTCCCTACTGTCATTTTTTCATGCGCATATTCTTAAGGTTTTAGCCTTAATAAATATTATGTTAAGTAACAAATATGCGCTTTATAAATATAAATATTTAATGAATTTTTTTTTTTTTAATTTTGTGCAAACTAATTAAAAATTGCCTTTGAAATAATTTTTGAATAGGTATTTGGATCAATGATCTCTACTTGTGTATATAAAAATTTTATAGTTGAAAATTTAATAATTTTAATAACTAAATTCTATACAATTACAAGAACAGTAGGATCTGCTATAATAATACCCTGCATGATTTGGCATAGTTGTAAGAGGTTCAATTTAGGATCAGGATGTCCCAGAAGTGATTTTGGCACTTTCAGGTCTGCCCCTCAAACTTCATAGTGACTCCCAAGCAACAATGTCATATGCCTTTTATTTTTTGCTATAATAATTGTAATTTGTTTCAAAGAGTCATTTGTTATCCATCTATTCCTTATAGCCTACATTGAAATGCATGTTCAGGAATATTTTGCTCCCTTGAAGACCACAGTCTATCCACAATTACTACTTAACAGGAAAAATATGAGGCAAAATCAAAAATATAAAAATGTACATATCTATTTTAATGAAAATGAAAATAAAACTTTTAAAAACGTAATATAATAATGTAAAATTTATACCAATGAAAACTCCCAGAATGTTGATTTATCCATATCATTTGCAAAACTCTTGCTATTTTGCTTGGAATTTATTATTATTATTTTAATATTATATTCTAATCTTTATTTCTGGTTTAATTGATAACTAAAGTCAGATTCTTAAAAGCATAAACAATCTTTCATTAATAAAAAAAAAATAACACTTTATTTCTGTTTTCCCACTTAGGAATTTTTTTTCTTGAAGCTATAATTGGTTTTTCTGGTGTCACAATGGAAGCTATTAAAATCATTATATTTCCTTTCTCATTTGGGATTTCCCCCCCTTAATATTACATATTTTATTTGTTTTTGGCATCATGTGAAAACTAACTATACTTCTCTAATAAAAATAACTTTCCCTTTCTCTCTTGGAAATTATTTATTCTAGATACTATATTTTAATTTTAATTTTTGGCTTTTATTGACTATTAAAGTTAATATTTTAAATGCATAAACAAACTTACACTAATAAAAATCATCTTTCACTTTTTTATTTGGAAATTATTTCTTTTTGATGGTGTTAATCAGCATTTTTGATTTTGCTTTTCAGAAAACTCTAAAACACTGCATACACATCCTATCTCAGTCAATGAAAATTGACATAACATTTGTGTTCATTAATTTTATAGCCTGTTTATCCCCCCCTCTCCCCACAATAATGTAAATGAGCTTTTTAACTCTGGTTTTCAAGATTATAATTAAAGTCATCATACATATGCAGCAGAATATGTTTTAAAAATAAATATATTATGTTGTCACTGCTAAAGATATAGGTAAGTAAACTAAATTGTAACTTAAGCCTTACAAACATGACAAAGATGTTTCAGTTGTAACACTTGCCTTCATTGTACAAAACTTAATTTGAAACAGGCAAAACTCACTATATATATATTGTTACACACAGCAAGCTAAAGTAATCAATGGATGCCAGAAGGCTTGTGCATAAAATTCCCATCTAATGCCTACTCATCCAATATCCCCAGGTTAGTTTTTGGCTTATGACCTTCATCATTGAGGAGCTTTGGATCTGAGAGCACTGCACCTAAATCTTAGGATCTAATGCAACCCTCCAGCAACCACCTTTTATCTCCATTTAACTACAAAACTATGAGTCTTAAACTGAAAACACCTTAATGTTTTCAATCCAAGCCCATTAGCTAATATAGTCATATGGGTCTGAACCCAGTTCAGTACCCATACATTTTGGAATCTTTCATTCTTTAATAATCATAGCCATCACTATCCTAGGCAGGATTGGTTTTAAGCCAATAAACATCACATGACCACCATCTCTTATGCTTGTGTATTGGTTTTAAGCCAATAAATATCACATGACCACCATCTCTTATGCTTGTGTATAACTGTTGTTAAAACAGGCAAAACTCACTATATATATTGCCACACACAGCAAGCCTTCTGGCATCTATTGATTACTCTAGCTTGCTGTGTGTGGCAATATATATGCCTGTTTTAACAACAGTTATACACAAGCATAAGAGATGGTGGTCATGTGATGTTAATTGGCTTAAAAATCTTAATTTAGTGAGAAAAAATATTAGTAGTGCAGTTTGTTCTCAATAAAAACCTTCATTATAGCATATTAGTAATTTTTTATTAGCCATTCACTAGACAAGAATAATATTTCTGTAGTATTATTTTCATTACATTATTCTCACACAAGATTAGGGACTGACTGGTTTCTATCCATTCTTAACATGTGGAGGGATGTAATTATAAACATATGACCAGAAACATGTAAAAAAGATCTATGATTCCCCAAGATGCACATTTCATGTGGAACCAGCACTTATCAGTTTTGCCCAAACCACAGTCTCTTACACATATCTTCATCATTAATTAGTATATATATAGCAAATTATTACAGTTTCTGATAAATACTATGCAGTTTGCTGAAAAGCACATTTCTCTTGGCATCATCAATAATAGCTTTATCATTGCTTTTTTTAAACTATTAATAAAGCATTCCCAGGTTTAGTTTTCGATTATGATATTATAAACTATGTATTGATGATATGATATTGTAAGATGATCTAAATAAATAAAACGTATCTATTTTTTAAAAAATTCAAATTATTGTAGACTTAGTAGATTTTTGATAACCAATATATATGTGAATGTATTCTAGTAATGGATCTTGAAATTCGTTCATATTAATTTTAAATTCTTAAAACAAGTTTTTAAATTTGAAAAAAAAAAAAAAAACATTGTATGGCGGTCTTTTGTGAACAGGTGTTTCAAGTAAAATGATGGTAATTGATTATATTTTTAGTGTCAATATGTATACGTATACAAATCTAATTTTTTTTTTAACAAAAAAAAAAAAAACATTTGGTTGAATTAAAATATTAAATAATTTTAGCAATATTTGAAATCAATTTTTTAAAATATTTATTACACACCTAAGGTAATAATTAATAATAATAGAATTAATAAACAGCAGATGTTTAAAATCTAGTTATGATTTAATACAAATATTATACAAATTAGTGAACTTTTTTGATAACGATAATTTAGTAAATTATAATTGGTAATACAGTTCTAAGTGCTGCATGGAAGTAGGTTTGAATAATTAATTGCCAACAGCTGTAAATTTTAGAAAAACATAAACTAAATGAAGATGTGAGTTAATAAATCATTAATGACTAATGAATATATATTACAATATACTGATTTAATGCTACCTAGCATCGTTAAGTCACATCAACTTATGCTAGTAATTGTATTCTCTATTGGAAAGCAGACTGAGGTCACTAGAGAAGAGATACTGTGGGCAAGTCTGTAACAATTTATCTTAGCAACTCCAATTTAATATAGCATCATAAATATAAACAAGTATTTTAATTAAGATCGTATCTCACCTTGCCTTTAAGTAATGGACTAGTCCAGATTATTGTTTTATCTAGATCGGAATATTCAACCCTTCTAACCAATAAGTGTATAAATAGATAATGCATAGCCAATGGCAAGAACAGTCCAATAGTTAATGATTCTCACTGAATTTGGATGTTTCCATTAGATATTATTGGGATCTGAAAATAAATGCTCAAACTTTTTGAAGGTAGGATTGGATAACTACTGTCACAAAACTGAAAGGCAGAATACACATTTTCCAGAGATAACTAGTGTCACAAAGCTGAAAAAGAGAATCTACATTCTCCAGACAATAACTATCAAAGCAGTATGATTAATGCAGCAAGGCATATCTACATTCAGAACTGGAAGCTGCTACAACCAAATGCAGACATGAGGCAAGCTGTCAAATACTGCTGGCACTACACTTACTCATGGGGTAGGCAATCACAGTAAAGCTGGAAGTGGTAGGTAAAGCCTACAGGGGTATGTGAAGTCCTTTCTTTCTATAGTTCATCCTAGAACTCGGAGCTATACCTCACCAATGGTAGCCGGTGAAGGTAGCCATTGTAAAATATTATAAGTAGGCAAATATATATTTGTTTTCATATTTCATTAATAAATATAGTATAAAATATATTTACACACATTTGTGTTTATATATTAATTCAGAATAAATATAACAATTAAGTCCTTTATAATGCACATCAAATAATCACAATTCACATATGTATAAGGGTAATTAATAAGACATAGTTCTTTTCAGGGTAAAATGATATTCTAACTATCCATTATTGAAAAACTCTGGAGAGTAATACATTGCTTATCTGAATTATCAGATGCTAAATGTTAAGACTTTGAGTAGTTTTCTATACATATGTCACCCAATAACAAAAAATATATAGATATTCTATATATTGTAATGGAATGGGCTTTTACCTGGTATAATAATAGATTTGCTAGGTCTTCACAATGAATAAGTCTATTTTTAATCCTTGTGCCTTTTTCCCCATATACACTTATAATTTTATTCCTGGGTGAGGAGAGGTTAATAATCAACTAGATATTAAACTATATACCTATACGTACCTCATCCTTACCATCATTCATTTCCATTATTCTCTGGTTTCAAACTCAGGAAGAATCTGTATAATCATCTAGTTCAAGTTATATTAATATCACTTAAAATATGGGTATGCATAAACATGCAAAGGTGTTTAATGATAGATATGGATATATGAAAATATATGTAAGTGTGCAAAAATATTTATAAGTATGGAGAAGATACGATCAATTGAAAAGTGAATATAGAAAAATAGAGCAAGAGGTTTAAATTTAAACACTTGTATATATTTTAACAAATATATTTAAATAAGTAACATTTTAATAAAGAAAATTTATAACAAATTATAAAATATTTAATTTAACATCTATGGTTACTTTTTGCTTATAATTTATTTCAATTATTATTCCAAACCCTTATCCCCTACAAAGAATAGCCATTTGATATTCATGTTAATATAAATGAAATTTATTTTATATTTATGATTGTCTCAATCATGCTTGCGTGCTATATTATTATATGGAAATCGTATAATTCATTTCATTTTCATTAACTTGATATATTAAATTCATATCTGTTATAGTGATGATATGGGATCCCTCTTTTGCTTACTGTAGTTATGAGATGGACAAGAAAGACCATTTATGATAGAAATAGTTAGTCAAGTATACTGAAAACATTCAACAAAAATATTAGTATAAACAAACAAAGAAAAATATATAATGATGTAATTATACAAATGTTTGAAATAAATATGTATTAGGTAAAATATTTTCTTGGTAATGTTCAGATTTGTATGCAAGCAAGTTCTTGTCGTAACCTGTATTTTATTTTACTTACAATAATAGTAATAATATTTACTAAGGTAATAACCTAAAGCATGTGCGGTTGAAAATGCAAAGGTAGGGATCTCTACAGGTCTTAACCACAAGTTTACACATTGGAAGAAAAGAGGGGAATCCAAGGAGAACCCTTCTTTACTTCCAACCTACTTTCTATATAAATAGGTGAAGCTGAAGCAGTTAGATCTGAGAGCATGAAGCTATTCAATACTTCACTGATTAAGTCCACAATTCCTATTATACATTAGTACTCGCGATATCTTTCGATTTACAATGCGTCAATGGAAAGATCTTATAGTTAGAAATCTGTTACGATAATTTAAAATTGTAATTATAAATTTATTTAACACACATTGATTACATAAGTAATATTTACTAAGGCAATGCGGTTGAAAATGCGAAGGTAGGGACCTCTACATGTCTTAATAATGATAATAATATTTCTCCATTTTGTTACATATTAACACTTATTTTTTTCCTTGTATCCATATTAAAGAAAAGATATAAACAACAACATTTATGCAAAATATACAAATAAATAAAATTCATGATGTTGCTTTAAAGTTCGTAAGGGAAAATGTCCTAGTGACTCATTCTAATAATCCTCATTAATCCATTTCGAGTATAAATGATAAAATGTGAGTGTTCTAGAACATCCATTAAGTCACTTATACTTTATATCCTTGGAACTTTAGCTTTGAAATGGAGAGTTGTTGGATCCATTTATTAAGAGTCAACTTGAGTTTTGTAGCACGGGTATTAAGTGCTACGTCCATTTCATTCCAATTCTAACAGTTATAACTCCACGAGCAATGGCTTTCTTTCCCCAATGTCACTCTTGCAGTTAGCATTGCATGATTGTCTGTATAGATATTTATATAATTTTATTAAAATACCTCGAATGAATTAAAAGCAATATTTTTTTTAAACTATTAGATATCCTTAATTTTAGATAATTCAATCTACGATTAGAATTAGCAACACTTTGGAAATTTGAATAATCCTAATTTAATTTCAAAGATTTCACTTTCGAATTCCTCAATTGGTTAGTTTTAACTCTATATGCTTTTCTTACTTTGTTTTCATGACTATTTAAATTCAATAGTGACTGTTTTTTTCTATTTCAATTTCAAGTTTGAATTTATGCAGGTTATTCAGCCGTTAAGAAGTTTTATCTTGATTCATAGAAAAAGCTCATTGCTCTGCTTTCTTTTTCCTTATCACATGAGGATGTTCTATCAAAAATAATTTTAGATGATTTTTAATATTAAGTTTGTGATTTTGATTTAGACCCATTGTTTACGTCATTAATAATGATCATTATACATAGATAATATGTAAATAACAATAAAATATTTTTTTATTTGTTATTTCTTTCCTTTAAAATAATATTTCAGTTCTTGCTTGCATTTATATTTCCTCATGTTGTTGTAATGTGTCAGAGTTACATCATAATTAGCAAAATAATTTTAATACAGGTTAGTTGTCATGTATGCCTTTTATAATTTAGTTCAAATACATATTTACTGTATGATTAAGTTGGGGTTTAAGTGGGTATAACACTTAATGGTTTATCAATTATAGTGCTTCATTTTTATTAGTGTAGTGTTTACTAGAGAATGATAATATGTTGAGTCTTGGATTTGAATTAGGTCAAAAGGTGGTGTGTAAATGATATTAGAGGAATTAAGGGGCATGCCTTACAATACATAGTAATAAAAAAAAACAACTAAGTATGCAGAAGTGGAAAAAAACAAAGGGTTATGGAGTCATATTGTAATCCCAGGCCACAAACATGTCAGGCTGTATGCTAAGCACTTCGATTTAATTGTTTAATATATATACATGCACATGTATGATTTTTTTTTGACAGTTACAAAAATAGACCAATTATAAAACATTTAAAATCTTTTCTTATGGATTCTTCTGCTCATTATGAGATGAATTGTCTGAGAGCTTAATTTAAATAATCTATATTATTTATTTATTTTTATGTTTTTTTTATTAAAACATCATTTTTTTTATTAATTACTATCAATCACTTTTTTCAAACCAAAGCATTTTATTTGTTATATATTATATCATATATATTTCATTTTTTAACAGTTTTTTTTTTTTCTCAATATTTCTTAATGCTGTCAGGACCTATTAAAGTTTATGAAATAGTCAAAATTGAGATGATAGAATAAATTGTGTTAAAAAACAAAAAAAAAAAAGTGAAATCTAATTGTGCTATTGCTAATTGTTGTTCCCACTCTCCAATACTTTCTTTCTCACCAATCTGACCTATCTTTTATTTCATATCAGAAATAAGTCCAATAAAAGATTGAAGGACATATTATTTTTTCTTCCTATAATATTTTGCATTATTTTTCTCTAAAAATTTTATATGAGGGGAAAAATAATAGAAATGTCTTGTTCATATAATACAAACGAAAGTGTTAACATATAAACAAAATATATAGACATAACATATATATAAACATTAAAAACCTAAAGCTAAATTAATCAATAATCAAAATTATCCCAAATTCACAATTCAACCAGACTAGCCAAAAAAATATAAACTCTAAAATACAACCAATGCAAGTGTAGAGAAAGTCTGTTTATAGCAGTGAAACCATTGGTTGTATTTTAGAGTTTATATTTTTTTGGCTAGTCTGGTTGAGTTGTCAATTTAGGGTAATTTTGATAATACTATATTATTACAAAAGGATTATGCTGCATTATTAATATCCATCTGTTTTTCTTATTAGCGGGAGTTCAAACTGGGATAAAACTTTGTAGATAACTGATATTTTATAAGCAAATGATTTTCAGGCAGTTTTCTTGGATCACTTTAGCTTGCCACTCATTTCTTGGTTAACAAATAGTTAATTAGCTATTCTTAATCAGAAATCAAATATGGGGACAGAAATATAAAAGTCTACCAATATACTGCAATTGAATATTCACCAAATTTATTTATACAGCTTCTACATCATAAAATGACATGAAATATTATTATTATTGGTGAAAAAAATGGAAATATTTTAAATGAAAATTGTTGATTTATAGTATAACTTTGTTTTTTGATTTTTATGGCTGATCTTCAGAACTGTTTGTAGAGGGCTTCATGAATCAGAGATCAAGGTGAGATAATGGTTTGATGGCAGTATTTTTAATTTGAGTCACTTAAAAGTAAAAACAAGAACTTCATCTTTTTGTAATTATATGGTGAACTATTTTTATTCACTAGCCAAATTATTGCATGTTTTAACAAAATTTTGTTTTGTACTTTTATATACACATTCAACTGTTATTAATAATGTACAGGCTCGTATGGAGGACAACATTTTGAAGGATATATGTTTCTTCTGTTTTTCAGGTTTATTAGTCTGATTAGTGGTAGCTATTACAGAGATTGAACCAGTTAGCTGTAGATTCATGAATATTAAATTTAAAGTGACACTCTAATAAACTAGGTCATTCTGTTATTACTGATCAGGCAAGTAATATCTATAAATAAGGAAAAAATAATATCTCAAGAAAATTGTAATCCATTGTAGTCTGTATCCTATTATTAACAGTCAAATGTATTTAGTAAAGTATAAATAAAGTTCAAATTTTTCTAAAAATATTAAGGAATTTAACAGGCTTTTAGGTTTACCATTTGTTATTAATGATGCTGTTCTACTTCATGTGTACTTTGGAGTTCAAAATCTATGGATTAATCAAATGTTCAGAAGACTTGTTCTTCATCTTCCAGTAATGAGAGGAAAATTTTCAGCAACGTTTAGTTTGGGTAGTTTTCAACTTAAAAATGTGAACCAATTTAGATGTTGAGGTTAAGCACAGACGCCAACAATATTCAAGGTGCTGTTAAAAAGTAGTATATTTCATTACCTTGTTATAGCTACTGCAACTAAATTAATTGTATATAGAGCTAATATTTTATTTATTGCATTGATATGAAACTTGACCTCCTCCTCTATCTATGTAATAACACAAGGCATTAAAATTTTTTTTATTTTAAGTTGTTTTACATAATAAACTAATTTCCTCCTGTTGCCATGTGTTAAAATATTAAAACCAATGCTCTAGATGTAAGGTATTTGCAGTTCATGAATTAGGTTGTATAGACAAAACCCATTGCCATATCACTCCAGCTAATATATTTGTTGATTAAGCAACATACATTTGTCTTTCATTACTTTGATGCCACTTCCTATAAGCTTTAGTTAGCAATAGATGCCAGATGATAATGTTTAATAAATCCATACCTTGTGATGCCCTATCCAATATCTCCAGGCTAGGCTGGGGATATTGGATAGGATAGCACAGGATAGGGATTTATTAAGGACTATCATATCTGGCATCTATTACTCACTAAAGCTTAGAGATGGTGAAAGATAATGATTGTATGGACATAATAAAAGTCATCTCTAGCATATTATTATCATCATTATCATTATTATTTAGTTGTTGGGTTTTTTTTTTTGAACTGAAGTAATTATACACTTTTGATGATGATGTATGAATCATATATTGTAAGAATAAGAAAGAAATAAGTTAATCTTTGTTAGAAATTTGATGCACTTCATTAAAGAAGACCAATAGCCAAAAATTAATCAAATTTGGATACACTGCTATCATTTAGTGCTCACTGATTACTCAAACTTAAAATAAATAGCTCTTGAAGTAATATAAATAGACTAAATTATTGTTTTTAGAATAATTACACAGTCATACATATAAACAAGGCAAAACTCTCCATACAGTAGTGCCACCCTTTGCCAACCAGAGTAATCAATGAATGCCAGAAAGCTTGTGCATAAAATTCCTATCTAATGCCTACTCATCCAATAACCCCAGACTAGTTTCTGGCTTGTGGCCTGAGAGCACTGCACTTAGATATGTGCTAGTATAAGAGATGGTGATCATGTGATGCTTAATGGTCATATATATATATATATTGAAAATAATAAAGATGGTTACTATTAAGGGGGAAAAAATAATTGAATAGAAAAAAAAAGATTTCTAGAACTTTATGATAAAGAGAAGATTGTGTAGAAATTTGTGTCTCATTAGAGAACAACTCTTTGCATTACCATGAATTAATAATGATTGATCTTTGTCAATATATATATATTGTAAAGCATTTCATGAATTCATTAATAGTGATTATGGATTTGTAAAACTGGAAATGATTATAGCAAGACGTAATATTGTTCATGTAAATGTTTTTATTTTTTTATCTTATACTATAATCTGCATTAAATTTCACCTTAACTTCCTTTTAAAAAAAGGAGTTGTGTCAATGTTGTTTTTAATCCCTGCTAAAATTTTATATTTTGAATTGCTTTTTTGTTTTATGAGTTTTGTGTAGCAGAAATATAGGATGATGTTGGTAATAGGTGATTATAGTTATATTAACAGCAAAATATTATTTCAAACTGTAGAGTACTCTCACTAAACCATAATATATTGAATCATGATTAGAAATAGTTTGCACAACACTATTTATTGTACCTATGACTGAGATACGACTTTGAAATTAAAATAGCCTATATATATATACTATGGATGTGCGTTTGCGAAATAGAATTTCTTTAATTGATAATACAATATCTCTATGTTTAATCTTTAGTAAGTTAATATAACCAGTTTAAAATAAGAATTAATGCGTATTTAATTTGTATTAATATAATATTAAGAAATTGTTTATTCTGTTTAGTATTGTTTACCTGTTTATACTCAAAGAAGAAAGGAGGGGGGGGGGTAATAGGATGAATGTTAAAAACAATAATTATTCGCCATCTGTTTATAAAGTAAGCTGGCGAGATAATTTTAAAATAAGCTTGAACATTTCTGCCTTACAGCCGAGACTCGTGGCTAGAAGTGTTGCCACGAGAGTGGCACCAAGTTTCGAAAAAATTTATAGCAGCTGTTCTGCGTGCCATAAAAGACAGGTGGGAGCAAACAATTTAAAGCCCAATGTTTAATAAGGTTAAAGGGTAGTGTGAATTCTAGCCAATAGAATTTCTTTTCTATTTTTGTGCATTTATTTATATATAAGTAGTGATTTTTAGCGTCTCCAATTCTATTTTTGAAGTTGGGACGAGCTTCGTATTGTGCTCAACTTTCGAGATTAAAATGCTAGTAGATTTAATAAAAGTAAATCTAAACAAAATGCCTATTGGTTTTTTGCAGAGCCTGCCTCAGACTCATTCTGGTTTAACTGCTATGTTTTCTCCTACCAGCGGGACCAGGATCAATGGAAGTTGCAATGGCCATTTAAGCATTAATGACAGCGATGTAAGTATTGTTTTTATATGTATTATAATTAACAATTAATTAATTACTTTTTAATAATTAAATTGATGTTTACTTGTATCAGATTAAGCAACTGACATATATAGTGATAGCTCATATTCTTTTATATATAGTATATATAAAATCAAGATTATCAAAAGATCATTATTTTTGTTATGTGTGTAAGAGGTGGGCTGTTTTGACTGTAACTAAAGTCTTAATGCAAATAATCTAAAAGCAAAAGTATAGTCTTATTAATCTATTCTATTAAAAACCTAAGCTATAACTTTAATTGTAACATGCGTACTATATAATAGATTAGCATGTTTTATCATTTTCATTTGGTCTTCAACCTTTTCACACCTGTGGACCGGTAAAAATAAGGATAAGGTTTCGAGGCCCGGCAGAAGTCTATAGATAAATTTTCTTAAAGATGTAAACTGCTTAGCTTTAGATTAGCATAATTATTGTAACTGATCAAAACAACGTTAAATATAGAAGATGAAATTATATATATATGGAGTTTGTATAATAAAAAACTTTTTTTTTTAATTTTTGAATTTTTTTAGAAAAGTAATAAAAAGTTTAATTCTACCCTCCCCCCCATAAACATTTGTGATAACTAAAAAAACAAATTAATTTATGTATGATTGATTAGATTTTGTTTTCGTTCTGTTTCTTTTTTTTTTTTAATTGGGTAAAAATGAGATAAATAAAAATTGTTTATATTAATTAAAAGTTTAAACTCTTATTATTTTGTTATTACAAACTTTCCTGCAGCCCATATTAATGGTGAAAACTCCATCATAGTACAATCTTTTTATTTTGTAGACAACACATTGAAACTTCTCTGATCTTAAATTATCAAAAAACTTCTCTGATGTTCCCACGTTAATCTGTGAATTTACAATAGTTCATGATAGATAGTCATTTACAAATGATTGTCCGATGGCCTGCTGAGTTTGCTAAACGCAGGTTATCAGGAAAAAAAAAATTCTAAGTTTGTTTATAACCTGAAATAATTTCCATCTTTTATCTGACTCAAATTTGAAGTCCAAATCATGGATCTGACATACGGATATGCTAACCATTTTGCCATAAATCATTCTGTGTGTGCATATATATATATGCATAAGCATATATTTATTAAATGCATGTGTCATGTCTATTGAGCTCATGTCAAATATATATATACAAATATTTGATGTGTATCAATGTTTTCTTTTTTTTAATAATTAAAATGTGCTCGTTAATAACACAATAGAAGTGTACTTACTAGACTCATAACTAAGAGAGTCCATGGAATATAAAAATATATATTCCAGTTTTTAAAGTAAAAATTATGCATGTTAAAATAATTTTTAAAAATAAACTTTTTAACAAATCATAAATAACAAGTTGTTAATTTTGCAAACTTTTTTTATTTTTTTTTAATTGAAAATGAATGCAAAAAAATTTTTATCTGATGACTAGATGATGGATGGAAAAATAGTAAAAAAATCTGATGGATTATTTAACCATAACCCTGGTAATGATTTCTTAAATTATTTTAAAACAAAACTTTATTTTATTAATTTATTATAATAATGATGATGATGATGTTTAGAAGAGTATTGATATTTGTACTGCATATATGTCAGTAAATAAAAATAGATTTGCAGTTGTACAGTGTCACTGTCCCACTTAAACATTATTAACATTATTTCTGTGGGTTTTTGATCTCTATAAATTATTTTGTAAATAATTTTAACAATTATGTATATTGTGATATATAAGAAATCATTATTCCTTAAGAAGAGTCCTTTAGTATTTTTGTGTATATCCATTTCTTAATAAAAACTTTAAAGTTTTTAACATATAGCATACCAAGAGGTATTATTCAGATTAATTTAAAATCTTTTTAGGTGGGCAGCTAGATGGCTTTAGTTCAAAACTTTGTTATACTTCAAAACATTTCCTTGTTCAGCATAAGTTTAAAATTACTTGAATACATTTCTTTGTACAATAGGTTTTTGTTATTATTATTTAAAGGAAGACCTAAAACTGAAAACTAGTAATGAATTTTCTAGAACTGGTAGTATTTTGTCTACTGCCATTTGACTTACTACTTACCTAAAACGTTATAATATAGGGTATATGAGCACAGACTTTCACACCACCCACCACTCTCCACTCTATCTAATAACACTGATACACCTAAACACATATATGCTGAAAAGATGTGTTTAGGTGTATCAGTGTTATTAGATAGAGTGGAGAGTGGTGGGTGGTGTGAAAGTCTGTGCTCATATACCCTATATTACATACATATAGACACAGGTTTATAACAAGCCTGTGCTTCAGCTAAAACGTTATAATAAAAATGTATGTTACTACCAGTATAAAAATCAATCTATCAATGATCATTAAATATTACTTCTTGATTGTATTATTTTGTGGAAATAGAAAAAAATGAAGGTAAGAACAATTTCATGATTATTCACTGAAATACACAAATTGTTATTTATATATAATTTTAACATCATAATTATTAAATTTATATATTGTTATATGAATGACTATATAATTATTAGATATTTACAGATTTTTTTACATTTCATAACAATCTTGATTTTACTCCCAAATTAAAAAAACATAAATGAAAAGATCTTTAAAAATTTAATTCAAGATTTTAACAATCTTTAATATTTGTTTTAAGCAAACTTTAAGCTTCAAATCAAAATATGAATTTTGTAGAATTAAAACATTTCTATTAGTGCAATCTTTATGTTGTGATTACTAATTGTCATTTTTCCATGAATCTTAGTACAGTTTGAGACAACTTTTAGTTAAGAAACAAAAACAATAATGATTAAAATATACTAAAGTAGGAAACTAATATACATGAGGCTGTGTAGAAATGGTTGCAATGAATTAAAAGTGAAAAATTATAACTGATATTTTTGAAGCATTACTTTTAATAACAGCATGTTTATGTCTCTACTTAGTCCCCAAAAAGTAAGGAAGACTGAAAAATACTGTAAATTGTTTAAATTTTTTTAAAAAAAAAGATCTAGGCCAGGGGTGAGCAAATAGCGGCCCATGAAGAGTTTTTATGTGGCCCGCCAAGACAGTCAGAAAAATCTGCCTTAAACTGAGATTTTCTTCCCATGTACGATCGAAGATTCGTCTCATATTTTTCGCTAGGACAGCACATCAATACACATGTGCATTGTAGATACGATAGGCAGTGCTTTTCTAGTTGATCTGGTTAATTTCAATTTTGTCTTCGCAACAGTAAATATATAAATTTCCAACTTTAATGAAACCATGAACCCTCCAAAAAAAATCTAAAATCGGTGATGAATGTCATGTGTTTAATGAAGAATGGACAAACAAATATTTCTTTTGTAATACAGGGAATAAAGCATTGTGTTTATTGTGCCATGAAAAAAGTACGGCCATCCACTAATCTTCGTTTCCACAGTGCCGCCCCTGATGAGGCCCTCCGCTAATCTCTGCAGCCCCCAAGCCAAAACAATTGCCCATCCCTGATCTAGGCAAAGTAAAAAAAAAAAAGTGATTTTTCAATGATAAATATAATAAAATAACATGTAAAGAATAATAAAGTCAGAAGAAAATAACATTATTTATATGGCATTTGTTTTGTGAGATAAGATGAAAGATGAGAAAAATTATAGAAATAGAGATCATGCAATAAAGTTTCACACTACCTTAATTTTACATGTATATTTAGTTATAAATTATTAAAGTGCATACTTTTCTACTTTACCTTTGAAAACAAAATCTTGGAATTATACAGGTGGGTAATAAAACAGTAAAATGAATTATTATTATTTTTTAGAAACAATATATGACTTAGTAAATTGAGATAAAAATGGTAAAAATATAAAATGAACTTATTCAAAAATAGTTGTTATATCATTAACACAATTGTTACAGACAATAATTTACATGAGTGAAAATTTTTTTGAAGTTTTTTTCTAATAATTTATGGTTTTATTTTATTTTGGCCAAAAGTTATTCATCCTTGTTTGTATCTTAGGTTTAAGAAAATGTATTAAAAATTAAAAAATAAAATTATTGTAAATCCAATCACTGTTTTTACACAGACTTTGACTATGTAAGCATACTGAATGTAAATATTAAGTATTTCAAAATATTAATATGACTAGAAAATCTGTGTAAAACTTTTATGTTTCAAATTATCATGTGCAGTTTTTGGCATAAAATCACTGTTATAACAATTACAAGCCATTCAAACTAAATAGACATTGAGGGAATATTATAATGACATAATAACTAGAAAAATAATATGTGTAATAATGTTATCTAGTTTTTAAAATTAGTTTTTAAAATTACTTGTCAGAATTATAAAAAATAAACTAATATACAATATTTATAAAAGTATTATTGACATAGCTATTATGAACAAACCAAGACAATATGTATGAGGCCTTGAGTTGTAGGAGTCCTTTTACTTATATATATATTAAAAAATATTAACATATATGTTATAAATATTAAAGATGCCTTTTTGAAATTTTGCATAGAGGCCCAAAAATTTTATCTATACTAATAAAAACTTGCTATTATTCTGCAATAGAATATATTCCATTTTAGTATATTTATTCTTGAACATTATCTAATTATCTTTCTTCTTAGCAGTCATCCACCTTGGATATCGACAGAATGTGCGACATGACTGGAATAACTTCAATATAAATAATCATACTCTAATAGCTGACTCTATCTGTTTTTTCACAAGAAAACTCTTATTGAAGATTAACAGAATCAGAATAGGCCAGGGTAGATGTCATTATGTTGAAAATAAATAGAGATTTATAGATTTTGCAAACTGTGACCATTTTAGACCACAAGCTATAGTTCATATTTATAGGGAGGGTACAATTTATCAGGTCCCTATTGGCCGCTTTGCTCTACATAGCTTGGAGAAGATGGCTCTTGAGTGATTAAGAACTGTTGGTATTGAATTTTAATAAACTGACACTATACATTAAATAAATAAATAAATCTAATTACTAGTGGATTACACATATGTGCAGTTGTATAATAAATAAATTTATATTAAAAAATACCTAAAATGTATATATATACCATAGTAGGACTTAATTGTCTCATTATCAGTTTATTTAATAAAATATAAAATTATATATTGGTTTTATGCAAGCATATGTGTATAAATAATATAATATAGTTATGCAAATTAAGACAGTAGAATATTGTGATTATGTGATAACTTTGGATAATCATTAGTAGTAATTTGCTATTGCTTAAAGTAGATAATTCTAGCAATTTTACATTATAAGATTTATGGCTTAACTGAGAATAATAGGTAAATATGTAAAAAGACAAAGCATATCTAAAATATTATGTGAATTGGCATAAAAAAAAACTTGTAAGAGGAACAGTAGGCATGAAATTAATAATAATATTAATCATAATAAATAGATGTGAAGTTGTAAAAACTGGAATACATAAACTATTAACAATACAATTATTTATCATTAGTAATCATTTTGAGTTTTAAGATGAAATGCAAATATGAAAGGACAAAGCTTATGTGTAATAGTATGTGAGCTTGCATAAAAAAAAATTGTAAAAAGAACAGCAAACATATAACCAATAATAATAAAGAGACATGAAATTGTAAAAACTGAAATGAAAAAACTATTAGTAATGGAATCATTCATCATTATCAATCATTATTTTTTTGAGTTTTAGCCAGTTTCTTTGATCCCTAATCTCTTTTCCCCCTCAATAAACCAGCAAGTTTTTCTATTTCCTTCATCCATCTCATATGTGGCTTCTTTATAGGTCTTCTATTAAGAATTGCATTAAAAAAAAAAAAATTAGACTCAAAATAAAGGCATAAACTTTATATTTCATTTAATAACTATGTTATTTAGTATAATAAAAAATTGTATTAATAGAATATTTTTTAGAATATTTGTTTTTAATTTTGTGAATGTTGAATAATGAGATAAATAAATTCATCAATTTATAAAAATATGCCATAACAGTCAAATAAGAATATACTTTTAATGTAATAATATATTTCCTACATTTTATCAAGTAAATGTACTCAAAAAAGTCATACTGAAAATGTAACAATAATTGCAAATCTAATTGAAGCTCTTAATTTCTGCTATATAAAATATATTCCATAAACTATTCAGTATATATATATTGAAGATAAAAATTTACTTGTTCCATTGGAAGGAAGGGAATAATTATTATTATCATGTAATAATATTATAAAATGCAAAAAATTGATTTATATGTAATCCAAGTGGAATTGCCAATCAAGTTGAACTAAGGAATTATTTCAAATTAAAATACAACTTTTGGCTAAATAATTATTTAGTAAAAAAGTGTTAAAAAAATTAATGAAGTTAAATTTAAAAATATTTTTCATCAAAGAAATATAATATTTTATGCAAAATAATAGCTTTCATTGGTCAAAAAATGAAGACAAAGTAGATTTTAAATGGCAAAGATCTTATAGTGAGAGTTTTTAGTGCTTTTTTTTTTAAAATCTTTGTTTTAATTTCTAAAGATAATATCTATATATACATTTATCAACTAATTTATAAATGTCTGTGTTGTGTATATATAGATTTATCAACTAATTTATAAATGTCTGTTTAGAAGAAATTAGAAGATAATTTTCTTATTATTTTCTTAATGTGTACATGTTTATGTTCATGTTTCTTAAAATAAAATAAAAAAACAACCTTTATATATTCACAACAGAACAAACTTTTCTCTAATAGATTTTTAAAAAAAAACCAATAAAATAAAATTATTTCTTATCTGATTAACCAACTTTTACCTGTTTTTTTTTTTTTTTATATATTTTATCATCTATTGTAAAAATAGCAGAAAATCTAATTGAAAGACAAGATGAATTGGTTATAAAGTGATTAACTGAAAAAGAAATCCTAAACCTATTTGCAAGATGTGAAAAAAGTTATTTCCCATATTTTCCTGGCCTGGATTCAATTTCCAGGTCATGAGCATAGCGAGTGAATGTATTAATTGCAGTATTTGTAGTCAAATTAGTACCGGGTATTAAATATTTGTCACAGTATAATTTCTTAATATAAGTTTAATGACTAATATATATATACGCACACACACTACTAAAACTGTTTGTGTTTGCACCTGTAAAATTCATAATTACTAACATTAACCTATGAGATAGATCTTACATAAAATACATCTGGTTTCTTTTGAAATTTTTTTAAGCGCTAGTAATTGGAGTGTTCACAGTTAATTAATAAGCAATTTTCTTTCAGGCACTTGTATTCCAGAATGGTAACCTTGTTTCTGGGCCCCTGGAGGCATTAGTACAGCACCTGGTACCAACTGCTGATTATTATCCTGATGTAAGTTTTGACAAGATTTTACTATTATTATTATTTTTACTGTCTTTTATTATATTCAAATAAATACACTCAGAAAAAAAAAAAGATTTTTTGCAGGTGGACGAAAATAAAAACCACTGACCTGGTTGGTTTTTATCAAAATTCTAGGAATAGCACAGAAATTATCATTATCTAATGTTGATTCTGATTTAAACATTGGAACAGATTTAATTATTTTATCTAAATAAAAGATCCTGTAAATACAAAAATAAATTTTCATTTATTATATAATATATAAAGTAATAATCTAAAAAGCTTTTCTATAGACCTATGATTTACATTTTTTCACTTTTGAACAAACCATTTTCACACGATATATCTTTCCTCTTAACAAAATATTTATAAGTAATATAATTGCTATTATTTCAAATTTATGTATTGTAAATAAATAACTCTATAGTAAAATGAAAAAGTGATAGGATAATAAGATAAAGAAGATAATATTCAAAACTTAAAAGATATAATGAATTCATACTATCAGAAACAACAGCCACTAGTGAATCAGAGTGGCTTTTACAATTCCAAGAGAAAAATAAGATAGAAAACAAAAAATATATAGTAATACAGTTGTGCTATGAACTACAAATATGACGAAGGCCACAAGCCTGAAACTAGTCTGTGGATGTTGGATGAGTAGGCACTAGATAGGGATTTTATGTACAAGCCTTCTGGCATCCATTGATTACTCTTGTTGGCACAAGATGGCACTACTGTATGAAGAGTTTTGCTTTGTTTAACTACAAATATGCTCATGTATAAAACACTCTAGTTCATTATTCTAGTCATTTGATATTTTGCAATACTTTATTTTAACTTCTGCAGCAAACTTCTTTCTGAAAGAATTCAACAGCTTGTCTAATTGTAGTTCTCCATTATATTTTATCCTCAACCATATGTTTTCAGTGAAAATGAATAATGTTGCACTTCTTTGGCATGTCTCTGAGATAATTCTTGTACTGTAGACTAATACTATTTCTTCCATGAAGATCATGCTTAAGTTCATAATAAAAGACTTTTAATGAACTTCATACTTTTTTCAAAAACTTATAAAGAAGCCATAAATAAGTGACACTGTAGTTGGTGATAGACATACATGATTGAGTAATAGAATATTATGCAGATGGTTATTTGGATAAACGTAATTTATGATTGTCTTGATGTATCACTATCATCAGTTTATCAATTATTATAATAAGTATAATGAATACTAATATTGATTTTAATGTTTTACTAGGCTGACATTTTTAAAAATTCATCTTGTATATATTGATTATATTCCTACTATAAAAAATGTTTTTTAAATTATTACTGTGGACAAAACTTAAGTCAAAAACAATAATGGAACAATAGATATTGGTTGTTCAATTCTAAAATATCTATAGAACTTTCATCATCTAATTGAAATTATGTTAAATTAGCAATTGTAAAATGCAGAAATCATCTTGTAAAATTTCTGTATAATTTAAAATCAGTTTAAAATGTTTTCTAGATTATTGCTTGTGTCTATTTGCTTCTTATATTTTTAATCAACCCATAATTTTTTTTTTTGGAGGGAGGGGTGGCACTATTTTTGTAATGATCTTTTCTGTGCAGTTTAACACAGATGTAGAGGATAAGATTCGAGGACTTAAAAACATTTTTGGGATCAAAGCTGATCTGCATATCTGATGTTCAGACATCACATAACTTTTCAGGAAACTAATAGTTTTTTTTGTTTAATTTTTAGTTGGTTTTTTTTTCATATGTCATAGCATCAGCCAGGAGGTGAATCCACAACTGTCTGCAACCAATTACTTGCTTGCAAGGTGGCTGTGATAACCTCTCAGCTAACAATGCTTGACTGTTTAATTTTTAATTAATAAAGCAAATTTCAATTAAAGATGTTAAAAATGAATAGAAACCATTCCCTACCAATTAAACTAGTAATTTGCTATATATATATATATATATATGGAATCTTCAAAAATTTTGAAAAGTACAAAAAATATAATCGTCACTTAGGAGCACTTTTGACTATCCTTGTAGTCTTTGTCAACTAATATTTTGAAAGGTTAATCTTCCCATAATTCCATGATCTTAACATTTGCTGCCTACCTATTGATTAAGTCCTGTTTATATTTATATATTAGTATAGCTTTCTTTATTTTCCTTTTATTATTATCTCTTTCAATTTGCAATATTTTTACATTATTATAATTGAAATTAAAACCATATTTACATGATTTATTATGATCATAAAAAATGGAAACTGAGACATTATTATTACCTTTGCACATTTGCTCCATATTTTGAACCCTTTTTAATAAAAGCAAGTGTTCTTTAGTTTTTTTCACCAATGTACATCTTGATTCTTCTATATATCCACTACCACACCAACATATCCATTCATAAATGATGCAATTTTTATTTATAAATTAATAAATAACTCTAAAGATAAAATCTCATTTATAAATAAAAATTGCATCATTTATGAATGGATATGTAAGTGTTGTAGCATATATATATAGGGGAATTGAGATGTACATTGGAGAAAAGAATTAAAGAGCACTTTCTTATATTAAAAAGGGTTCAAAATATGAAACAAATTTGCAATGGTAATAATAATGTATCAGCTTTCATTTTTTATGACCATAATAAATCATGTGTATATGGTTTTAATTTCAATTATAATAATGTAAAAATATTGCAAATTGAAAGAGATAATAATAAAAGGAAAATGAGGAAGCTATGCTAATATATAATATAAACAGGACTTAATCAATAGGCAGGCAACAAATGTTAAGATCATGGAATTATGGGAAGATTGACTTTTCACAGTATTAGTTGACAAAGACTACGAGGTTAGTTGAAAGCGCTCCTAAGTGACGATTATATTTTTTATACTTTTCAAAATTTTTGATTATATCATATTTACTAATATTTAATTATAAGATTCCATATATTGCTTTGAAAAAATACAGATATTGATTTATAATATTATTCATATATATATATATATATTGAACAATTACAAAGATATGTGTGGTCTGGGCCAACTGACAAATGCTGGTTCAGCATGAAGTATGTATCTTGGAGATCATAGATCTTTTTCACATGTTTTTGGTTATATATTTATGATTACTTCCCTCCACAAGTTGTTAAAAGCAGATAAAAATCATTCCCTACCTTACTTGAGCTTTGCATAGTGAAAAGTTACACTACAGAAATATTATTCAGTATTTGTGTTCAACTTATTAGCTACTGCAACATTTTAAATATTAAATCTAATCATATTCCCTTTGATCTAGAATAAATATCCTTCAATATAATTTTTTTCTGTAGAAAATAAATGAATAAAAATTAGATTACTATATTATCTTAATGCTCTTATTGATTCAAATTCGTAGCTAAAAATTAAATGTTCCTTGATTACTTAACCATTAAGAAAAGTGAACATAAAGTATCAGTTGGCTAATTTACGGTAAATATAGATCTGTTTCTATTAAATGAATAAACTCATAAAATTAAAAATGTCTCAGTTCAGTATTTAATTTTGTATATATGCAGATGTTTATATATATATATATAATTAGAGACAATTTGAACACAGATTTTCAAGCTTCATTTAGTTATCTGTCTTCTTACATAACCGATACATATGACTACACACATAATGAAAAACATAAATAATCTCCAATATATGTATTTCGTGCTGAACCAGGATTCGTCAGTTGGTTCAGATTATCTTTCATACACACACACATATATATATATAAACAGTGCTCAGTTTATATTAAGATAGAAAATCTTCAAACTTATATTATTTTATTTTTTGTCAATTACTTTTGTTTAACAGAAATTTATATATATATTTTTAGAGGACATATCTATTTGCTTTTCTTTTGAGTTCCCGATTATTTATTAAACCTCATGAATTATTATCACAAATTTGTCAGGTAACTTATTTTTAATATCTAATCTTTGCATAACTCTTTTGCTACCCACATATATTTTATCTTAAACATTTTCCTTTTCAGCTGTGTATGTTTCAACAAAATTTAACACATGATAATGCAAAAAAGGTAAGAATATTGAAATATTTATCTATCCTTACTTACATATTTTTATTAAATGTAGTATTTCTTAGGAGCTCGAATTCTTTTGTAGATATGCTAATTACATTAATTTATTTCTAAATAAATTTATATTTAAATTTTATTATATATATTATGAGATTATAAAAACCAGTCAACACTTAGACAATGCCAATATCAATAACAATTAAGAATTTCAAACTGTTGTCAAAGCAACCTCCTTTTAACAATAAAGATAGAATGCCACCTTTATTAATGGTCTAATATACTTATATAGACACTAAAGATTATAACATGACCACAGAGATTGAAATTATTGATACAAAGAAGTTTAAATAAACCTCTTTAAACTGGTAAGTATAAACTATTCTGACTACAGCATTGCAAACTGCAAATTATACTTTATATGAGATTAGTAAATAATGAACTATAAGATCTTTTACTATATAATTTATATAGTTTAGCTCAATATTACAGTTGCAGAATCAATAACTGAGTTTTTGAATTCATTTTGATCTGAATAATTTAAAAAAAAAAATTCTCAACTGATTAGAACTATTATCCTCGGCCTGCTACTTGGTTATTCAAAGGTCTATGACTTTCTAAACAACTAACTATGTCTTGAGAATTTTAATTATTATTTAATGCAATAAAAAAGTGAGATTTTGAAACATCCAAAAACTAAAAAAAAATTAAATTAAAACTCCATCATCAATCTCATAAGCATTAATTTCTATATTTATATTTCTTATACATTATAAACATATCTGGTAAATATAAAAATACGCACAAAAAATATAGTTTTTAAAATCATATTTAGATTTATTACAGTCTAACATGCTTTCAATACATTTATCTATATCATATTTATGGCATGTAGTGGTGTGATTAATCACACTCCTATATGCCATGAATATGATATAGTAAAAATATATTGAAAGCATGCTAGGCAATAATAAAGCTAAATATTATGAAAAAAATCTACCTTTTCTGTGTGTATTTTCATTTAACAGATATTATGCTGTTTCAAAAAAGAAGAAAATTAGTAACAAGTGAATTGCATTATAATAATGTAAATTATATATATATATATTATTATTATTATTTCATATATATATAATTGGATTCATTTTTATCTATATATTTAAGTTAGTATTACATAATGATTTTATATTCCATTTTATTGATAATAAGAAATGTAATTATGTATATAATGATGTTTTAAGTATTTTTTAAATCCAAGAAAAACAATGGAGCCTGTTTTATCTATAGAACAAGCTGGTTTCAGACTGGGTCATAATTGTTGTAATCAGGTTCTTTCACTCACTATACTTATCGAGGAAAGGTTTCAACTTCACTACAAAATAGGAACTGTATTCATTGGTCTTAGCTCTATTTTTGATACTGTTTGGATGAAGTGGCTCATCTACAAACTAAGCAAGATTATCATATGCCAATCTACCCTTACATTCTTTGGAAAATGTACTCAAGGATAGAAAATTTAGAGTTGTTCTTGGCACAACAACAGCAAAACTTATTCAACTAAAAATAGTCTACCACAGGGATTGATTCTCTCCCCAGTCCTTTTCAAGTGGTATATTCATGATTTTCCTACTACAACTTCAAAAAAATAATCATCTATGCTGATGAGAATATTCTTGCTTTCAGAGGATAAATTTTCAGTGAAATTGGAAAAAAAACCCTAAACACTGATTTAAAGTATTTGAGAATTATTTCAGTTTTTGGCATCTCAAGTCTAATTTAGAGAAATCAGTTTCTACTTGTTTTTACCTCAGTATCAATCTAGCTGAAAAAACTCTTAACGTTAATTTCTGTAAGTCCAAAGGTACAAATAAGTCACATCTAAAATACTTGGGAATTAAATTGGATTTAACTTTTTCCATTAAACTCCGTCTTAAAGTCATAAAAAAAAAAACTTGCCACCAGGAATATTATCACCTCCAAGCTTACAGGCACCACATGGGGTTCTAATGCTTGTCATTCTTAGAACTTCTGGACTAGCACTTGCTTACTATGTAGCTAAATACTGCTCTTCAATATGATACAGAAGTACACATATCAATCTTGTAGATACTCAGATTAATGAACTCTTGCATACTATTTTGGATTTTTTAAGACAATATCAGTAGAATGGCTATCTGTTCTTTTAAATATTCCTGCAGCTAACTTCTGATACTGATTGGCAACTATTCATAAATTCAACAAGCTTGTTGAGTTAACAGATCATCAATTCAATATCATTCTGATCAGTCTCCCAAGCCTTAGGTTAAAATTAAGGCAGCCTTTCTGGATTACTGGTAATTCTCAGAAGCCACTCACATTGATATCAACAGCATGTGGGCACTTGTCTGGAATAACTCCAATATAAGTAATTGTACTGTAATAGCTAATCCTAATCTTTGATTTACTTGGTTTCTCCCTTCCAAGAAAATTAGTTTAGAATTTACAGGGTCAGAACAATCCAGGGTATATGTCATTATATGTCGCACAAGTGGGGATTTGAAGACTGTCAGACCACAAACTATGGCACATATTTACAAGGAATATCCAATTTATCAAACCCCTATTAGCCTCTATATTCTTCATAAATTGGAGGAGTTGACTCTTGATTGGTTAAGAACTGTTGCTGTTGAATTTTAATGTGTTGACACCATATGCTAAATAATTAGTAAAGTGGAATATAAAATTATTCTGTAATATTAATGTAAATATACAGATAAAAATGAATACAATTGTATAAAATAATAATAATCTTAATTATACATATAAAAATTACATTTATACTGTATATATGTAATAATGTTTATGAGATTGATGATAATGATTTTAATTTAATGTTTTCATTGCTTTGTTTAATTTAAAAGTGTACATATATACTAAATAAACTCTGAATTGCTTATATAAGAAGAGATTAAACAAACTATAGGAAATTAATAAATAACAACTAGAAAGATCGTAAATCTCACTGATTTAATAAAAGACACAAAAAAAAAATACATATATAGAAATAATAGAATTTAACATAAATTAATATATATATATTTTAAACTTCCTTATATTAGAATTAAAGAGTTATAAATAATACATGTATTTTTAATTTATATAATTTGTAACAAAATGTTTAGTAAACATCCTTTTTTTTTATTTGTTTAGGAAAAACTTGGAGACTTTTGTACTAATATGATTCGCTTATTAAGTGAATGGGCAGAAACATTTCCCTATGACTTCAGGGATGAGCGGATGATGAAGCATTTAAAAGACTTAACTCAGCGATGTGTGCAGATTGACATTAATCTAAGAAAAGAAGTTGGACAAATGATCCAAAACTTAGTGGCCAGGGTAAATTTTTAAAAAAGTATAACATTTTGCAATTAAATAATGTCATATTTTTAACTAAAATATTCCACATATTTTTTTAACTAGCTTGCTGGTCTCGAAAAATATGAAGAGTTCCTAGCAAGAGTCCATACAGAAGCAGCTCAAAGGTTAATAAGTACAGTCCCAACTGTAAGTATCTCTTTTAAAATTTGAATATGTATTTTAAAATAAGATGTATATATTAAATTTATTTTTATATTGATGCGCAATTTTTATTCTCTAATAATCAAAAAATATAAACATTTCTAATTCTATTTACCCTATCATTTCATTAAATGTATAAATGTTAAGTAATAACCATGGTACTTGTAAATTTTAATATGTTATTAAAGATTTTTATATTGTAGCAATCTAAAACTACATAAAATGCTTTTTTTTACCCCTTACTTACTTGTCTTGATTCCACAAAGTTTTGTAAGATTGGTAATTAGCTTTAATACAGTTTGTATCTAAATGAAATCATTATTTAAAACAGTTATAAAACTAATTAAAATAATGAAAATATTTTAACATTAAAATTATATTAAGAAATAAACACCTCCATGTCTTTACTTACCTCATGTAAAGAAAATTTCTTAGTTTCTTATATGAGCTTTTGATGCCTCAAAAATATATTAATAATTATTAAAATAAAATATATTTATTGTTAAAATATCTTGAAAAAATATAAATAACTTTAAAATAAAAAATTACTTTAAGCAAAACAAAACTTAACATTAATTTTTATTAATGTAACATAAAAAAAAATCCCACTAAATTGTGCAAGTAAAACTTGTGCTTTAGAGTTGGTCTTATTTCATGATTATAACTGCAGTTTGTTTCAGTTTAATTTTTATCTATAAAAAATATACATTTATTATAGTATTAAACCTTCTAGGGTTAGAAATTATCACTGTTTTCATTAAAACTATTGTAATATATAATATTTAGTCAGAAAAAAGTATATACTTACATGATATATGTGCCGTGTCTCATCAATAATGCTGATTTTTCATGCATTTTATTCTGTTCTTTTAAAATTTTAATTTGAGTAAATCTTATAATCAAAATCTCAACATTTTGTAACTAATTCTTATGACAAAGAATTCAAGTTTATATACTTCATTTATTTATTTAATAATTTTTGAAATATTAAAGATGAAGGCTGAATATCACATTGACTTTGTAACAAATAATAAAATTATTTCTCTTCATATGTTAAAGAAAATGGTAATGACTGATTTTGAAATAAATAATTATTGGCCAATGTTTTTAATTGACTCCTTCATAAATTATAAAAATCATTTGATAGTTATAATTTTTTTATATAATCTTTCACTGATTTATAATGTATCTATTTTGTATTTTATATAATTATTTATAGATTTATTATATGATATATATAGCGAAAATTTTCAGGTTAAAAGTTAAGTGTTTTAATCGCTAATAAATCAAATGTTTAATGTATGTATGAGAGGCTTAAAAAATATATACTAAACTGCTTTGTAATCTAGGGGTTAAGCACATCTTTTCAATGGCACAGTTTGGTGATGTGGATTAATCTGAGATAGTGTGACAAGGTTGTAAGCTACTCTTACAATATATTTCATAATTAGCTAAAGATTTCTTATGGTGACATTTTATTTAAATAATAATTAATGTAAGTTTAATAAAATATATGCATAAGTATATATATAGTTTGACAAAAGTATATAATCTAAAATAAAATACAAATTGCATTTAGCCTAATGCACTTTCAATGCAGAGCATCATAATCACAGTTATTATAACACACACACACACGCACACACAATGACTGTTTTAATACTTTTAAAGTAAGCACTATTTTAATAAAAATCCACCTTATATATTGTAGAAATTACTTAATTGAACACTGTTCAAACTTATATTTATATTTCTCTCTTTCAATTGTCTCATTCTATACACATTAACTTAACTTTATGCAGACCAAAAATTGTGTCCATGCTACTTTTCATGATCATAAAATACAGATACATGTGCTAAAGTTTTTTATATATATATAAATAATTAGAAATATCTATATATTAGAGAATTTTTATTATATAGTTGAAATTATTAAATGATGATAGAAAAATTCAATTATAATATTTTTTAATACACATTCAATGGTTAGTAATAACGTGGAGGTTAGAATGGAGTACAATGTTTTGCATGGTTATTATTCTTTTTTCTTTTTTATGTACTGCTGGACTGAACAATGACAATTAGCTTTTGTCAGAATCGTTTAATTGGTTAACCCCACAACAGCTCAATATTTCCTATTGTAATGAAAGAATAAGTACTCAAACTAAAACACTTTAAAAAATTCGGTCAAACATATATGTAGACTAACATCAAAACTAAAAAAAAAAAAAATCAGTGTTGTACATCACAAACTAAACCAGAACAATAATTGAGATGGTTGACAAGACACATAAAATAATAACTTACTCTCAAATCAGTCACTAGGCGACCAACTGTAGAAACGAAATTAAAACTTCAATAAATAATTGTTTTGGTCCAATTTCTATAAATAAAATATACTACAACAATAGAAAATCATTTTAATGTATAAGGAAATATAAGATTCAACATACCAACAGTTGGAAATGAATTAATCTCATTTTCAAACTGAATATTGTATAAAAATAGTTCAAATCTTCATCCTTTCTCTTTCAAAATAATGCTTTCATTAAATAAAAGTCAACCTTGTTTTACTTACATTTCAAATGCTATAAAATGGACATATATATTTGAAATGAAATAGATTTTAAATAGCACTGAAGTAATTAAAAAGTCAAACCAGCAATTAGATTCAAAATTAATAAGTAAACCATTCAATTTAAAGAAGTAAATAATTTTTTTTAAATTTTATTTTAAGAACCATTAACTCTATTCACACATGAGGAGAAAGAGAGTAAATAGTCATTAATAACTAAGGAAAAGCAGCAAAAATAATTCTTATATATATATCACTATTAATTGTTAAACTGGAATTATATGAAAATCCGTATAGATCACTGTACAATGTTTTCTGGCTAAAGTAACAATGCCATAGGAGCGAATATCATTTCTGGAGCCATGAAAGCACAGTGACTTCACTTATATATTGCACAAAGCCTAAAGAAACATATACTAACTTTGGAGAAATGTCTGTGTATAAACCAAGAGAAATCAACTGGAGAAGAGCATTGTCCTATTGTTCCAAGCATGATCAAGCCATTTTTTGAAAAAGCAGTGTGTTATCGTTATTCAAGGAGATCGGTCTTAAAAAGGATGGACTTATCCGATTTTTATCAATATAATTGATTGGAAATTTTGGTTTTTGTTTTCTACTATTATTATTTTTTTCTTTATTTATTTTTGTTTTTACACGTGGAAACAGAAGTGCCTAAACTCGGAAAAATTCATTTTAAGAATAAGAAGGATGGGAAGCAGTTAAAATTTAATTAAGCATTTTTTTGTTTGTTTTTAAATAAAATTAAATTAAGCATTTTTTGTTTGTTTTCAAATAAAATTTAAGTCAGTTTGCCCTTCCATCACCAATATGACTCTGACATACAAATGGGGAATAAAAGGAGATAAGATTTTGATAATATCCCACAGTAAGTACTATATTAAATGCAGGACAGAATTTTTTATTACTTGTTAATCGTTAATTAATATTTTGTTATGTGCTTCTTTTCGTTTTTCGGTATAATTGATTAACATTCTTGTGAGGCTGTTCTTTCTTATTAATATTGGAAACATTTATTCATAGATAAGGAAGGTTCCCCAAGAAGATTAATAACTATGAACACGAACTGGGCAAGGATAATCATTTAAATGTAATTGTAAATAGTATTGATTTAGCCTGTCAGATTCATGGTCATATAAAATAATTGTTAACAAGTACATGAGTTTCTACCATGAGTTAAGGATAAGGATTGTCATTATTTTAAATAACAATATGGTAGTAGAATCTCATCATTGACATAACTGATTATATAACTCACTATTATTAAACTATTTTATGTTATTTTTTTTGGTGTTGTCATTCAATAAAGGTTACAGAATTTATAATTTTAATTTGGTCTTTAGCTCATCATTATTATGTAGCTCATTATCATTATTATTACTAGTATTATCATAAATAGGCATTCACACCAATTAGTATAGTAACCATGAATATATATATATATGCACACATACTTCTTATTCTATGTGCAGTGATACTAGAGAATATTTAGAGAGTTTGGATAATCAGCTGTCATCTATACAGAGATGCAATAGTTACTGACTAGTGTAATTTCATCCCCTGTTAAGAGAGTCTAAAGAAATTACTCCCCGAGTTTGAATACTGTGATATAACGAAGCCAGGAAGGCGTGAGAACTGGATGAACTAACACAAATTGTGTCTTAAGTTAATAAAAATATACAAAGCTAGTCTACTGGAAGTAGATACAATTATAGATTATGTATTTCATCGTGTAAACATTTGCAGCATATCCGAAGACCCGAAGTCTGACCATACTAAATGGATTCCCCCTATTTCCTGAGCAATCCACTGGCCCATTACAATATATATATATCAGTTTGCCTAGACAAATAAATTGCCTCAAGGTAGAAGGGCATGTACATTAATTATTTTTGAAGTTATAGTAATTCATTAACAAAATTGATAGTTGAAAAATAAAATACAGATTGGCTCATACATGTGTAAAAGATTGGGTAGAAATTTGAAATATAGAAGCAAACAGTAATTTTTTGAAAAATTTGTTTTTTTTAACCTTCTTTTATCAATGTTAATTTGCATGTATATGCATAAAGAGATAAAATATTTTATGTTGTAATGGTTAACAAATCAATCTCCCTGCATGCCCATGATTTGGATTCAGATCTAATAATGTTTTTTTTCCCCAAGTAACTGCAGTAAACAATAGTTTAATTATTAATCATTACACTTTCAACATACATATAAAACATTCATAAATTATATATATTAATAAAGTGTTTTGTTTTTTTATATAGACTGATATTTATGAAGTCTGTCCAAGTGCGTCTGTTTTATCTCAGCAACTAACTCATATAGAACTTGTAAGTATAATAAGTTTTGATTAAATTTTATAATTAAAAATGAGACTAAGAAATAATTTTATAGTTTTTTTTTTTTTAAAAAAAAAAAGATAAATAAATACAGAATGTCTCCTTTTTTAAAAAAAGAATTTTTAAAATCCTTTGAAAGAAAAAAAAGAAAAGAGTTTTTAACTGTAAATAAAGTTTAACTGTGTTATACAAGTCAATGATAAATTTGTTTTACATTCTTTAACATTGAATTTTCAGCATTTGTTTATTAAACTTTATATAATGGCGACGTTTGTATTCACTTGCAGTCAGTTATTTAAGCATTAATTTAAACATCTGACAGTTGGGTATAAAATTACTTCAATAGAAATAATAAAAGGTAGTTAGTGTCGTAATTTTAATAAATACCCGTTTTCAAAAGAATGTCCCAAATGTGCATTGTGCTTTTATTAATATTAATGATGTGTTGGTAATTATAATGCTATTTATTTTTGTCTATAAGGCCCTCATATTAAATTTGTAGTGCGTCTCTTGCCATACTTACAATCAGGGTTTAAATCTAAGCAGAAAAAAAAATTCAGATTACACTCAGGCTTAAATTATTTTTTATGTAGCTAGACCATAACAGCCTACTAATTATCCAATATTGATTGGTAAATAGATGTATGGTTAAATTGAACTAAGGAGTAAATAAAATCATCAAAACTTTTACCATCCAACAATGATGGATAATGTTCATATGGCCAGTTTCAGAAAGATTTTTTTTGAACAGTAATGTAAGAGTATTGTTTTTATCATCTTACTTGTATGTTTTTGAACTACTCCTGAAAATTTGAATTGATTTCATAAGGTGTGTATAACAAAACTTGAAAAAATAAAAATATTTCATGTGGTATATGAAGAATGATTCTCATGAGGCTTTGAATAGTATAATATGTAATCAAAAAGTTTTTGATACTGCAATCATCTCCATGATCATTGTCTCAGAAACCACCACATTCTCTACAACCATCACCATATCTGTTCCTGTTTTGGTTTTGATGTCAATCAGCACCTATGTCTACATGAATTCATTTTTCAATGTGTCTCCATCAAAATTTAATACTTCTATTAAAGATTTCTGGTCATCAAATTCATCAAAAGAAAATCCTTTAAAATGACTTGTATCATTGATAAATTGTACACTTTTCACTGGAACGTTTGAATACATGATCAATACTTTATTGCATATTCCTCTTGAAAAATTTTAATTGATGATGTCACAAGATATTTATATGCATGTATCTGATGGCATTATGATAATCTTTCATTGTGTATTAATTTTTTAGCAATATTTTTAATATATTGAATTGTTCTATGCTTACTTGTTACTTTCTTTTATTTAATATCTTTGATATATTTGATTAGTTCTTTAAATCTTTGTTTATCAAATGAATATATGCATATGTATATATTGTAATAACAATATAAACAATAAATACAATGACACTAATTAATTATAATATACAGTCTCTCAATTTACAGAAATACTTTTTGGTTAATTCTTTAATCCTCCTCAATTGCCATTAAATATATATATATATGACAGTGGATTGGTATTACAATCATTTATAATAATATTATTATAAATAATTGAGTCAATAATCTCACTTGATTTTATACTTTGAGATTGTTATATTAAAATTAGGTGCAATATAACATTGTCTTTATATTACTTAGTTATGTGGGACAATCTTCTGTTAATATTCCAAAAAATGTTAATATCCTGTTGTTTTGATAGTCTTAGTTTACTGTTTGTTTGGATAGCAAGGGCTGAGAATAGTGTTTTGATGAACTTTTGTTACAGGTTGTCTTCAGGATTCTTACAGTTGTTTGTTTATTTTCTTCTGGTATTGTTAAAATATATTACCTGAGATGAAAAGATACTTATAAATTGAAAACAAAGCATTTAGTTTAAGTTCTGCTATCAAATATCTCAGGAAAGCAATAGCAATAATTAGATTAGAGATTATCCACTTAAAGAATATTTCTGCAATGAAATTTTCACTACACCTCTCTGATGGAAGGTGTTAAAAGCAGATAGAAACCAGTCCCTATCTGGTGTGAGAGTGGTGTAGTGAAAATTACATTACAGAAGTATTAGTCATTAAATAAAAGTGATAGCTTTTGTCATTGGTGAAAAAATAAATTACAAAAAGTGAGATTTGTCACACGTTGGTGGCCTAGTGGTTAGCATAGCTGCCTTCAAAGCATCTGGCCCGGTTCGCTTCCTACATAACAACAACGCTTTTGACGTATGAAAAAAAAAAAGTGAGATTTAGTTAAAAAAATGAATGATTAATTATCTAAAGATATTTAAATTTATAAAGCGCATACTCTTTACGTAAAGTAATATATATTAAGGCTATAACCTTAAAACCATACGCCTGAAAAACAACAGTAGGGACCTCTACAAATCTTTTAAATAAATCTTGTGTTAAAATTTGTAAAGGCCCCTAGTGTCGTTTTTCAGGCATATGGTCTTAAGGTTATAGCCTTAATATATATTACTAAGGGTATTTATTTATTGATGGTTATATCAATCAAAAAAGGAACCATTCTTTAGCTTAATTTAAAAATTCAATAAATTGAATGTTAAGGATTTTAAAATTGTGTTATTACGATATGAGATAAGACGTTATGTGCTTAATCTAAAACTAGATAAAATTGTAAATAATTAAGATTGTCTGAATTCTTATAAAGGAAAACAGTAACTATTAATATTGAATATGAATACCAGCCACATTAATCTGTAAGAGATAATGAATTCTTCATTCATCTTAATATTTTTTCATTGTTTTAATGCATATAATCTTAGTTTATGTGTAATTCTTTGATTTTTATTTTATTTATTTAAATAAATATAAAAATATCTTTTAGTTTTTATTTAATTTACATATCCAAAATCAAAATAACTAAAAAAAACTGAACTACAAACTAAATCTAATTAATGTTTAAGAATATTTACGATTTAGAATTTATATGTGTTTTGAACTTATATAACTAGTTGCTGCATATATATATATTTATTTTAATAGTTATTACTTCCAAAATAACTAAAATAATTAGGATTGTGGAGGGAGAGGAGATAATATTTCAATTCAGCCTGTCTGGTGTTATCCTCCTTTTTTTTTCATGTGTCAAAGCATTACCCGGGAAGCGAACTCGGGTCAACTGCTTGTAAGGCAGCTGTGCTAACCACTCGACCACCAACTCTTGACTATCTTCCTTTTTATAAATCTGTATTTAAGGTTCAAGCATGTGTAAAAGTGACAGAATTAGAGCAATGATATTGCGAATTGTTTCTAGATACATGAAACTAATATATATATAGTTAATGTTTATTTTATAATACATATTAAAAACATATTTGATCCGGTGTGATCTCTCTTTTTAAAAATGTCTTAGATGGAATCTAACATCAAAATGGTTTATCATGTAAGTTTGTTGAAGTTTAAAAGTTATGAATATTTTACTTTTGTTGACAAATATCATTTTTATCAAAAAATGTAATTATCTGGAATGTCATATTTTATTAATTATCATCAAGCAAATAAAAAAAAAAAGTGATAAACAGTTTTTTTTTTTTTTTAAATAGAAATAATTAAATGTCACTGTGGGTGGTCTTTAGTTTAAAATATATATATTACTATGATATATAATCCTAATAAATCTAAAACACAAAAGAAGGAATGGGGGGAAGGAAGTAAAATGTAGAATTTTAATCTGAATTCATTTCTAAATCATTTATAATAAAACATTGTAATGTAATATTAGTAAATGTTTAATAAAAATTAGTTTAATTATAAGACTTTATTTTATAAAATATATTTCAAGTTAACATCTGTTAAATTAAACCTATTCTTAGTTTAGACCTGTGACCTGATTTCCTAACCTAAATTCTTCAAGATTAAGTTGTCACATTCAAATACTACAAAGAACATATGACTGAAAATTTTTATCATTTATTAAGTTATTTCTTTAAATATCTAAATAATCATTTCTATCTTTTGTGTTCTTATTTATATTCATTCTTGGAGAAGGGGAAATTCAATTTTTAAACTTTTGCTTTTCTATTTATTAAAAGATTTAAACTATTTTTGCTTTATCTTATTACTACTTATCCTTAGGTAATATTTGAATTACAAGTATATTATAAATACTTTTTAAGCTAGATGTAATTATAGGGGATGGGAATCCAGACGTTCAAGCTCTCTTTTGTCACCCACTCCATATTTATACAACTGATGCACACGACTTGTGAAAAAAAAAAAAGATCTTCAATATACATATTTCGTGCTGAACCAGCACTTATCAGTTGGTCCAAATCATCATCTCCCATATATATATAAAATCAGCATTCATTTTATATTAAGATAGAAAATCTTCAAACTTTAATGGACAGGCTTCAGTCCTCTTCACTCTTCAGCCATCAATAATATTGAAAATCTGAAAATGTCATGTTCAAAGCCTTTGTGTGCCAATTTTGTTGGCATGCCCATGTTGACCTTATTGACCTTTTATCTTAGGATATTCAATATTATGGATGGCTGAAGAGTTGGAGAGTGGAGTCAATTGAAGCATGTTTACTAAAGTTTGAAGATTTGCTGTCTTAATATAAACCGACCACTGATTATATCTATATGTGTGGAAGATGATGATCTAGACCAATTGATGAGTGTTGGTTCAGTATGAAATACATTTATTGGAGATCAATTTTCTTTTTCACATGTATGTGTATTGATTGTATGAAGATGGAGTGGGTGACAAAAGAGAGCTTGGAAGTCTGGGTTTAAATCCCCTATAATTATCTTTAAGTAATAAGATTTGAATAGTAATTGATTGTTTTCATCTAACTGATTATTTAGATTTATAAAACATATAGCATTTCTTGGTAGTTCTTTTTTCATTCTGTTATGAAGTAGGAAAAGTTAATTATTTTTTGAGTTCAAAATTTTGAGATGTGTGTTGATAGCAAGATAAACCATAAAGCCCCTTAGTATATACTGTCTGCAGTCATAATACATTTTATCTGTATAAAAATCAAATTGTCAGAATTTTCTCACAAAATCTGTGGATATTGTTAATATTGACATTTAGTGTCAGGAATAGAAAAGGATTGGCAAGTTATTGGATATTTCTCTCCTCTCTAAATATATGCCAAAATGGGCATCAGATTTCTTATAGGCTGCATTGATTTGTGCACAACATTAATTCATTGACTATTGCTTATTCTTATCTTGTGATTCAAGATAATAGTTTGAAATATTTAAACAATCTTAAGATTTTAAACTCAAGCCAACTTTCTGGTACATCATCCCATAATTAAATATTTTGGTTTTTAATTTTTTTTAAAATACATAAGTTGACAAGACATTGTGTCTTAAATTAAATATTATATTTACAGTTAGATATGTGATCAGGTGATAATTTTGCTATCTTATTTAACACTAAATAGTCTTTTATTGGTCCACTCCTTTCAGTTTCCAAATTTGTTTGATTCTCTAAAGGCAATCTAAATAATTCTGAATATCCAATGATGCAATTTATCATTTCTTCTTTCAGTTTATTTCCAAAATACTTGATTGTGGGATTTTTTTTCCATTTGTTATTTTTAATATGTTTTCTTACTTTCTTTTTGTTCACTCATACAATTTTTAGAACATTTAATTATGAATTAATTGCAGGCATTAATAACTAGATTGTTTGACATTATTAATATGGAGGAAATTAATTAATCTGAAAATTATGTAAAACTTTGTTTATTAGAAAATATTTTAAGAATTAAGAAAACAATCTGCAAATCTAATTGTTTTATCTCTGAAAACATCTATGGAGGGGGGGGGGTATTAATTTGAAAAATATTAGATCTCTTGTTCAATAGTAAAAGTTTTTAAATAAGATATTTGCAGAATTATTCAGTTTAACATGAAAAATATCAAGTATATATTAATTCATTAATGTTTAAAATTGACATAATAAAATTAATTGTGTTAAGAGAATGTGTGTATTTATATATATAGTTGATGAAAATTTTAAAAAACATAAAATCAATCCAAAAGTGACAGATACTTAATTTGGGAAGATAAGAATGGTGGGTATTATCTGGCTTCATCCTATATTCATAATCCTGTCATTAAAAAAAAACAACAAAACAAATCTATAAGAATGTTTGTGGTAGCATGTGTTCTAGTCTTGTTTGTTTTTCCATAAAATACAGTCTATGTATGTCATAAATACATTATTTTTATTAATATTGCATTTTCAATAACAACAATACCAAAAATTATGCACTTTTACGCTTGTTAGAGAAGCTATGTCTACCAATATTTATATACATCTATATTTTTTTTTATGGAAATAGATAGCAAAGACAAATTTACTATTATATGAAAGCAAGATGTATTTTCTTATGTTAATTTTATTTAACCATATTTTAATCAATAGAAAGATTTAGTACTGCATATTTTAGAGAAATTCATCTATTAATTACTGTGCTCTCAACTCAATTATAATTTTGCTGTTGAATCTAATTTAAAATAATGCAATATCTGTGTTTATATCTTTATAATAATATATCATTGTGATATAAAGGATTAATTTTGTTAATTAAAAACATTAGAATAATTTGTTAAAATGGTGTCAAGAAATCATTAAAATGTTTATTGTTCACAGTATCCTATTTTCTACTTACCTTGTATCTGTATTCAACATGGAACTAAATTTATCCACAAATGTATAATTTATTTTACATTGTTATTATTGTTGGTCATGATGTTATTACCTATGTACTTCATACTTGCCATCAAATAGGGAAACTAAAATATGTAAAAAGTTACTTATTTATGCTGGAAACATGTCATATCAATAATATTATAATTGTGCATTTTTAAAGAAATTGTTTAATATAAACATATTATTGTATTGTTTGTTTTAAAAAAAAGCAGCAGGTTCTCAGAATATGCATACATTTATAAAAAGAAATTGTTTATTTTTAATTACAGTAATTTTTAATTACAAACTTAATTCTAACAATTTTTATTATATATTTTAGGAAAGATTAAGTAATATTGGCCCTGAGGAATTTGTCCAAGCTTTTGCCAAAGAAAATCCAAATGTTGAGGTATGAAAATATTAATAAATTAAGTAATCTTCATTCACAACAGCACTTCACACTCTTGGGGGGGGGGGGGAGATCATTTATTACAAAATTTAAATTTTTAAGAAAAAAAAATAGTACAAATGCCATAGTATGGTTAAAATATTTGATCTATTTTTTTTTTTGGTTTATGTTAACTATTTAGTAGTAATTTAAGTCTCTATTAAATTGTTTAATAGAGTATATAATTGACAATGTAAATTTTTTTTATAATTATTTTTTAAAATGAAATATAATCAAATAAAAAAACACAAATAAAGCAGTAAATAAAAATAGAATTAAAAATGTAATATTTATAATCAGTTATGTAATATTAATATACTAAAAAAAGAACAATTTATGCTTTGATTTAGTTTATAATTCAGAAGTGGACTAATATATATTTGTTATCTAATATCATCTTTCACAATGATCTCTATAAAGGATCCTTTATTATTCTGAATCACATTTTATTTCATCTATTTATATATGTGTGTTGGTATATATTTGAACAGCACTAATCTCATTTCATTGAAAACTATTTATTATTTTTTAAATGCTGTAACTATAATGTTTTGCACTTAATTTGAAGTAAAGTTTTATTAATGGAAATATTTTAATAACAATCTTTGTTGTCTACTTTTGGCAACTTTATTTGTTGGTTAATAATAAATGTTTGCAATTGATGATTGGGAAACAGTAACTAGTTATTAAAGGCCCACAAAACTTTTATTAAGTTAGAATAGTCTTGATATTATATTAAAGGCAAAACTCTCTATACAGTAGTGCCACCCTGTGCCAACCAGATTAATCAAAGGATGCCAGAAGGCTTGTGCATAAAATCCCTATCTAGTGCCTACTCATCCAATATCGCCAGACTAGTTTCTGGCTTGTGGCCTTCATGAGTGAGGAGCCTTGAATTTAAGAGCACTGCTTAGATCTAGGTGCAGGGCTCTCAGATCCAAGGCTCCTCACTGATGAATACCACAAGCCTGAAACCAGTCTGGGAATATTGGATGAGTAGGCACTAGATAAGGATTTTATGCACAAGCCTTCTGGCATCCATTGATAACTCTGGTTAGCACAGTGTGGCACTACTGTATGGAGAGTTTTGCCTTGTTTAATAACAATTAGGTGCTAGTATGAGATAGTGATCATGTGATGTTTCTTGATATTATACTCTGATGTAATTGTAATAATAAAAATACTTAATTGTAAATTATTAGAGAAAAAATATATAGTTAATAATAAATTTGGCTGAACGTTTTCGAGGAACTGTGCCTCATACTCATAGCCTTCGTGAAAATGTACTTAATATATGTAAATGAGAATATTCAAATGAGTTACTGTTACGTAGCCCATTTTTTCGAGATATCAAAGCATGTGTCTCTTCTGTTGATTGCATGGATGTCTCTGTTAATGTAGAATGCCTCTTTTATTTTCCTTCTGTAGTCGTTTGGTTCTGAGCATAAAATAACGGGGTTAGCGGGGATGAAATTGTGCCCTGATTGTTTAGTATGTTCAAAAAATGCAGAAGATGTACTGATGTTCGTTTATAATATTTTTTGCTAAGGAACTGATTAATTTCATGGAATTGTTGAGAAATTGTATCTTTGCTCTGTAAATAAATTTTGCAGTATGCTGATAATGTATAAGTGAAAATGTGCAAACATTATAAAAGTAATCATTCATAAGTCAGCACACAATAAAGCAAAATGAAAATAACAATGATTCAGCAGTATCGTTGAAGAATTCTTAGAAATAATTTAAAAATAAAACTACTTTTCAAGTGGAAAAAGCTGAATTAAATTTTGAAAAATATAATTGATCATGAAACTTTGATTGTAAATTAAGTCAGCGATCACACATTATTTCAAGAACATTAAAATCCAAGCCTTTAATAGTGATAATCAAATGATTTATTATTTAGGAGTTTATAAGAAGTTAAAATAGGCAAAACTCTCTCCATACAGTAGTGCCACTCTTAGCGACTCAGAGTAATCAATGGATGCCAGAAGGCTTGTGCATAAAATCCCTATCTAGTGCCTACTCCTCCAATTTCCCCAAACTAGTTTCTGGCTTTTGGCCTTCGTCAGTGAGGAGGCTTGGATCTGAGAGCACTGTACTTAGATCTTAGGATCTAATGCAACCCTCCAGCAGCCACCTTTTATCTCTACATAACTACAAAACTATGAGAATAAAATTGAAAACACACAGATATTTTCAATCTAAGCTCAGTAGCTTATATAGTCATATGGGTCTGAACTCAATTCAGCACCCTTACATTTTGGTGTCTTTGGCTCTTTTACAACCATAGCCACCACCTTCCTATAAAGCAGGATTGGTATTAAACCTTAAAACATCACATGATCACTATCTTCCATGCTTGCTCATAACTGTTGTTAAAATAGGCAAAACTCTCTCCATACAGTAGTGCCACTGTAGATAGGGATTTTATGCACAAGCCTTCTGGCATCCATTGATTACTCTGTCTTTTGTGCATAAAATCTGTATCTAGAGTGGCACTACTGTATGGAGGGAGTTTTGCCTATTTTAACAACAGTTATGAGCAAGCATGGAAGATAGTGATCATGCGATGTTTTAAGGTTTTATAAGAAGTTCAAGTACTGGAAAATATAGCTGAAGCTATAATTCATTGCTCTTTACCTTCAGGGTCAGTCACTCTACCACAACAACAAATCATATAATGTCCCTAATGAAAAAAACAAGTTGTTTAAAAACATTTCAAAATGTAGCAGATTGATAATGTTTTAAATAAATGTGATTGGTTGTCAAGAAATTTTCCTTTTGAGAACATATTTAAGAAAATGAGTAAATCTGGAGAAGCTATTAGCTATTCATAATTATTATAATACACCATGCCACAATAATTACTTCACAAGCACTTATTATTACTTTAATATAGCATTATATGCATAACATATATAATAATGTGCTTTAAGATTCTATATAGAACAGCTGATAATTTTACTTCTTAATACTTAAAAAATATTGTAAAAGTCTTTATCTCAGAGATGAGCAATTAAAATATATTTTATTATAGAAATGAATCACTTTTTTAATATCATATAAATTTTTACATTCAATTCATTTATGGAAAAAATATTTTTACCGTAAACTTTTTCAAAATTTTTTTTTCCTTATAAATAAACAAAATGTTTGTCTATAAATAGCTTTTTATTATATATGATTAGGTGCCTCTTGAGGGAAATCTCTTTGCATCAATCTGCCAACTGCTGTTATTCAATGAAATCACATCGAAGCATAGTAAATGTTTTTTGAGTGCGTCCCATATATTTCTCAATTTTTATAATGGTTGGACTAATGTGAAATCATGTTTCTATTAAGGAAAATGGCAGGGAAAATCTTTGTAATGCTTGAGACAGCTGCTCTGGAGAAAACACAGATTTATGAATGGTTTAATGGAAGTATCAAATTCACCACATCCCCAAAGAGTGTGGTGAGTGAAATACAATGACAAGTTGTTCATTCAGAATTTGTTCATAATGGAAAGGCATTTAAAACCCACAGTTCTGAAAAATTTGCATGATGTTGCTTAATGGGGAGTGCAAGCATTACCATGACAACGTACCAGTACACAAAACCTTGAGTGTGAAACAATTTTTAATCAAATTCAGCATGACCCAGCTTATCCATCTTCCATATTTACTTGAACTTTGACTTTTTTTATTCTCTTGAATGAAACAAATGACTCAAATAATTTTTTTGAAGTAGTGAAGAAAAAAACCAAATTAAACGTTAAAAGGGTTCACTTTGCACTAATTTCCAGATTACTTTCAGAAGTGAAAAACACATTTAGACCAGTACTTTGTATTCAATGGACTGCATTTTGAAAGGCATTCAATTTATAACACCTACAAATAAATACATAATTTTTTATTACAAAATTCTGGTTACTTTTAGGTCCCCCCCCCTCCTATGTTGGTTTTTTGGGGGACAATCTTGAACAGGGTACATCTGATGTACAAATTGAAGTTAAAAAGTTATAATGATGAAACTGTAGCTGTGATAAAAGATGGCTTATTCTTTATGGAAGCCAGAAATTTCTGTCTATTAATCCAAAAATTCAGTTAGCCATTAGATCTAGTCATTTTTTATTTTCTATTTTTCCAAAGCCCCTAAAACTTTATATCTATTTTATTTTGTATTTAATTTTTACATTACTTTTTATGTATTCAATAAATGTTTTTTATTATTATTATTTAATTTTGATATAAGTAAAAAAAGCCTCTTTATACTTACTTTTTTATATTATTATTTTATTCTTTCAACATTTTCTTTACATAGTTTATAAAATAAATTTAACCAATTTCTGAATATGTTCTATTGATACAGCTTCTTTAAACTTATCCTACCATTGTAATAAAATATAGCATTTTTCATAACTTGCTTATCCCTATCCAAACTTTTTTACTTTTGATATGTTTTTTTTTAATCTTTTTCTAACTTTTATCTTTTATTAATATCATTCTTTTTCTATCCAATCTCTACATTATAGCAATTAAAATAGTAAAAATTTATTCCAATATTCATAAAGACAAATTATGTAGTGATTAGATTCAACAAATAAATTTGCTACTAATTATAGAATGGGGTAAAAGTGGAATTAAAAAGCCAACTAAATAACTAATCCATTTAGAAGATATGAAGCAATGAAGCCAATAAAATAAACTAGTCCGTCAAAATAAAAGGACTTGCAATTCAGTTTTATTTGATGGTTTGTATTTACCTTGTATTTAGAAATACATCTGAACATTGATTACTGAATTATCATGAGCAATCAATCCTTGTTACTCTCCTCTCATGGGTTATCAAGTGTTCATTCATAAATCATGAAACAATACAGTAGCTGAATGATAGTGTTTCCTGGTGATTGAGTGCTCATACTACTGAATTTGGTTTTCTCTTACAGACTTCTGCCCCTGGATAAATTCAGTTGTTATAAATCTTAGGAGCTAAGATGTTAATGAATGTAAATTATAGTTTATATAAACTTTATTATTGTTAATTGTCTATCACCAAACACAATATACTGCCACATAATCTTTGTCTAGTTCTTTAATATACCCTGCATTTTTTTTACTTATTTTATTATGTTCTTTTATTGCAAACCAATTAAAAACTTCTAGTATTGCAAGTGGAAATCTATTGAACACTTATTATTATTATTATTATTTTGCATTCCTCTTATAAAACTTGACCATTTTATTGGCTCCCAAATGGTGGTCATGTGATATTTTTTCCATTATATTCCAATTGAAAGCAATTTCTTGTATATTTTTTCATTCTTATCAGAATGCCACATTGTTTTATAGGCACATACTAATTTCTTTTACATATTAAATCCTGGTTCTGCAACCTAATTTTCCACACATTTTTAAAACCATATCTATTATCTTTTCCTCTATTATTGATCAATTTTGTTGTCCAATTATTGATATGATGTGATATAAAATGACTTCTTTTTAAGCCAAGTCAAAGTTTCTGTGTATAGGATATATACCCCCAAAACACTCTTAGTCAAGTTAAACATCCCATCCCCAATCAAAATTCTTACATATCACAATAAACTCATCTGTTTCTTACTTATTACCCAATTATTTTTCAAACTCTTATTTATTTTTTGGTACTCATCTTATAGCTAAAGACGCCGTTCTATGGCATGGTTTTTGTGCTAAAACACATAAAAATGCTGTTTTACTCATCTTATAGCTAAAGACGCCATTCTATGGTGTGGTTTTCATGCTAAAACACATAAAAATGCTGTTTCCATGGCCGACACATTCAAACCCGCGTTTTCTATAATACAACTTTTTTGTTGTGCTACAGAATTCAGGCTGCTATGTTGCGTCGCAGTACAGCATGTATGTCGCTAAGCAGCAATTACATTTTCCGAATTCGCACAGTTTATAAAATAAATACGGCTTGATGAGAGAGTTTGTATTTGAATTGTGTTGAAATGTTGTTTTCATTGGATTTTATTTTATTTTAAACTATTGAAATGTTCAGATTTTTTAAAACAATAATTATAAGACTTTTTACAACGTACTGTATTGAACTTTTATTTGGGTAAATGTTAAATATCTATGTTTTTATTGAGTTGCAATTAGGTAACGTGTCAAGTAAAGTACTGTTAGTAACATTCCACGAGACGAAGAAGATTCTACCGTCTGTATATTTTTGAAGTAAAAAAGAGCGGTACGAAAAAAATATCCAGTAAGAAAAGTCCAAATATACAGGTTTTTTTGTAAATTTAATAAAAAGAAAATATTATAAACATGTTTAATAAGTAAAGAAGACATTTGTATGTGTTTGTTGTTGTTTAAAAAAGTTTGAGTTTCTTTCTTCTGTCCGAATACGCTTACAATTTTGAATTTTTTTATTTTAGCATTACAAACAAACAGAACCCTAACCCTAAAACTAACCCTAAATGTAACCGTAACAACTTTTACTTTTATTGTGATTATTATTTTTTAGTTAAACAACAACAAAAAAAAGTCGTAACACAAGTAAAAAAATATCCGATAGAAAATTGATAAAAAAAAAGTCGTAACACAATTTAAAAAAGTATACGATATAAAAAACACGAATCAAATTGTAATTTGTTGATTTTATTTTACATTTATTATTATCATTTAAATTGTATAGTTAATAAAAAATAATATTTAAAAAAGACGATTTTGTTTTGTTTTTATTTTCGCATTACAAAAAAGCACAGAAAAATTATTAAAATCAACAGCCCGTGAATGTTCATATTTTATAGTTTTAGCATGAAAACGGCACCATCCAATGGCATCTTTAGCTATAATACAAGCACCTATTTGTTCTCCATTTGTCCCATTTTAATAAAGCAGCTTTCATTATTCACATTATCCTATTCTCATAATCTCCAGTTTTTTTAGACTGTCCCTAATCAAAAAATTTATAATTTCTATTATGTTTAAATTTTACTCATTTTCTGTAGAATTTGTCATAATCCCTTTTCAGCAGCCTACATTTCAAAAATAAGTGAACACTGGTCTTTCTTCCATCTCTGTATAAACTATATCTAATCAAAATCCTTATTTTATTTTTGCTTTCTTTCCCTGGTATTTAAATCCCTTCCTTTGCTTCATGTAACAAAAAATTATCTTTAATGTTATCACACATCCTTTTATATTTTCTATAATTTCTTTTCTTATATAATTCCAAATTCATTTTTCATTAGTCTGCTTCATCTTTGCATATTACAAAAGCTTTCTTTCCCAACATATTTATTTTCGTCTCTGTACAATTCAATTAAATACTCTTTTTACTAATCTAATGGATAACTGGATTTTCATGGGTTAATAGTCAGATATTTCTGGCTTCAATAAAGAATAAGTTGTCTTTTATCACTGCGTTCATCACTGTAAGCTCTGGACAAAGTAGCATATGAATATTGATGTATAAATAAAGCTAGGATAATTTGGAGAGAAACTGTAGATAAAGAAATCTAATAGATAATGTTAAAAAGATAGCAAAAGATTAAATTGTATACAAAGCATTTGTTGCAGTTTACACATCATATAAGTTAAAAGATAATAATAATAATATAAAATTATCAGATAATTCTACTTTATTATTATTACTAAATTACCGAGAATGAGTGAATGTTATTTATATGCCATTTCAGACTTGTGTGTTGATCTTTTTACTTGTATTTATATAATTACTATATATTCACTAAATACAGTTTAGTGTTTTGCATGTACATGTATACCAATTGGAGAGATAAACCTAATGGTTTATCATGATAGGATCATGCCCTTCCTTTCATTTTATTGGGGTGACAATGCATGATCCCCTTCTTGCATTTAAATTTTGTGTTCACTGTTATTATTGTTTGGTTTTAAGTATTCTTATAAGAGATTCACAAATGAATAAAAATGATTAATTTTTATTCATTGTGTTTATAGCTACAAAATTGTTAAGTGTTATTAGCATCTGGGAATTAGGAGTTTTAATCTCTTTAATATATAATATATATTACTTAGGGCTGTACAATTTATCTTTTATATATGTAAATGTATAATCACTCACATCCATCATCAATATGCATATAACTAAATAAATGTTAACTTATACAGTAGATCATTTGAGAATAAGAGAAAAAAAAAATCTTCCACCTCATATGATACATAAATTTCATTCTCAAACCAGAAGTTATTGGCTGCAATAGTGATCGGTAATTCTCTTCTAATATTATTGAGACATGAGATTTATATATATATATATATATATATATATATATATATATATATATAAATTCATATACAATGTATATATATATATATATATATATATATATATATATATGGCTACATTGTAATGAATTTAATTTAAAATCTTTCAAGATTTTATAATCACAAATTACAAAACTATTCTATTTAAAATTTGTATAATATTCAAGATTTTTTTTTTTTAACAATTTAAAGTAAAATATGCATTGTGAACATTTTGTATAAATTTCAGGTCTCAATAGAATAGAATATTAATATCATTTACGTTCTTTATTACTTTTACAGTGCTTTTTACAACCCAGTATTGACGGTTTTGATGGCTTCAGCAATCTTCTTCAGAACTATAACAAAAACAATACAAATATAAATCAGCATATAATTTTACAAAAGCATTGTAAAAATAATAAAAGAATGTAAATGATATTAATATTATATGGATTTGGCAATGCAATAAAATAGATAAAGTTATAGTTGAAGAATCATATTTAGTTCACGAATTTCACTTTGAAGATGAAATATATACATCTTGCAAGAGACAGAATTTTTTTCATAGTCAAGATCTGTTAAGTAAATTAATATCTATTACTTATTTACACATTATATATATATTGATAATGTTTCAAAGTATTTCTAATTACAACATTTTAATACATTTTCAAAATTATATATATAGTATACATAATTCCCATATTGTAAATCATAATGATTTCTAGCTTCATTTATAAACAGCTGTGTAAGTATTTATTTATACAGACAATATATCCTATATGGTATATATAATATTTAATTATGCTGGGAAAATAAAAAACAACATGAAATTAATAGTATTAATACAAGTTAGACCTTTCATGTGTAAAATACAAGAGTCACATACACACATACTTCTTAAATATATTTACAAAATTACCCATAATCCAAATTTACAGTCACTTATCTTTTTAGTTAAATGAAATTTTCATAAGATTGATAGCTTATTTGTTTAACAGATATGGAATTGAAGCTGCTAGATCGAAGAAAATTTTATTTAACATAAAAGATAGGCAAATAATAGATTTGGATGTGAGTTATTCTGTAAATATATTTAAGATAGTGTTTGTGTGTGTGTTTAATTGTGTATTTACACCTGAAAACGATGACCCTATATTAAGTTTTGATAGTTTGTGCTAGTATTATTAATTTTGTGGTTTTATATATATCAATGAAATTATTTATTACTATTTTCAGACAACATTTCGAGATATGAAAAAGACAAGAAATTTAGAGTCCTATGTTCAATGGTTCAATCGACTAAGTTACTTTGTAGCCACAGAAATTTGCACCGTAAGTTTTTTTTATAGACAAACTTAAACATTATTTTCCACAACCTTTCAAAATGCTTTATCTTGTTAAGACAAAATAAGTTTTGGACCTATGAATAAAAAGCCTTTGATTTTTTACTTCTGTTGCAATTATTATAAATTACTCATGCTAATTGAAAAATCTTAGCTATTTATGTGAGTAGAAATCACTTAAAATAAATAGAAAAATTAATGTCATTCATCTGGATAATTTTATTTTAGTATTGTCACCACTGGAATAATTTTCCACATAGAAAAACTGCAAGTCCAGGAAGAATTTTTTTTGGATGTTTTACATCTGTGTGAGCATGTGCCTGATTTAAGTTAATTTTGATGTTTTCTTTATTATATATATATATATACATTATGTAAACTGTCTTGACATTCAATTTTATTTATTTCAAATTATAAAAAAATAATAATCAAATGGTATATATCTTATGAGTTCATAAAAAGTTTGTATGGAGTGTACATTGAACAGTGATCTATAGTCCTTAGCTTTAGAGAATGTTACTCTACTATGCATTAGACCATGCAGAGCTCTTCAAGTTATGATTTGATTTTAAACAAGGCAAAACTCTCCATACAGTAGTGCCACCCTGTGCCAACCAGAGTAATCAATGGATTCCAAAAGGCTTGTGCATAAAATCCCTATCTAATGCCTACTTATCCAATATCCCCAGACTAGTTTCTGGCTTGTGACCTTTCTGGCATCTATTGATTACTCTGGTTGGCACAGGGTGGCACTACTGTATGGAGAGTTTTGTCTTGTTTATAAATAATTATGTGCTAGTATAAGAGCTGGTTATCATGTGATGATTTGATTTTCTTTTTATTGTCAAATAGAGTTGTTATTGTTAACAATTAGACCATGCAGGGATCTTCAAATTATGATTTGATTTTTTTATTATTATTGTCAAATAGAGTTGTTATTGTTAATAAATATTTGTATATAATATGTCTGTGACATCTATATTTAATTCCAAATCTTCATATAGCGACAGAAATCATAAATAATAGCAAACTTTGTATAATACCTACTTTAAACTTACACGTACACAATATAATTATTTTGTAATTTCCTGGAACTAAAAATGAGAAGTTTGTCTTTATTTGAGTAATAAAACTTTTGGAAATGGTGTTAAATTCTGTCAAGTTGTTGGTGACTTCTTATGATTTTCCATACTGCTTTTACAAGTTTTCAGAGAGTTTGAGAAAGAAATATTAAGAAAAATTAATATTAAAGTCATTAGTCAAAAACGTTATAAATGAAGAATTTTTAAACAGAGAAAATTTTATAATTTGAAATTTAATAAAATATTGTACCATCTTAAAGAAGAAAATATTTAAATATATTGAAAGGAAGCTGTAAAAGAAAAAAAAAATCAGAATATTTATACCATCTTAAAAAATGGATGTTGAACTTTATGTGACTTAACTACTTAGGTCCAAAACACCATATTGAATTTTTTAAAATACTGATCTGAGACACAATTTTCACAATAACTTCAGTTTTAATTATGTTAGAGCAAAAAAATTACATTAATAGAAACTAGAAAAACTAAGGCAAACAATAAGCATAAGATAAATAGTGATAACTATATAAAAATAAGGAAAAAAAGAAATTTTCACATCGGAAATAATTATTATTTTATTGTTTGTTCATAATTTCTAATTCATCATAAAACTAAGTATTAATTACATCTTCAGTTATAATTTCTTTCTATTCCTCACAAAATTATCTTTCAAATACATGTATAATATGTCTTATCTGAGATAATCCATAGCTTCAGAATTTCCAAAATAAGTCGCATATGAATTCTTCATTTTTATCTTGTACCCCAAAAGTTCCAAATGTCAAAGGCATCTATAAAGATTCATCATAATAAAATATACAAAATAAATCATCATAGCAATTGGCTTCTTCTCTATCTAAAACTAGAAATTGTAGGCTATTGTCTGTATCACTGATAAAATGAGATTGATCTCTTCATTTTATATTTTTGTGTGTACATCAGTGACGTTTATATTCTTTATGGATACCAGTGATGTTTATATTCTTTATGCACACAAGTGGTGCTAGCTTGTTATATTTATTGTATCACATAGATATAATTTATTTGCATATAGTCCATTTTTTAGCTATAGGCTTGAAAATAATGTGATGAAACATATAGCAAATCCAGAATGACTCCAAAGCATGAGTGTAAAGGCATAAACAAGAATCAGAATTTGATTATTTGCCTGCATATGTAATCTTTCTATACATTTGATTATTAGCTGTGTAACTCATTACTTGTAAACACAAACATATCATATAAACATAATAATAAATAATAAATTATTAAACTTTTTGAAAATCATTATTTTTATAAAGTAAGTTTATTTTTATAAAATAAGTGGATTAGAACTTTAGAAAATTACGGTAGATATGAATTCTATATGAGCATAAATAAATATATAATTTATCAACATACATCAACTACAAACTAAAATTAATAAAAAGTATCATTTTTGCAAAAAATTAAAAAAAAAAATTAAAATATTAAAAAAATTAAAATTTTATACTTACGAGCCTGTTACGTTGAGGCTCCATCATAGACCTTGTTTGTGAATAACATGTGATAAATGTCAGTTTGAAGACTGGTAAATATTTTTTGTCTTTATTGCTTTGTGAAAATTACAAAATTGATAAAAAACAAAAAAAATTAAATACTCTGCTTGATTAAAACTCCAAAGCCACATGACTGAGCTATCAAATGCCTGTATTTTGTTTGACGTCATGCTTATAGTTTGTACGTCAGTAAAAAAAAGAAAACAACATGTCAACCGATCAATAAAGAAAGATGCGCGGCTTACCCGCTTAAAGAGCTGAAAATTGTGCTTTAGTATAAAGCTGGCCATTTCTTAAATGGTGCCATTTAGTTACTTATTTTAAAGTGTAAATACTATACTGGCAGCTATCTTGGATTTAAAATCTTAAAATTGGGTGAAGGCATTTCTTCTAACCTCTTTTCTTTTTTGAAATGCAGTTCAATAGAAAACAATTGTAAAAGTCTTCTGAAAGTTATCGCTGTGTTTGCATTTGTTAGAAAGACAATATATGAAAATAAATCTCACTATTATATATCACTGATGAAATAGTCTAAAAGTTATGGGGTGGTAACAACACATTTAATTAAAAAGTCTTTTTTTTTTATCTTTTCAAAAAGATCAACAATCCTTTCAAATCCCTTTTAATTAAAAGCTACTTTTGAAAGAAACTGTAATTTTATCAAAGGTATGATCTAGATGTTTTTACTTAGATAGTGAAATGAATACAAGCATTAATTAAAAAAAATATTTTATACAAGTTTTAATTAAAACATTTCAAAAATAAACCCTGCTTGTTTTTAAATTTCAAAATCAGAATAATAATAATTTATTTAGACCTTTTTTAAAAAAAAAAAAAAATTTCATAATAAAATTGTGTTTTAAATTCAGAATTATTTAACCCTTTATTATTCCAGGATTGTGTAGAAACATATCTACAAACATTTTTTGTCTGTGTTCATTCCTACTTGTCCTTTCAACTTTATATATATTTGTGCACACACACACTATTATTGTGTTTCATATAACAGACCTGTTATAATATATAATTTTATGTTATATAAGAAACATTTGTTTAATTTTTTCTGCTTTTACATTATGCTCATTTATAGTGATTTAATATGTGTGAATGATTAATTATGTATTTATATAAATGTGTTTTGAATGACTTTTGGGAACTATAAAATATTTTCTTCCAATAGAATATTTAATCTATCTCTCTAAATATATAATATTTGAATACATATATAAATTTATCTGATTAATTTTTTTTTCTTATTTTAGCATTTAAAAAAGAAGCATCGATTAAAAATTATTGAATATTTTATTGATGTTGCCAAAGAATGTTTTAATATTGGAAATTTTAATTCTTTAATGGCTATTATTGGTAAGATATTTAATGTATTTTACATTTAAAAGGTTCTTTTTTTAATCAATTGATAAATTCTTTTAGATGGCTTAGAGATGCAATGTAAATCTTCAAAGAATTAATTTTTAATTTAAGTATACTGCCCAAGAGCATTTACAAAAATTATAAAGTTACATTTTAAAACTAGACTGAATTAAAAATTCTAAAATATAGTATGCAATATTAGAAATACGACATTTTTTAAAAAAATTGTATTATTATATATATTTATAAATATTTTAAAAACTTGCACATACAAGCAGTTACCAAATGTATTTAACATTTTATAATCTTTCATTAAACATTTTATTTAATTGAGTCAATTTTTTGTGTTCTAAAATAATTGCCACTGGATATATATAAAATTTAAATACATGTGCATTTTTAATACTAAACTTAATGTAATTATAAGGAACTTGAACTCAGACTTTCAAGCTCTCTATAGCTATACAATCAATCTTATACAACCAATACATATGACCACATACAAGTGAAAATGATAAATGAGCACCAATAAATGTATTTTGTGCTGATCCAGCACTCATCAGCTGGTCCAGATCACTATCCCTCACACATATGTACAATTACTGTTTGTCCATTAAAATTTGACGATTTGCTATGTTAATATAAACTGAGCATTAATTGTATTTATATATGTGTGTGAGAGATGGTAATCTGGACCAAATGATGAGTGCTGGTTCAGCACAAAATACATATATTAGAGATCATTTATCTTTTTCATATGGATGTGGTCATGTGTATCAGTTGTATAAGGTGGATTGGATAGCTGTGAGTTTATAAATATAATATAGTGGGTTTATAAATATATATATATATATATAATGATATCGTGGCTTAATGATTACCACATCTGCCTGGCATGCTCAAGATCTGAGGTTCAAATCAGAATCAAATGAAATCTAGAAATTTCTCATGCCGTAAGCAGTGGATTTTCCTTTCAGATAGTAGTAGCTGACATAGCAAATATATATGATTATTTTTAACTAGAGGGTCAAAACAAAGTTGAAAAATTGTTACTAAAAGCTCCCATCATTTTTAAACTACAAATTTTTATGAGCAATGCCCCTCCCCCCCCAAATAATTTTTTGAGAAAGGCACTATTGGAAATGCCTTTGCCATGCAGCAGGAAGTTTAAAGATTATGTATTTTAAAGGAATATATTTTTAATCTTACTTTCTTGTTTTCATCTGATAGCTTAATAATATTTATTGAAGCTCTGAAACATTATTTGTGAATATATATATAATAGAAAATCATATAACATTGCAGTACTAGTCAAAAAACAAAATTTTTCTAAAATTTTTCCACAACCAGGGATTCATCTATTAACAAATAGAGAATTTCAAGTGAAATTCAACAAGATACATACAACATGTATATACAAAACAAAATAGCCTTCTCAATGAATAATGTGAAGGCTACTTTGTTTTGTATATATATATATATGTTGTATGTATCATGTTGAATTTTTAAAGGAAATTGTTTTTGAAATGAATGATGGGAAGGATACATTGTTTTGTATATATATGTTGTATGTATGTGTATCTTGTTGAATTTCACCTGAAAAGATCTACCTGTTAATAGATGAAACCATGATTGTGTTCATTTCTGGCTAGTATTGTAATGTTATATATATGATTTTCTATTTTATTTATAATTATTATTATAGTATTATAAAAAAATAAAAATAGAGATAACTTAAGTCATCTAGATTTAGCAGATGATATAGTTGCCAATAATACTTTTTTTTTCCTCATATGTCATAGCATCAGACCGGGAGGCAAACCCACAACAACCGTCTGCAACCAACTGCTTGTTTGCAAGGAGGCTGTGCTGACCTCTCGGCTAACAATACTTGACAGTTGCCAATAATACTTGAATTTCTGGAAATACTACAAGAACTATGACATGAAAGTAAAAAAAATATTAAAACTTCATTATGCCGTTTACAATATTTTTTATTACTTTTTATACATTGTTACATGATTAAAAATTAGCCAATTTCTGCACAATATATGTTTTGGGTGCCTGTTTTATTTTTGAATTGACCATCACTCACATCCACATTATTTAAATACCATTAATATAATCTATTTGTATTTAAAGTTTGAAAGTATATTAGCAGTATTATTTTTTATTACAATAACTACTAATATCAGACTTATTAATGCTTGCATTTTCACAAGTAACCCTCCATAAATAAATATCTAAATATATAGTAAAATGTTACTTATAAAAAAATTTAAATGGGTGATTTGAGTTGTATAAGTATAATAATGAGCTTTTATAAAGAGACTTTATTAAACAATATTGCTAATTTGTATATTCAAACTTTTAAGATCAAACAAAGATTATTTAAATAAATAGTTATATACACACAGCATATAACATTTATTTAAAATATGAACAAGTGTGAGCCCATACCTGATGACAATTCATCTCTAATCAGATTAATTGTAAATTCTGTTTTATTGATTGTCTTGATAGGTGAAATTTATAAGTAAAATTTTTTAAGTATTTTATTAATATATTTATGATAAAATTATATGATTGTCAAAATTCTTATCTTGATCCTAATCTCAAGTATTTGAGCACTTCTTTTATTATATCATTAAACCACCACATAATCATATTATAAAGAGAAAGGCTTTAACCTTTTTCCATATATGCCTTAAACATTTGTATAATAGCCAAATGATATAGATTTTGACTATAGAGAGTCCTCTCAAACCTCGACACAAGATAGGGACTTTATAAAGATAAGAATAGCCATTTTATCTTTAACCTAAATTCTTTTTTATAGGTCAATCTGAAGCATTTTGATTTGAGAATGTGAAGAAATTATTCTTTTCCATGTAAATCCATTATTTCCTTTTACAAATTAACTTACTAATATTTACTGAGGCTATAACCTCGATAATATGCGTATAAAATGCGATAGTAGGGACCTCTACCGGTGTTTTAACCACAAGCTTATGCTATGGAAGAAAAGAGGGGTCCATAGCGTAAGCTTGTGGTTAAAACACCTGTAGAGGTCCCTACTATCACATTTTATACGCATATTATCGAGGTAATAGCCTCAGTAAATATTACGTAATCAATGTGCGTTTAATAAATTTATAATTACAAATTAACTTACGTAAAATCTTGAAATTTATAGTGAGTCAATATTAATATCTTTTTTAATGGAAATATAGAAACTAATATATTCTACTTACTTATTGACTGCACAGGCAGTATATAATTAGAAATAGAAAGGCTGTAACTTTTTTCCACAGGCATCTTAAACATTTGTATAATAGCCAAACAATATAGTTTTTGACTCCAGAGGGATCTCTCAAACCTCAACACAAAATAGAGACCTCAGATTCACCTATAGAAATAAAAATACAATAGGAAAATATGTTTAAAAATACATATATACAAGCAACAAATATTACAAATTATAAAATTATCATAAAAAAGCCTTCAGAATTATTATGTTTTTTTGCCCTTTTCAATATGTCTCCACAATTTAAAGCACATACAGGTAAACAAATGGATATCCGACATGATCTATTACATGATTTTTTTCTCAATCCTACTACAAAATTACTCTGTTATATATATTGAATGGATATATATCCACATATATTAATTAATTAACTATCCATTCTTTATCCATTATCCACTTATTATTCAACTTAATGGATGTTTTGTATATATTCATACAGTTCTTTTTATTATACATGATATAGTTTGTTTCATATATTTTACATCTATTAACATTTTTGATATAATCAAGAACACTTATATTATCAATACAATTTATTTTATGTCTGTACTGCAAATAATGAACATCTTTCCTAGCAATAGCATCATTGTGTTGATATAGATGTCACTGTATGTGCTTTAAATCGTGGAGACATATTGAAAAGAGCAAAAAACATAATTTGCCGAAAAAGGCTTTTTTATGATAATTTTAAAATTTGTAATCTTTGTTGCTTGTATATATGTATTTTTAAACATATTTGACTATTGTATACTTGAAGTGCAACATAAAAAAAGAATTGATTTTAATTCCGATTCTTTTTCTGTATAGAAATAACAATTTAGGTTAAAGATACAATGGCCATTCTTATCTTTATAAAGTTCCTATCTTGTGTTGAGGTTTGAGAGAGATCTCTATAGTTAAAAACTACATCATTTGGCTATTATACAAATGTTTAAGGGGCATGTGGAAAAAGGTTAAAGCCTTTCTTTTTCTAATTACATATTCATATTGCATTATGCAATCAATATTAACCCATAAAGAGTAACAAAGAATACAAAATTATCTCATTCAAGTGCTATAAGTAATATATGGCAGTTTTTTTCAAAATAAAAAATGTGTTTCTTCTATGTATAGTTTTTCAAATGGTGCATGATATAATATATAAAATTTTTGAGAAATTATCTAAATCTTTTTTATATTATATCACTCATATGATTTTTTTATTTTTGATATAATTATGAATATTAAGCAAATAAATAGTTTGGAAATTTCATATTATGCTAATTGTGGGTTTATTTATTATTTATTTAGCTGGTATGAATATGAATCCCGTGACAAGATTAAAAAAGACAGTAAGTAGAACAGCATTTTCCTGCATTTATAGTGTTGTCACTGGAATAACTTACCCCAGTGTTTTTTAAAAATATTTATAAATGAAACTGTGATTTTTTTTTTGTTTTAGTGGGCAAAAGTGAACACAGCAAAGTTGGAAATTTTAGAGGTAATTTCGTTACACTTTATATATGTATCAATAATTTTTAAATATATTTAAATAATATAATGAGAAAAATTATTTTTAATGATAGCATAACTAACAAATTGCAGCACACATGTGTTAAATAATAATTTTTATTAGCCATTCATTAGACTAGAGATTACTCACTTAATGAATAATATTTTTGCAGTGTAAGTTTCCCTATACAACTCATGCACGGTAGGGACTGATTTCTCTTTTCTTTTAACATCTTGTGGAGGGGTGTAATTATAAACATTTGACCACCTGTTCCTACTTTTGTGTGAGAGTTGTGTAGTAAAAATTATACCACAGAAATATTTTTAATTCAGTGTTAATTAATTTTTGTTTTTGTCATGGCACAAAGACAGAGAAATTTTAAACAATGAATAATTCAACCATTAACACTGAAGATCTTTTAATGTACTTGAAAACTTATTTAGCATTCTCACATTTTAAACAAATGAATAAAAACATTGACAAAAAAAAAGAAAATGGCCTCCAAGACTGCTTTTCTGGCTGAATTAGAACTTTTCAATTAAGCCAACTCTCAAACCCCTCTTAAATGTATCATCATATTGCTCTATTTAGTTTGCAAATGCTATATTTACCATATTCAATGACAATCACCATCTTTATACAATTATATCAGTAGTTATTAAATCATTTCTTATATTAAAGCTTGTTATATTTATTTTAGTTCAGATATAGCCTTTAAATTTATTAAAGATATGTCTTTGTTTTCTATGTTATTTATTGAAAACTTGAGTTAGCAGTGATTTCCACATGGTAGTGCAGTTTAATCCCTACATCCAAAATGGTTTCTGATTTCAGCCTTTATTAATGTTTTTAAAGGTGATTGTCCATTGCATATTTGTAATGATTCAAGCTTTAAATCCCAAATCATCTTTAATAAAAACAAATTCCACAAAATATTTGGTGATGGGAATTAAATTGTACTCCCATTTGATAACTATGAATAACTCAAGCTTATAATAGATAACACTAGAGCACAGAGAGCTTTGAGAGTCAAATGTTGTTTGCTTGGTATATCTCTCAACATTGTTGGTGGTAATTGCTTTTAGCACAATAAAATTTTAAAGAAGTCTAACATCAAAGTTAAAACAAACAAAAATAATAGTAACATTTGTCCTGTCTATTTTCTTTTTCTCTTATTTGATATACATCACTGCCTATTTTCTTGCTTATTTTGTTATTTTAGTACATGTACAGAACCAAAAAATATGATTATTAATTAATATTAAGAAAACTTTTTCATTTTGTGCCTTAATGATTTAATAGATTGAGTTATACCGTGACACTGAAACTGAACTCTTATAATAAATTGTATTTCAAGAATGGCAAATATCACATTATTTCGAATTTAAGCTGCACTTATTATTTAAATTTTGAAGATATAAAATTACTATATGGCTTAAATTCAGAGCAAATATTTTAGCATCTTATTTCTACTGATCATCCACTCCCCAATGATCGGGTCTTTATGCTTTAATCACATGCATAGTATTACGATCATTGATAACAGTTTATATTCCCCTTTCAATTTTTTCTTTTAGTTACTATTTAAGTAAATAAAAATGTTTATTTTTTAATATCTGTTATAAAATCATTTTTATGCTTTTTTCTAATTTTAAAATCCTACTGCAGCTTAAATTCAAAGTGATATGGTAATAACAAAACAAATAACAATAATGTCCATATGATCATCACAATTTGGGTTAAAAATATGTTTTCATTTTGGATTCTTGGCTTTATAGTTAACTAAAAAAGTAAAAGGTGGCTGTTGGAAGTTTGCATTACATCCTAAGATCTATATGCAGGGTTTTCAGATCGAAGGCTCCTCATTGATGAAAACCACAACCTAGAAACTAGTCTGGGGATATTAGATGAGTAGGCACTATATAGAAATTTTATGCACAAATCTTTTTGCATCCATTGATTTCTATGGCTTGCACTAGAGGGTATTACTGTATGGAGAATTTATTACTGTAATAATGGTAATAAAATTAATTGAACGATTTATTCCTCAGAAAATTCATAAGCACCAGAAGAGACAGAGATGAGTTGCAATTCATGGACCCTGAGTTCCAGAGTCTACTGGACTATCACTGTATCAAGCTATTTAATGTGATAATGATCATGATCAATTGCTATCACTTAGTGATAATGTCCTACTATCTAGTTGCATCTAGGAAGATCAAATCCAGCTCGTTTTATTGTTGGATCAGGAAAAATAAATTTATTTGGAATCTCATAAGAATTTCATTTTTTATGCCATAATTCTTTATTTGTAGATTCTTGATTAAATATCTAAAAAAAAGGATCTTGATTTCAGTGAAAATATATTTTGAGTTATTAGCAAGTCTGATCCACTTAACTGTCTTTTACACATTTTCTGTGACACAATTTCTTTTCTGAAATCTGGTGGAAGAATATATGAAAGAACAGGAAGTCACTGCAAATAATAGACTTAAGGGTACCAGTAATATTTTTCATGGTAATATTTTTAATTGAGTATACAAAAGGTTAGTGTGAGAACTTTTTCTGCAAACTACAGTGACTACCAACAGTTTATGCTAGTGTTATAATATTTGCATCACAATGCTAACTAATACCAGCAAGCTTTCCAAAGAAGTTATTTCTAAAAATTAATTTTGATCAAATCTTAGATAAATGAGGAAATAAGTTAGGCCTATGATCCAAGGTCACTCCTCTGTTTCACAAATGGAATTTTTGAATTACTGATCTTTGTAAATGTAGACAAATACAAATTATGAATCACATAATTATTGACTGTCAGATTTATGGTTATAGTGGCATGTAATATATTTGTAGCTTTTCTAAACACCTGCTTTGTTTTAAAGCCGATAAAAGCTGATAGATACCTGAACAGATATTAAATGGCAATATAAGTATTAGATAATGATTATTTATAATATTTATCAGGCATGAATTTACAACATATGTATTAATTAATTAATTTTTTATATTGGTATCTTTTTTTCTTTTCACTATTTTCGGCCAGTTTTTTAATGTCATTAAAATTAAAATTTATTTATTATTATTATTTTTTGTGCTTGTTTATAGTAAGATTACTACTTTCTATTTAATAATATTTATATAAATAACCCTAAACTAAAAAAAATTATTCAGTTGATCAGGTGAATTCAAATGCTAGAATTGATGAGTTGAACTTAGATTCTTGAAATCTTTAGTTCTCAAACTTGTCACCCAGCTCTGCACAAAACAACTGGAATATATTTTTAAAAGTTACTTAATAAAAGGTCAGTGCAGTTGCCTTGCAAGCAAGCAGTTGCTTGCAGACAGTTGTTGCGGGTTTGCTTCCTGGTGGATGCTTTGACATATAGGAAAAAAAAAGTCTTCATTGTTTTTTTTTTTTGTTTTTTTGTTTTAGTTAGTATTATCTAGGGAAAATAAAAATAGCAAAATTCAAAATGACATTTTATCCTATAATTTACTTTGTAAACAATTTATTCTGTAACTACAGAAGGAAATCTGTTAAGTAAAGCATGTGCAACATTAATATTTAATAATGTCTTTAAAATAAAATGTTAATAAATCTATTTTTTATTTTACTTCTTTTTTAAAAAGTAGATTAGATTGCTGTCTTGCATTGGTGGTCGAGAGGTCAGCGCGACTGCCTTGCACTAGCAGGCAGTTGCCCGGGTTGCGGGTTCGCGTCCCGGCCGATGCTATGACACTTAAAAAAAAAAAAAGTAGATTAGATTGCTTTCATTATACCACAGATTTGCCTAAAGTATTCATTCATAGATATTCCCAAATTGACTATTAGATTGTAAAAAATAACATTTTCATTTATCCTGGGGTGAACATTTTTATTGAATTTCTTTTTATTCATATGTATTATGTATGTGAATATGTTTTTCTCATATTTTATGGTATAATTATTTGCATTTTCCTACATCTAAAACATGTATTACTATTAAAGAAGATAAGGATTATTGAAAGATTACAAAAAGAGAGAATTATTAATTACAATATTAAATAATAATAGTTTATATTGCTTCTAGTGCTTTTATAGTTTAAAAATTATATAAAGTATATCATTTTTATTTTTTTGTTTTGTTAGCATCAAATGGATCCAAGCTCAAACTTTACTAGTTATCGATCAACACTAAAAGCAGCAATGTGGAGATCCCAGGGAGCAGTTGATGACAGAGAAAAGGTAATTTAATGACTCTTTTGAAATCAACTTCATATTTTATTTAAGATACAAGATCTTCTATCACCTGAAAATCCACATGTCATACCCATGATTGGCAATGCGTCCAGGTGACATTTTGAATTTTTTTTATTATAAGCAGACTTAGAATTTTCTTCCAATAATCACTGTAGCCAGCCATCCAATTATTCACTAGTAAAAGGATATCTAAGTAGTAGAAGATAAACAAAAAAGGATAATTAAGCTAGCTCTTTTAATGTTTTTCATCACTGTTTCTTAGTAAAGAAATACTGTAGAAACATTTGTATATTCTATAGAGATTTATTTAAAGGCTATTTTAAATAGCACATTAAAGGAAATACTTTTCTAACAGGCATCCAAAGATGAACAGTGGAAGAAAGCATTTCTCATTAGACTAACCCATTTCCAGATAATGAGAATTTAAATTTTTTTCTTTGTTTTATTCTCTAGTTATGAAAAGCAAGATATTTATATTCTGACTAATTAATAGGAATAAACTAGTTTTTGTTTATTGCTGAATGATTGAAAGAAAAATCCTATGCTTGCTTGTAATGGAAAAAATTAAGATTCACTTTGCTCAAAATTGTGAATCTTTTTTTTTTTTTAATTTGTGCATGTGTATTTTTTTCTAAAAATTTTAATGTCATACAAATTATTCTTATATTTGCAATATGGTTTGGAAATGTCCACAAAATTATTAAAACCACATTTTAAAAAATCAATTGAGATTAATCTAAGTTTATTTTTTAATTTATCAGTTTACTAGTTATTCAATACATCATCTGATCTTCCATAACATATCTCTTGCATATGGTGTTTAGTTAAATATAAAATTAAGATTGTCAGATATTAAATAATTACTAAAAAAAAGAATTATAAATTACCAATGAGTTAAAGCTATTTTTACTTTTATGTTTACCTAATAGAGGGCATCTCAGTATAAATGGAAAAATGTGGGTGATTTAGTCTGCAAATTGTGTAAGGAAGGCAGTGAAAATATTAGGCATCTGTTAATTGAATGTAAATGCTTGCAAGTAGAAAGGGCACAAATAATGAAGTTGTGGGAAAATATATAGAAGGTGGGTTCTTGATTTTTATGCTGGGTTTGGCAAAAGATAAGGGGGGTTTAGATATAAAGGCCATGGAGTTGACAAAGATTATGTTATGGAAATGGGATGGAACAGAATAGAAAAGAATATGGGAAAAACTTAGGGCGGGGAAAGGAAAGGGAAGGTAAGATGGTAACAGGTTTCTCTGGGCATGGTAGCTTAGAGATTTCTGACACTGATAAAGAAGTCACAGTGCATCTCATCTCATACTCTATATCTAGAATATTTGTAATTTAATATATATTTTAAAATATTAAATTGTGATTGATTAATTACGTAGGTTTCATCATTAATTTGTTATTTTATTGTTATGACAGGTATCATTCTTAGCCTTTTACTTTATAATTTTTGTAGTTCTTTGAATATTAATTCAATGGCTATTGAATTTTAAATTTCTTACATCTCACAGATACTTATTTTGCCAAGCAGGTATGTATCTATATAAATGGAAGGGTCTTGTTGCAGAATATTTGTAAGCATTCTTAGAATCTTTTCAGACAGTTGGATCATTAGGAATTCAGGTAGTCATCCAATTATTATTTGATAAATGGGTATGAATCTGGTCTTTATCAGTAAGTGGGCTATGTTTTCACAATATTTCTATCTAAAAATCATTAGATTTTCAGTTTAATTTAAATTACATTTAAAGAATAAAATAGATTGATTTTTTAAAAGGTAGAAATTGAAAAGTAAAACAGATAATTAAAATAGCCGAATACTTTAATCAGTAATGAAGTATTTTAAGTATTTATAAGGGTTTAATTATTGAATTTCCTAATAAAAAATAAAAAGTTATTATCTTGAACAATAGTTTTAAGACCAATTGGTTTTTATTTCTAGCTTTGAAATCACCAATGAAATTAAAGCAAACAGCTTTAAAAACAAAATAAAATAAAATTTCCAAAACATTTAAACAATGTGATTTTTTCTTAAATCACAGATCTTAATGTTTGAGCTTTAAATGCATCCAAATACATATCTGAAAATTGGTTTACCTCTAAATCATTCAGTAAACATCACATGATTACCATTCTTTATGATTACACAAGCTGTTTACACAGAGGCACCAGATAGGAATTTTATGCACAAACTTTCCTGCATCCATTGATTACTCTGGCTTGCATTGAGTGGTGCTACTGTATGGAGAGTTTTGCCTCTGTATCATTCAATAAACAATTCACTGAGATTTAAATAAAGTTATATATCAAATCCCCTTAAAATTTTTCTATTTAAGATACTTTACCGTTTACTTGTAATTATCATTACTAACATTTAGCATGATTTACATAAAATCAGATTTTATACAATTCTGTCATGCAGTAGAATTATCAACAATTTATTAAATTTTAATTTCTTATAAAACTCTTTTTTAAAATGAGTTGCTGACAAAACTCAAAGTGATAAATCTAAATAAGAAATTGACTTTTTACTCTTGATAGTTCAGCCTAGTAATGAGAATGGCAGGTTTAAAAAGTAAAAATTCCTGAATTCAAGTTCTCAGTTGAGCAAAGTAAAGACGTACTTGGTCAAATTATTAATTTAGACCTGATTAGCTGAATTGTTTTCATACAATACAGACCGCACATGATAAGTATCAAAGTTCATATAATATCACTCAATTAAAAGTTTCCTTTCATGTACATTACTAATACATTTTCAATTTTGGCATTAATTTCAGTTCTTCTTTTAGTCATTATAATAACTGATTACGATTTATCTTATATATTTTGTCTCTCAAAAGGATATGCCCATTTTCAAATTTACAACATTACTACTGACCATTTTATTTGGGATTTTTCAACCATTCTTTTTCACCAAGAGTTATTATTTTATTGTATTTTAAATATAAATAAAAAATAATCGAATAGCTTTGTTGTTCAAGGGTTCATAAGAAGTTTGAATGCCAGAAATAGCAAAACTGGTATCGACTCTTAAGATCTTAACCTCCAGAGTTTAATATTCTGTGATTTGCTCTAAACCCACATAGGGCAATAGTAAATATTCAAAACCTTGATTGAATAAATACTTGTAAAGCATTCAAGAAAGTTAGCAAAAAGAAAAAAAAGATCTATTTGAGAAATTAATAACAATAGCAAACTCTGTCTACAGTAATGCCACCCAGTTCAAGCCATAGTAATCAATGCATGCAGGAAGGTTTGTGCATAAAATTCCTATCTAGTGCCTGCTCATCTAATATCCCCAGACTAGATTTTAGCTTGTGGCTTCCATCAGTGAGGATCCTTGGATCTGAATGTACTGCACCTAAATCATAGGATCTAATGCACTTCTCCAGAAACCATCTTTTACCTATTTAGTTAACTATAAAGTTAGGTTTCCAAGATGAAAACAGAATAATCCAAGCTCATTTGCTTGTATAATCATGTAAATCTGAACTCAGTTCAGTATTTATATATATTTTGATGTCTTTGGTTTTTCAAAAACAACAGTCACCATTATTCCATGGGCAGGATTGGTATAAAAACACAAAAACATCACATGATTTAAGAAATTAATAAAATAGAAGAATAAATATAGTGAACTTCTTCATGTAGCCAGAAAAATTATAATGTGAAAGGATTTCAAAGTCTGAAAAAAAAAAATCAAAAGCTAATGGATAATCTTAAAATAATTTGAAGAAAACAAAAGGTAGGAAAATTGAGAGATAGAATAGATAATATTTGTGGATCTGCTTTGTAAAATTTAACTTTAGTTGAAATTTTTTAGGAAATTATAATTGTCTCTTTTTTTTTTGAAGTCCATCATCCATTGTAAGTTATAAAAATACTTAATAAATGTATTTTTAATTTTACTATCAAATTGTTCAAATTTAGACTAAGGTTAGAGAACATTAGAAATATGTATATTCGTCAACTCTAAATTCTTACTTTCATGAAATGAAATTTCATTTAATAATTTGATATTGATAAATATTGTACAATAGAACTTTAAAACATGTGAATGGATATGACCTGGGTCAACTGATAAAAGGTGCTGGTTAAGCCAGAAATGTGTCTTCAGGATTATTTACCTATTTTTAAATGTCTTTATTTATATATTTGAAATATATGTGGTGGAATGGAAATTTAAATAATATTGGCTATCTTTATTTATATTTTTATATGTGTGTATGCCTGTTTGTCAAAATTTATATAAATATTATTTTATTTTCAGATTGTTATTCCTTTTTTTAGTTTACTAGTTAAAGATTTATATTTTTTAAATGAAGGCTGTGCAAACAGGTAAGATTATGTTATATGACTATATACACATACTTTTATAAAAGTGAAACCATGATATAACATTAATAAATATTGTTTTATTTTTTTAGATTACCAAGTGGACATATTAACTTGGAGGTAATATTACAAAACATGATGATTAAATAAGAAATATGTATAAATAATAATTGTCTTTTAACTTAATGCAAATAATCAAAAATGTGTAATTTAGCACATACTTAAGTTAAATGTAAATCTATGAAGTTGTAAACTAGGATCTGATCGGAAAAATCAGATTTCCTCACTGATGATATATTTCAGAAAAAGTCACTCTCAGTAACTGAGGCAGAAATTTGAGCACTCAATAAACATTATAGTCTTTTTTTTTTTTTTTGCTATTTACTGAAATATGTCGATTGTTAAATCAGGTGTATTTTTTTTTTTTTTGGCAATAAAGTTGATTACCTGTTTATCTATCTTATCAGGTGTTCAAATTTCTATCTTATTTTAAAGTATTAAAGATTTTAAGACTTCTCATTCGATAATTTAATATACAAAATTAACAAAGCGTACTGTTTTGTTTCCCTTGCCCTATTTTTTCATTCTGCAGCTCACAGTACCACTATGAATATGAGGCAAAAGACCTCGAAAGCGCTTAGCGTGTAATAATTTCTGTATATCTTTATAGCTTCTCATTCAAGTGTGGCATACGCTTTGTTAATTTTGTATATCTTATTTTAACAAAACTGGTTTTATCTGAAATAAATATTTAGCAAGAAATTATGGTCTAATTTTTTTATTTTTTTTTAGCTTGATGTCAATTTATGACATTATAGGGATATACATTTGTTTAAGAGAACATTAAAATTACACTTTTGGCTCGATATATAAATACAGCTTTTAATAATTAAATTATAAGTATAATGTAAATACTGAACTTTTAGATGTAATTGAACTAGATTTGAACACAGAATTTCAAGTTCTCTTTAGCTATCCACTCCATGTTATATAATCGATACACATGATTACATAGGTGTGAAAAAGAGAAATGATCTCCAATATACATATTTTGCGCTGAACCAGCACTCATCAGTTGATCCAGATCATCATATCCTACACATATATATATAATCAGTGTTCAGTTTATATTAAGGTACAAAATCTTCAAACTTTAATGAACAGGCTTCAATCTTCTCCACCCACCAACTCTTCAGCCATCGATATTATTGAAAATCTGATGATGGGTTTAAGCATTCCATCATATTTTCAATAATATGAATGGCTGAAGAATTGATGGGTGGAGAAGATTGAAGCCTGTTCATTAAAGTTTGAAGATTTTGTACCTTAATATAAACTGAACACTGATTATATATATATATGAAAGTGATGATGATCTTGATCAACTGATGAGTGCTGGTTCAGCATGAAATACATATATTGGAGATCATTTATCTTTTTCAAATTTATATGATCATGGGTATTGATTATAACATACCATTTACTGCCTTCTTAAACAATTTATCAGTACTATTTATTTATATCAAAACTAACAGTTTTGACTGTCCTCCAGTCATCATCAGAATTCTTTACAATTCTATTTCTAAAGACCCAACTTGATTATATAAGATAGAGTGGGCAGCTGAAGGGAGTTGAAAGTCTGCTTTCAAATCTATTCTAAATACAGTATTTGCAATTTTTTCCAAATAAAACCCTCTCATCAACAATTTCCACAATCTGCATATACATATCTAAAACATTTATCACTTACATTTCAAATATTATAATTCTAGAAATTAGATTTGTTAAAACAAAAATCTATTTATTTATTTATTAGCAGCAATCCTATTCTCAAATGTCTGGTTAGGGATATATTTTTAACATTTCTAATAATTACGCATTACATCTAGCAAAATTCCAATTATGAATAAAGAATAAGAACCAGGTTTGAGTAAATTTAAAAGATGATGGCATAAAAAAAATGTTCAATGCAATAAAGGAAAGATGAACAGAGCATGCCCAATATCTAATAATTAATAACAAAAGACTAAGATCAGATCGGATGTCTTGCTGATAATGTAATTTATTACCTCTCATATCTATTGTGTCTGGTTCCAAGCTTTTCCATGGATATTTCAAACTGTGGATACCCTCATACCCTATATAGTATGCATGTTTAACATGTATACACATACAATTTTATTGTAAAAAGACAGAATAGTCCTATTATGAAAAATATAGTGCAATAATGAATCTAGAAGGAAAAAGAGAAACCACGTAACTGAATGAGTGCATTCCAGAGTGCAATGAAGAAATGACTGAATGAAAGATAATTCATGATGACATGACATGAAAGTTATGAATTGAAATTTGAAAATTTCAATTCTTGTTTTTTTAATTTAATGTTTTTTTCAAGCTAGGAATTATTAAAACTGTAGAATGATATCTCCATGGATACTCGTATAATATTAATCATACCGCTAAAACATCACATAACCTTGGACTTAAAAACAGTATTCTACTTTCATTTTGGGCTCATAGCTCTATATTTAACTAAAAATGTAAAAGATGGTTGCTGGAGAATTGCATTAGATCCAGAGATCTAGATATGATGATCTCAGACCCAAGGCTTTTTACTGAAGAAAGCCACAAACTGGAAACTAGTCTGGGGATATTGGATGAATAGGCACTAAAGAGAGATTGTATGCACAAAACTTCTAGCATCCATTAGTTACTATGACTTGGTACTGTTTTAATATTGCGTTATAATTGTGGAATTGTCATCCATATTTATAAGAATGAACTGTGATGATACTCAAAAGCGAATGAATTTATAATTTAAGAAAATAACATCTGTTATTTGATTTTCAGGCATTTATGACATAAAAGTAGTTGTTCAATCATTGTAAAGACTCAGCATTTGTATATATATAAAAAATCAAGCTGATTGGGTATATGAATTTCTCATATATGTAAAGCAGATTAAATAATGAGGTTCAACTTGTAGTCAGTTTAATGAAGACAGTTATTGTTTATATATGTTGTAAATATTATATATATATAAATAATTAATAAATGTATATGAAAAATAATTTTGTGCATCATGTAGGATTCTATTATAATTAGTATTATTATTTTTATTTGCATAGAAATTTTGGCAACTCGCAAAACAAGTGACCGAATTTATTACCTGGAAACAAGTTGCTGTAAGTATTTTAAGATAATTTTTATCAAATAAAGATAGTGTTTTGTTTTGTCTTAAGTCAACGAATTTTTCCTAATTCCTCTATCTATAAATATATGCCATCAAGATTTTAATTATCTATTTATTGCCTTTAACATTTTAATATTTTGTAAATCTTCTTTATTCTTCTTCTTCAAAAACATATCTGAAAAACGTCCCAAAATTGGTGTTTTTTTATTCAAATAATCTTGATCTTGATATACATATAAACTGCTCTTCAAAAGAAGATATTTAATGTGTGATTTTAAAAATATAAAAAAAATCTAACTTTAACATGCTATGGAATAACTTTGGTATTAATCAGTAGGCCAGCCACTTGGTGTTGTTGTTTCTTTGCTAAAAACCCAGAAATATGCTGTTTACATGGCCCAATATTTCTGTGCTTTTGCAAAAGAAGAGTACAGCCTGATAGAACAGTCCTGTTTATATTAGCCGCTGAACAGCATCAACTACTTTTAAACAGATGTCATTCCCTTTTTTACAAATTTAATTGATAATAGTAATTGACTTTTTTTATTCCCTTTATTCAAATAATGAGTGTATAATTTATAACTGGAAAAAAAAAAAAAACCATGGTGTAGATCAAAACTAAAAGATGTGGATATAAATGATACTGATAGTAGAAAAATTACAAAAGTTAATAATAGTATTTAAAAATAGCAAAAAATATATAACACCAGTCCTTTGGTTGAAATATTAAAGATAGCAGTTTTGCATACAGATAATTTTGTTTCTTCTCATTATCTTATTTTAAAAATAGTAAAATTATAAGGCTAAATGAAATGTTCAAAGAAAAATAAAGGAGAGTACACCATATATATATTTTAATGAGATGTTTTAATAAATTTGTAAGTATGATGCATGATTTAGTATAATTGTAGAATGGTGTATTCTGAAGCTTATGGTTCATGGATCCTGGCTTCAGTTCTGACATTTCCAGTATTCGAATGTTGTAGAAATTCCCAAGAAATAAGACCATTCAATTACTCTATAAGTGATAAGCAAGATTTTAGAAGACTGTTAAGTTGTAATGAAGTAAAGACAAGAGAAATGAAAGGATTCAAAAAATATAGATCATTGTCACTATTCGTGTAATTTATATGTTCGAGAACTTGATACAATAAATACTTGCCTATAAGATTTTACTATTTTGCTCAATGCTTAAATAACTGGAGAGGAGGTTTTTTTAAATTAGTGTTTTAATTCCATCAGCTGTGTTAGTTACATTTTTAAATGATTTTGAAAGCACTATTTTTGTAATTTATGATACAAATGATAAAAAGGTGGTGTATTATCTAAAATATCTACTTTATTTTTTTTTAGTGTCCATTTGAAAGACAAAGTAAAGTCTTACATTATCTGCTTACCAACCCAGTTTTTTCAGAAAGTGGTAAGTTTTCATTCATCATTAAAGTCCAATTTAGAATATATAAAGAAGTGCCTTCTATTGAGCTCTACGCAAAATAAAATATTAGATAATATATATTATAGCAAACTTCTGAATTGTAAACTATTACAATCCAACACTCACGGGATCATTTCAAGGGAATAGGATTCTAGATTATTCTAATTTGTTATGTTTGAAGTCTTGAATCCAATCATGTAAACCTTATATTGTCTAGTTTATAGTTTAAAAATTAGCTATTAATATGTTAATTTACTTAGAACTCAGTAGAGGGCATATCACTGTTCTGATTTATGCTTTATTAATAGAATTCGCATAAATAAAATTGGACTAATTTCTGAATTCTGATTGATGCTGTTGGAAATATGAAAGCTAAAGAGGAAGTTTTCTGAAACTGTTTAGACATTAGATCTAAAATATCAACTCAAAACCCAGCACTTATTTTATACTTAATATTTAAGTAGAAATTGAAGTTTTCGGACATGAAAATGTCTTTTACTCCAGCTAGTTAACTTAAATAGCTATATGGGACTGAACCAAATTCAGATCTAGCATATATTAATAGTCTCAATTTGGTTCAATTCCATATTGCTATTTAAGTTAGATAGCTGGAGTAAAAGACTTTTTCAAGTCCAAAAACTTCAGAGTTTTTACTTAAATTTTACCTATATAATAAGTGTTGGGATTTGAGTTGATATTTTAGATTTAGGGTCTGAATATTCTAGCTTCTCACTGAGGTGAGCCATAAGCTTGAAACCAATTGGTCTGGGGATAAGAGTATTTCGGATAGAGATTTTAAATATTTTCTCTTAACGCACTTATCAATTAAGAGCTTGTTTGAGCTATTGGTACGCTCCCTATATTACATTTTTTGTAAATACAAGCTTATAAAAGCAATGTCATGTTATGTATGACGTGCTTTATTGATAATTGAAACTGTTCAGTAGTCTCATATTTTTGTATTTCAATGGTTATGTTTTTTCTAATAAGTAGAAATTACATAACGCTGAATCTTAATTTTATATTTAGCTAAGTAGAAAATGTCTTAGAGCTCATATATATATATATGTAATTAATTTAAAAAATTCTACTGTATTTAAACAGATATCTGTTAAATCTGCATAATGTAAACTTTCACATAAAATTCAATAGTTTTTAACAGGGATTAAACTGCTTTTGTAGGTTGTCACATTAAGCTTCCACATTTTATATCTTACAGAGTTTTATTTGTTTCTTGGATTCAAAATAATGATTAGTAAAATATTTTTATTAATAACTATACATTTATGTCTTTATGTAAGTCTTTTGCTATTATATAGTTATCAAACACTTGTTTTTATTTGACACAGTTGGGTTTAATTAATCAGAATATAAATGACAATCTTCCTTTTTTAGAACAGAGGCAATAGGGAAGGAAAAAACAGAGAATGAACCATAAAAAAACAATGATTGGGACCCATTATCGTAGATTATAATTGAGCTCAAATAATTCTTAATTATTTAAGATTTTTTCCTTATGCTATAGGAGTATTTGTTAAGATTCTTTCATAAAAATAATGTACAAATATAAAAAATAATTATTTAAAAAATGTAATTTCTGTTTATTCATTTTTTTGCTGCATTTAAAAAGCTAAAAGATGGAAGTCTTTATTATAATGATATAACTAGTTTACCAAATTTCCCCCTAAGGCTGTTATTCTGCCAAATATATGAAATTGAGGAGTGGACCTTGTATTGACATAATATAAAAGTGATGGAAAGTTTTTATTTAAGAATCTCCATTATGTTCTGAAAATAAGACCGATTAATATGTCTTCATCTTGCTGTCATGGTGGTGTTGAATTTCCAAGTGTGAGGGAACTCTTAAGCAGATTGCATTTTGGTGAATTGGATGGCAGTTTTTATGGAAGATTTGGATTTCATTCATATTAAATGTTTTTGGGAATATATGGATGAAAATAGAATACATTAGAGAGTTACTATTAGATATGGTCTTGAAAACTTTCAGAAAAATGTTTTTTCTTCAGATGTTAAAAAAAACAGCAATACATGAAAGTAGATGAAAGGAACAGAACATATGATATATGTGATCATATTTGCATTTCACAGATTGATTGATTTATTCTACTCATAATTTATCTTTAACATTTTTTTTTGTCTTTCTTTTTTTTTTTTTCTGGCACTAAAATAAGCATGATTATTTATAAGTGGCTACTAGTCATCATCATTTTCAGTGGTTATTGATCTACTGCAGGATGAAGATCTATCTATTTAAGTGTAATCCAGTTTCTCTGATCTCTAGCCTCTCTTCTCCACACACAACATCAAATTTCTCTATTTCTTTCATCCATCTCACATGAGATCTTTTTCTATATCTTTTACAGTCTCTTAAGATTCAGTTCAAAATTTCAATTGTTCATCTGTTATCATCTCTTTTAGAGATATATCCAGCCCAGGTTCACTTCAATCTCTTAATTTTTTTTAGTGATGTTAGTAATACCTATTTGTTCTTTTACACATGTTTTTCATTTCCAATCCCCTTTTTGTTATATATCTCCACTGCTTTGAAATTTCTGTATTGTTCTTCTATTAAATGTCCCAAGTCTCAGATCCATAAGTAAGAATTGATAAACACATTAACAAGTTTTTCTTTTAATCACAGAAACATTTGTTTTTTTTAATATTAAGTTATTTCTACCAAAACTATTTCATCCATGTTTAATTCTATGATTAATTTTATCCATTCTATATTTATTTGTAAAATTCATCTGAGAATTCTTGCAACATTTCCTGAAACTGTGAAGCATTATTTGTGAAGACAACCATATCATCTTCAAAATCTAAATGTCTTAAATAATCTCCATTTTCTTTTACTTTTTTAACTTCCCATTTTACTCCACAAATCTGAAAAAAGTTTTAGATATATGGAATAATCCTGTGTATATCCTTTTCAATGTTAATCTTAATATTATATTCTAATCATTGTTGTTGTATTTTGATAAATATTCTTCATCCAATGCTTAAATCAGAAGAAATACTTATAGAATCAAATATATTTTCATACTATACAATCCGAGGCATAATGGCTGCTAGTAATTAATATACATGCTGTTGTAAATGTTTTATTTATAATTAAAGAACAATTAAAAGTGAATTTTAGGAAGAATTACTCATAAATTATACAAAATAATTCATTTTGTTGCAAATTTTAAAAAAATTGATGTATCAATTAAATTCTTTAAATACATAATCAGCTGACATGAGGTCTTGCCTTTTTTTCTTAGGACGAATATCACCACCAGAGCTGTAGTATGAAATTCTAAAATAATAGTGTGTTTTTTATGCTTTTAGTTATTTATTTATTGTTTATGCTATGTATCAGCATTTCAACCAATTATCAATGTAGAAAGTTGGTAAAAACTTCTAAGTTATCCCTAATTGTTTTTTTAGCCAATCAGATTACTAAAATTATTACTAATGGGGAAAAAAGAATGTGAATTGAGCAATCTTAATTTTTTTTTTTTATTTAAATTAACTTGGCTTTTTAAAAATTTACACAGAATTTCTCACAGTATGTAAATCATATTTTTCTAAATTTTAATAATATTTTGGTATTCTCAAAATTAAAGATATGGTCTACAGCAAAAGTAGTTGATCTTTGGCTGAAATATTTTTACGTTTCTGAATTTTTATTCTGTTGCTTGTGTTCATTTAATTCGTATAGCTTTTGGTGTGAAAAACCTGGAACTTACTGACTCATTGATGTTCTTGAAGCAGTTAATCTTAAGGTTTTAAAAAAAAAATCACTAAATTTCTTGCAATTGGAAGAATGTCTGACTAACTTTAATATCAAGACAACGCCTTCAACAGATAAAAAACTTAAATTTAAAGACCAGTGTAGCTGTTACTTCACAGAAAGTTAGTAAAAAGCTGTAAGGTAGATTAGAATCACTAATAACTCAAGATATAGTTTCACCTCTCAAGATTCTTCTCAAAGCAAGATTCTTTTTTTGGATGGTCAATCAATAATCCAAAGCCAAAGAATTATGGCATAAAAAATGACATTCCAAATATTTTTTTTCCAGAGTCGATGTATTTGATCTTCCTAGACATTACTGGAGCTCTTGTTATTTGTTTCAGAATTGGTGTACTTATCTGCTTCAGAAATGGAATTTAATAACCATTGACTTATGTAGATATAGAAAACATGACTCAGATACATCATGAAAGCCGGTTTGATAAATATTTAAATATACTTATTAATAATTGTTTATTTCAATCTTGTTTGATTGATTATTTATTTATGACTCACATAGTTATTGACTCAAATTTGGGTACAGTGATAGAATTAAAATAATAAAGCCACTAGTGATTTTATCTTTTAGTTGGAATATCTACAGTTCCTTTAAGGATATTTTCTAATAACTGATTTGTCTAGTCTAATAAAGGAATCGTACACTAAATAATGAATAGATACATCATTGTGAGAATTGAAAAGCATAAAAATGCTTTTAGTCAGATATATGCTTTTTAAATTTGTCAGTTCTAAAATAGCAAACAAACTGGAAAATATTGATTTATGTATTATGAGGTATAACTGAAGAAATCCTAAAAATACTATACAGTTTAAACAAAAGTGGTTAAATGCAATGTATTTTTGCTTTATGGAGACCACTATCCTGACTCATTAGTAATAATTTTACTAAGCTAATTAATCAAAATTCATAAAAATAGTTTATAAATTTGTTTTTTAACTTTTCTATGATTGATCAAAATGTCATTGAATGAAAAAAAATATATAAATTTTACACTCTTAGATCTTGTTGAAATATCAGTGGACTATTTTTATAAAGAGAAGAGTGCAGTTACTTTTTAAAAACAACCAACAGTTTAGACTATGAGAATCTCTTCCTATTAACATTCTCCTAAAATCTATTTTAAATATGTATAGAACAGTTTAGTTAAATAGCATCAGTTAATATGTAATTATTTTTAGAATCTAATCCTCATACAATTGCTACAGTTACTGTAATAGGAAATCTCTTTTGACTGCTTTTTGAATATCTCTTAGGGTAGCAAGTAGAGAAGGCGATATTTGTGAGATTGAGTTTAACATTCATGGAAATGTATTTATAGTTTGAATCAAAATGGTATTCAGTAATATTGACCAGATAGAATATCAAAATATTCATTTTAATAATTGCATTATTAATTTCTAATTCTTCATAAATATGTGATAGCTTACTTATTTTTAGAAGTCAATGAAATCTCTCAGATATTGGGTGTTAAATGTTATTAAGTATCTTGCAGTTTAAATAAACTATTACATATTAATGATGAAATGAAAATTTGCAAAAATGTTAAAACAAATACTTCAAGAGGGAATATTATTTAAAAGCAATTTCATCTCGCTTTCTCTGTGAATGTTAATTTGAATATAAATTGTAGACTGAAACTAATTGTTATTTATTTTACATATTCATATCTAATAATAAAAAGTGGGATGGTCTGATTCAAAAATAATTATCAAGAAAGCGGGCAGAATCATATTTGGATAGAACAATAGTCTTTTTTAAAAACAAACACATAAAAATTTTTGCTTAGGATTTAATATTTATTTGTGTAATGATTGACAATATCTTATTTTAGCATTGGCTTTAGCTTCATTTGAATGTGAACCTCCAGAAAATAGTTACGAAAAAGAACGGCATAAGCAATTGAAGTAAGTAAAAATTTATTATTCTTTTATTGTTATTACTAGATAGAGTTTCGATTTTGCATGTTTAACAGAAATATGGAATTATTCTTTGGAATAATCCTGCTATTCTTTCTTTTTTAGGATAGAATTCAATGCATGAAATTTTGAAACACTTAATTATATAAATGTTTAACTACTTGGAGTAAATTATTTTTTCTCCTTTGCTAAACAGACTTGTTAACTGCAAAAATGAAAGCAACTTCGAAAAGTCCGCTGTGTATCCAGAGACGAGGCTTACGCAGAAAGGAAATAAACTTATCTTGGAGTGTCCAGCTGTAAATCCAGCATTCAACTCACACTAAAACTTTATTCAGGAAAAAAAGTGGACCAGTTTTACATGAAAAGACCAACCATTACCAAATTCAAAATAGAGAAATCTCATGTTTGAAATACAGTGGATTATGAAATTGTATTGTCGATTGTTTTTTCCTGGCTGAATTCACTGTAATTAATTTTGTACATTATGTAAATACATTTTTATATAAAGTTTACTCGCTTTTGTACAAAGTAATGCTAGTTGTAATGAAATTAGCTGTCAGTAGATGGCAGCACCTAAAAAAAAATTAGTGTTGCTATACAGTATGCAAAGAAACACTAAAGCCAAACGGGACCCACTTATGTGTACTTATAATATTGTATAAAATGTATTATAGTAATTATATAATTTATTTTTTAACAAAAAATCAATCAAGTCACTTTAAGAATAAAATTTTAAATGTTAATTTAATATTTAATTCCAACAAGCAATTTATTTGCAAATAGTCTAAATGTTCTCTTTTTAAAAAAAATATTCGGTATATATATTTAAGTTTTTGTAAAGGACCAACTTTGTCAGTCATTAAAATATTATTTTTTTATTACTTGTACATTTTTACGTTTTATTTTTGTTTAAAATTAGTGAGTAAATGATTATATTTGACCAAGATACTGTAAGCATTATAATCCTGCTAGGTATTGTATAAGCTTATATATGTAATATAACAAAATCTAATGTTAAAATTAGACTGCTAACTTATGTGAATATACGTTTGATCCAGGTTTTTCTAATTATAATACTGTTAGAGTCCTCATTCATTGTGTTCTTGAATGTACAGTGAACTGCATTCTCTTGACTTTTCTCTTTATATCATTTTTTTTTTTTTTTTGCATATTATCTTGACTTTAATGGACAAAAGACATGTACAATGTCTATCTTATCAAAAATTTTAATTTATGCTACTGTGAAGTAAGAGTCACCAAAGATTAATAACTTGGGTTCTACTGTGAATGTTGCATTAGATTTTGTTACACATATATCTGTGAAATTCTTAGCTATGCCTGTAGGAATAAAAACTATATAAAACATAAAATTTCAGTGTTTTTAATAACAGATGCATGAAGATACAAACATAGAAATAATAATAATAATATGTTAAAAGTATCATTGAAATTAAATTGATGAGAATTATTGATAAAAATATATGTATACAGAATGTATATTAAATTCGCTGCATAAAATAAAATTGAAGTTACCAGGAAATAGAATATTATAAATGAACACTTGATTGTCATTGATGATAATTTGCCATTTAATTTATTCTAGCATTTCAATTATATTGTAGAATTATATATTTTAATGAGCAATTTTAATAATTATTAATAATGTTTATACACAAATATATATTACAATGTGCATTTGTAAAATGTTAACTGAGATATATAAATATATGCATACTCTTACATATATTGTATTTGTAAATGGAGTTAAAAGCTCTCATAGTTTCATACAAAAGTATAATTTTTAACAGAATGCTGTGTACTGACACGAGTTCTCCAGTCATGGCAAAGATGAACAGATAAGAGAAGTAAACATTACACAAGCAGTTTGACTAATTAGTAACACATAGGCAGCCATAGAGACTTCTTAAATAATAATGTCAATGTGATATGTAAAAGTCTCTAGATCAACTTTGGAAACTTTAACCATGAAAATATCTAAGCACAAACTTACCTTATCTGAAATACTTAACTAATAAAAGAAATAATTTGTCATTTACATTATTTAAGTCATATAGTTTTTATCTAGTTCGTTTGCAATATTCTTTATTTATTTCTAAACATAGTACAAAATAAATTCAAATTCCAGTTTAATTTTAAATATAATGACAACTCAATATTTATCAGTTTAAGAATTGAGTGAGGCAAAATGATTAAACTAGTAAAAAGAAGAAAAAAACATTTAACAATCTCACTGATTATTACGGTTGTAAAACACAGTTACAATACCAATAAATCATCTCCCTATAATTCAGCAAGTTTTTATTATTTTAACATGAGTTATTTTTAGTATAGTTTTTTATTAATTTTGAACACACACACATTAATAAACTAATAAACACATGAAAGGTAGGTAAGGTAATTTATACATAAATTTTAAAATAAAATTAAAAAAACGTACACAAATAAATGCATACAAATTAATGCTTAATTAGTGTGTGAGATTTTTCTAATTTGTCATTTTAATCTGTTGTGATTTTTGTCAAATAGTAATATCAAAATATATATATATATATTTCTTGATGCATATCATGGCAACCAAAATTATTTTTTAACTTGATGATAACTGGAGCAGGGATACATGTCTCTAAATCAGCTGAGATGAAATTGCATTTCAGTCAAAAAAAAAAAAACATTTTTTTTCTTATATAAATAAATACACAATGTTTTTACATATATTGCATTTAATATTTTTTTTATAATATACTGATGCTTTAAAGACATAGGAGAATTATAACTGGGGATGAATATTGCTGAAATATAAAAACATATAGGGAAAAAAAGAAAGCTGATAATTGAATTAAAAAATATATATATATATAAAATTACTGACAATAAACTAGAAGATAAGAAGCTATGCATAGAAGAAATATAGATTATTAATTTATAGATAATAATTAGTAGTAAAATGGAATGTAATTCAGAAAGGGCTATGGATTTGATGATAAAACCACGAAAGAAAAATTGCTGAGGTAACAAATTTACACTATTTGTTTATAAAAAGATAGAACACAATCAGGAAAGCAATGATTGTGTGCCACAGGTTATGAATTTTTGACAGCTTCAGATAAGATGCAAAAGAAGAAAGATATGTACTTGGGAAAAACATAGATGATATCTAGAGCTACACAAAGTGAAATATAATAATAATTTCACATGAGAAATATCAAGTGCAAATTAAGTATGTAAAGATGAGAGAATTTATGGATGTAAATAGAATGCCAATATAGCTTTTAATTGGATTAATTAGAAGAGATGTTGGACAATTTTGTAAGGTAAATAATAAAATGAGCAAGATGAGAAAAAGAATAAACAATCTAAGTAGAAGATTATTATATATGCAAAATTTACGTTAGTTATTGAAAAGAAAAAAGAATAGAAAATTTAGTAAAAAAGAGAAATGGTTATGAAAATTAAAAAAAAAAAAAGTTAAGAAGATACTAATATGATATCAAAATGAATATTGAAGTTCAAGGAAATTATAACAGAAAAAGAAATGATTTCTGTTTATGGTCAAATTAAAAAGTTTGGAAGTAAAGGAACAAATTAAGAAATTGAAAAATATTTAAATTTACAGATAAAAGAAAATATTGAATATATGCTTTTAGAACAGGCAAAACTCTCTATACAATAGTGCCACTCAGTGCAAGCCAGAGTAATCAATAGTTGCCAGAAGGCTTGTGCATAAAATAACTATCTAGTGCTTATTCATCCAATATCCCTAGACTAGTGTTCTAGCTTGTGGCTTTTGTCAGTGAGGAGCCTTTTGGCATCCATTGATTACTCTGGCTGCTCTGAGTGGCAGTAAGAAATGGCGATAATGTGATGATATTTGCTTTTACTATATAACACTTATAATAAAAAGTGAGAAGTGATTGAGTTGTTGGATATATATATAATAAGTGGAAAGATTATGGTTAATAAAAAATAATAGAAATTAGGAATAAAATAATGGGATTTTTTTTTTTCTAAAAAAAAAAAGGGGGTAAAAAGAATGATTGACTCAGACACGTATTAGTTACAAACGTATATGCTTTGCCCATTATAACTTATAATTCCTTAATGAATTAATTCATTATGCGATTTACATATTGAATTCACTTGATGAGTATTTATAAAATCTAATTAAGTGTCTATCAGGCTAAAATATATTTATATATAAAAGGTAATACTTTAATGATTTTGAATTTGATCTACCATTTTAGAATGAAGTGAATAAAAAAATAATTGATTCTTTATTTATTGGGAGAGGGGGGGGGGGAACACCGTGAATATTATAGGTAGCTTTGATCAAGCGTTTTAAATCTCATTAGTCCATTTCTATAATTCTATCATTATACGAAACTGCAAGTAATAAAAGACTAATATCTTTTTTATAAACATATTTATATAATCATGGTAAGATTTATTAAAATTAGATTTGATTATAATTTCTATCTAACCTTATTAATTATAAAAAACACTATACTTAATAGTTGTATATGCTTTAATTTTTAAACTTTCAAATAAAGCAAATAAAATTTGCTTAAGATTTTCAAGTGTATTCTGATTTTTTTTTTTTTTTACAATTCAAAATTTAGCTATTATAAGTAATTACTAATATTTTATTTTCGCAGGGAGCCGCTAGAGGATGCCAAAATACTAATATAATAAATGCTTGAAAGCAGAAAGGGTACAAATAATGAAGTTACGGAAGACTAAATATAAACAAAGTGATTATACAGAAAGTGGGTTATTTGGTTTTTATGCTGGATTTGGGAATAGATAAGAGGGATTTAGATATAAAGCCAGGGAGTCTACAAAGATTATGCTGTGGAAATGGTATGGAGCAGGATATGGGAAAAGGGAAGATGAAATGGCTAATAGGTTTCTCTGGACATAGTTGCTGAGAGATTCCTGACTCTGTATAAAGTCACAGTGCCTCACATCACATATCACAAAGATTATGTTGTGAAAATGGGATGGAGCAGGATAGAGAAGAATATGAGAAAACTTAGGGTGGGGAATGAAAAGGGAAGTTAAAGTGGCTAATTGGTTTTTCTGGGCATGAGAGATTCTGACTCCATATAAGAAGAAGTGCATCACATATCATTAATTTTCTTATACTGGATGCTTATATATGTAAGTAGAAGGATTTGAACTTAGGATTTTTTACTCTATATTCGTCCTCCATTCCATCTTGAGAAACTGATACATATGACCACATACAATTTCTCTAGTTATATATATCAATATTTTTTTGATAATCACTTGTATAATAATGGGAAATAAATATATTAAATTATCATTATATTTTTATTTATTTATGATTTACAATCATCGATACTGTCCCAACATATTTTTTAAATGAATTTATAAATGAAATTTTATCTTAATTTGTAGGTAAATATGATATTTACCTAAAAATTCAATGTACTAACTCATAAGTTTAGTATAAATAATATATACTGTATATTAAATAATTTTTGGAAGTTCATTTTACATATAAGTTAAAAAAAAGTCTTACACATCATTGTATGATCTTATTTTTGAGATATAAGTTTTGCCATTATAAGTATCTGATAAAAGCGTTCATATTGCATGAAGCATATTTAATGTATATATATTTATCATTCATCAATTATAATTACCGTTATTTTACATGATTTTCGAATAATCAAAAAAATTTTTTAAATATTTTGTATACATTATTTAAAAATTGAAATATGAAGTTTACTCAAAAACTAATACTCATTATTTTAGAAATAGTATTGTGCATATTATTTATATATAAAAGAGTCGTCTAGCGTTGTTAGCCGAGAGGTCATCGCAGCTGCCTTGCAAGCAAGTAGTTGTTTGCAAACGGTTGTGGGTTCGCCTCCCGGCCGATGCTATGACATGAAAAAAAAGAGTCTCATGTAAGTCCTTGACATATTTAAAAAATCATTTGTCTTAATCAAGAAGATACATAAGCGCCATTTTCTGCACTTAATAATAATAATAATAAAACATGAATTATTATTATTTTTTTTTTTGTAATTCTTTTTTAACCTGTAACTTAAGTATATTACAGTCTTTGCCTAAAGGAAGGAAGATTAGATTAACCCATCAAAGATACTAATATGGCTGGGATTTCTGCATCGCAATAGTAAGGAAGTTCTTCCCCAAAAAGCGGTTGGTTTTTTAACTATATGGGTAAATGCATCATATTGTTGAAAACATATACAGTATTGTTTTTTTTTATCTCATGGATCTTTCAAAATGTTGTTTCTTTCTCATTTACAATATTTTTAATTTTTGAATCTTTACTTGCGGTTATTTACTAAAACGAAATTTATTTGTAATCAAAGTTTATTTTATTTTTTTCCAGTCTCAACCATTTTTGGCAAAGTTTTAATGAAATACAAATGCTCTTTTTGTTATGTTTATTATACCACATACGTAGCATCACTTTTCTTATATAAAAAAAAAAAATCATACATTTATTAATCTTTGTCTAGCATCAAAATGTTAATTTTAATAAGTAATATGAGATGGCATGGAGAGTTAAGGGTCTTGTGAAAGTCTCAGTTCGAATCCTTTATGTATTACATTATATATGTGCAGGTGTGTGTAAACCTGTACAGTGTATTAATTTAAATAAGTAATATTTAAAAAAAGTATAAAAATAAAAGTGAGTGGCTTTATTTAATGAAAGTTTTGATTTAAAAAAAAAAAAGATTATTCTTATAAGAAAAAAGTAAATAATATAGAATTAAATTGACCAAGTCTATATTTTTTAAATGATTTAATAATTATATTATACTCAATTATAACTATATTTATCTGTTTATTTTGGTTACTTTGGATATTTTTAACACATTGTAAATAACATATTAAACTAAAAAATGACATTATAATTGTATTGATTCAGTGGATGACACTTTTGTATATTATTAATATTTTGAATAGATTCAAAAATATTTTGATTATTTTTTGATCTAGGATGTGAAATGTATATAATTAATGATATCGCTAACTGAAAATTCAAATATTAATGTCAATCATTCTCACAAATGCTATGTTTTTCCAGTAACAACACCTTGTGAATAAATATAAAATCTGAATTTCAAAGTGTTACCTTTTGATTGTGCTGTTTGACATTCAGAATTCAGATTTATTTGCAAGATATTGTTACTGGAAAAGCATAGTGTTTGGGAGAATGATTGACATTTTATAATTAATGATATATCTATTTGATTGACTCATTCAGATTTGCACAGATATTTCACTAGATGAGGTTAAAACATCAAATTTGATGCATTCCTAAAATAGTTTTCAATTTAGTGTTGATATGTTGATTTTAAAAACTTTTTTTAAGATTATATAGAATGTTAAAACTATACCATCTGATTTTAAATATGTTTTCATTGTTATATTTTATAAAGATAATTGGATAGAAAAATTGGCAGCAATTAGCTTGGATATTATTTATTATTCATTATAGTAAAAGTAGAGGCAAAACTCTCCATACAGTAGTGACACACAGTGCAAGCCAGAGTAATCAATGTATGCAAGAAGGTTATTCTGGATTGCATTGAATGGCACTACTATATGGAGAGTTTTGCCTCTGTTTTTAACAGCTTGAGCAAGCATAAGAAATGATGATCATGTGATATAGTAAAAGTACTTAGAAAACAATATTGAATAGTTTGCTTCTAGGCATAAATGAATGGTTATCAGAAACTCTTTGTGGTTTAGAGAATCAAAAAATATTTAAAATGTGATCTTTGTTATTAGTTTTTTTTTTATGTGTCAGAGCGTTGGCGGGAAGTGAACCCCGGGACAACTGCTTGTAAGGCATGTGTGCTAACCACTCAGCCACCAACGCTTGACAAATCTAAAATGTTCTGAGCAAATATCTGAATTTGGGTAAAGCATTTAACCCTTTCTATCAAAAAAGTTTGTGGCTGTGTTTGAAAGTAACCTATAAAGTTTATTTTATTAAGCATCTGATATAGGAAGAAACATTTTAAATAATAGTAAATTTGAAACATTTGACATGAAAACTTCTTAAGCTGTTTTATCTGTTTCTGTGACAGTAGTTTTTGAAGCAATTTGTATATGGCTTCAGGAAGTAATTAAGATATGATGAAATTTTAATGCTGAAGTTAGATAATTAAAAACGATTTGAAGCCCAAAAAAATAAGCTTCATCCTTCATTTTCTGTTCATAGTACTATTCTTTCTAATTTAAAGATTGATCTACAGAATGTTTGTAATTAATATGATGCAAAAATTCATTTTTTTCTTCCAAAGTTATTATTATAATGTTGAGCAATTAGTGGATACTAGAGAGAATGTTGCATTCAAATTTTCAAAGCAATTTCTGGCAATTGTGCACTGTTTTGAATGCAAACCATGAAAATTTTTGTCAAGCATTGGTGGTTGAGAGGTCAGCGACAGCTGCTGTACAAGCAGTTGTCCTGGGTTAGCGGGTTCGCTTCCCGGCTGATGCTATGACACATGAGAAAAAAAAAACCATGAAAAATTTTACTTAATAATTAAGTTTCAAAAACTTGAATCCTTTATCATTTTAAGATGAAAAAAAATCTCCAAACTTTTGTGGCTTGGTCAGTTATAAACTTGAGAAAATGAATTAGTTTTAATAAACTGGCAATCTTTAAGCAAAAATTACATTTCAGGGATCAGGACAATTCAGTTTCCTGTGTATAACCTTCACATTTAATAAGTTAATAGATAGGGCAGTTCAATATAATAACTGTTTCAGCTAAATTTTATAGAATGATTATTTCTGCCAAATTTATTTAATAGTAGTAAAGCAGTGATCTCTTAATGATGTGATTTGGAAAGAATTCATTTAAGGATATCCAAAATTATGAAGTCCATATAAAACAATCAACAATTTCTTCAATTTTTTGCATGTAATGATTTTGCATCTTTATATCCAGAACACATCTTTACTTAATAGATTATATGAAGAAGATTCAACATAATAGATCTCTTTAAAAAAATATTTTATTGTGGATTTGAGTGCTTTTCATAGAAGATCTAGATTTCACTATATTATAAAATTATCTCAAACACATTCTTAAAAAAAAAAGCAGTGTTGATTGCTTTCACTGGAAAGATATGTCTGTAGATAAAATATAGTGGAAATCTACATTTGAGGTAAAATATTGGAAATCTTTCAGAAATAAATATTTATTGCAGAAATGGTTTTAAAAACAGCTTCATGATGTATATATGAATCTATTTGTGCTTCACAAATTGGTTTAGTCTTCACAAAACCCTTAAATATTTTTTTTTTGTCACTCTTTTTCTGAAGTTAAGATTTTCATTTCTGGAATTGAAAAGTCATACTAAACATTAAATTATTAATAAGGAATAATTAAATACTTAGCATCTTCCTAATACTGTTTTTCTTGCCACATTTATGCCACCTAGTGCAAATTTTAGTAATCAGTAGATGCCACCTCCAGATTAGTTTATAGCCTATCACTTTCATCAGTAAGGGACTTTGAATTTTTGAATAGAACACCTGGATCTTTTGGGTTGCAAATTTCAATTGTAAATAATAAATTAGTGTCCTATAGCTGAATATATCGCATTGACAAATTTTGTATCACATATTTACTGGAAAGTACAGTGAACAATGTTGAATTATACAGATTACTAAAATATTTACTTATTGAGCTTTTTACAGCTCTGCATAAGAGATAGTTTGGCCATTTAACTTTATAATATTGAAAACCAATGGATTGGAAAGATTTTTTTTTTCTATCAGTTTGTTTTGTCTAAGTAGAAATTATTATTCAGAAATTGTAAGATATTACAAAATTGTATGTTATTATATAATATTCATTGATTGCTTAATAAAAATAGATGTCACTAGTGTTGATTGACTGTAAAATTAATCATAGTCTCTCCGCTTGTGGGGATATAATACTTTGTAATAAAGACTGCACTGTAATGCAATGATATTTTTTATGATCAATGCATTAACACTCATTTTTCAAATAGATTACATGGGATTCTTATTTATCCTTCATTGCAAGTAGATATATACCCATTTACCAACCAATAAATGAAAGGCAAGTTGGGTTCCCTATCAGATGAGTATTTGACAAAGTCTTAAATTTCCAAAACCCATCCAAATTCGAATCCCAATTTTTGCATTAACACTCATTTTTTAAATAGATTACATGGAATTCTTATTTGTCCTTCATTGCAAGTAGATATATACCCATTTACCAACCAATAAATGAATGACCAGCTGGGCTGTCTATCAGATGAGTATCTGACAAAGTCTTAAAGTTCCAAAACCCATCCAAATTCAAATCCCAATTTTCTGTATGCTAATAACTATATCATGAATTAAGAGAAAAAATCAGATCATTGCATGTTAAAGGCTATTAGGGATAATTTATAAGAACTTGTGAAACAAGTTTTGGGAATAATCTAACTCTTAGTTTTGTAATAATTTCAGTAAATATATAATTCAACAATTACATAAGCAGATTAAAACTAAAATTTTTATCTCTTTTCAAACTGATAATTATTGATTTAAAAAGAATGTTAATGTCAAACTTAAAAATATGCTTCATAATAATTGGAAATTACACAAATATGAAAATAGTTATTACTAAAAAAATTAAACCACTAAACATCACATGATAACCATCTCTTATGCTAGCACATAACTGAAACTAGTCTGGGAATATTGGATGAGTAGGCACTAGATGGGGATTTTATGCACAAGCCTTCTGACATCCATTGATTACTCTGGTTGGCACAGGGTGGCACTACTGTACAGAGAGTTTTGTCTGTTTACTAAAAAAAATATGAAAAGTGAAATTTTGTTATGCTAAATTATTTAATTTATGCAGATGTAATTTAAGCTGAAATAAACCTCAATACACATCAATATTTTTTTTTTGTTAATAAGTATTAATATTTGGTTAATTTTTGGAATAAACTTTAACATTCTTATATGTACATTGTATGATTGATTCTAAAAATGTAAGATGGTATTTTTCTTGAATTGATATGTTGGATTATTTTTATTATCCAATTGAAATTGTTAAATGTTTTTAGAAAAATTCAACCTTTATACTTTATCAAATCCATTCAACTGTTAGTAATAACACACAAGATTAATTAATATAAAACAGCAGGCTAGAATTCCAACTCTATGTCTTGTTACTAACAGTTTAATATATTTGTAAAGAATAAATAAAGTTTAACAATTTCATGTAGATAATGGAAAAGTCCAATTTGTAACTACAAATATATAGTTTTAATCAGAAGGGAATTATACCCTATAAGTATGCACTGTTATATTGTTTCAATATCTCAACAATATTTTTAGTACGAAGGATACTCACCGAAACACCATTGGGGTAGCAAAAAAATATAACAGTGTATGTATATAGGGTGACATTTCCTTTAAATTAAAATTACATATGAATATTGTGCTAGTAAGTTAAATAGAGAGTTAAATATAGTATATATTTTCTGATTTTTTTTAAATATTCAGTTCTACTTTGTTGATTTTTATATAATATTTTTGATTTATTGTTGTAAAAAGTATCAGATTCTTGCAGAAAATAAATGGGCCTAAAAACAACAAATCTTTATAATTTAAATAAAAAAAGATGTAGGATAGAGAAGAGAAATTTTAACCCTTCTGTTATATATAGTTTTAAATATGTTTGCTTCTGCATATATGCATATTCATGTAAAGTGGATCTTTAGAATTTTTAAAAATAAAACAATAGTATAATAATTCTTATGCATATAATCTATTTTAAATTTATATTTATTGTGTAAATGCATATTTATAATGAAAAAATTCTTTAAACATAGTGTATTTCTTTAATTAATATTCCATCTTTGTGTACATAATCTTTTATCAAATAAAAATATACATTTAAGATAAGTTTGATTGACATTTCCACTTAAATTGGCCACTGTCCACAATTGAATATAAAATCTGTCTATGTAGTCATGAGTAAAAACATAATATCAACAAATTAAAAATCCCTGTCCTTTTTCTTTTCAAAAACTTTATTTTCTAATATCAATACAGAACATTATATAATACAAAACTCCAACGTTTCAACTGTTTTTATCTTCATACAGTCATTTCAAGGATCTGCAACAACAATATTAAATACATATTTATAAATAAACTTCAATTACATAAATACCTTCATCTTACATTAACATAAACAGTAACAAACATATTAAACATATATAATTATATTTTACTTACATCTCTCTCCCACTGCTAAATTTTATTATTCTTTCTTTTACATTATTTAATTAAAAATCTGTCTTAAAATCATCCAAGAAACTTTTTATACAAATTTAAAAACCAACTCTAATTTCAAATACCCCCCCCCCCTTTTTTTAAAAATCTTATCTAAAACCCATCTTAAAACTAAACCCATTAAACATTCATTTTAATTATACATTATTTTAGATTCCTTGTCTACTCCATTAATTCTAATTAGGGTAGGATTATATTTTTTTATGTAAAAAATTCTTCTACCATCCTTTTCCCGTAATTTTTAACCCTTTCCAACATTTTAATATTAAATTCTTTATGACCTAAAACTTTACAATGTATGTAAATATTTGAATTTTTGTCATATAAATGTCTAAGTCTAGTTTTTAATGTATTCTTTGTTGTACCAATATATGAAATCTTTTACCCCTCCCTCTTACAATTTAAACATTCAGTTAAATAAATTCCATTCATTTTGTCAATTTCTATATTTTTTGTATCATTAATTAAATTTTCTAAATTCAATTTCTTTTTATATACTGGTATTTAATATTTACTAAGGCTTTAACCTCAAGAATATGCGTGTAAAAATGCAATATTAGAGACCTCTACAGGTTTTAACCACAAGCTTATGCTTTGGAAGAACCTACTTTCCCCTTTGTATTTATTATTTATACTTTTTATAATCTTTTTAATTTTCATAAAAGTATCTCTAGAAACATTATAACTATTATATATAAAATTATTTACATCTTTCCCATTGTTTCTCTTCTTTATTATTCTTTTAATATTTTTTTTATTACATAATTTATCAATAACTTTAACTGGATAATTATTTTTGATACAGATACCTTCCTCTTTTATATTACAAATTTCTTTTATAAATAATTTTTCTTCAGAACATAAATTAATTGCTCTGTTTATCCTATTATTAATAATATTAATTTTATCTTCATATTCAATATCTCAATCCCAACTACTTAACAAACCATAAAAAGTTTCTTTTCTGAATACACTTGCTTCAATAGCAGCCCTTACAATTTCTAATAACTTTTTTATATAACATCCATATAAGTAATTACATTATTTTTTTCTTTTTCCATAGTAAAACTAATATCATCAATTGAATTAATATACCTTATAAAACATTCAGATTTTCTATAATTGCCATTGAACACTAAAAAATAATCATCAAAATATCTAATCCAAAAAACAGGCTTATATTTTGTAATACAAAAATATTTATCTTCATAATCATCCATAAATATAGCAGCTAACAATCCACTCATATTATTCCCCATATTCAATCCTTTACATTGTTTATAATATACCTCATTATATTTAAATACCACATCTTTAGGACAAATATTTAGCATATACAATTGATTACATTCCATTTTTATACTCTTAATATTATCTTTAATATATCTATTCAATATTATATCAAATTCCTTATGTGGTACAATATTCGTGTTGATATTATTGTAGAACATATATATTTTAAAAGAAAAAGTGGATGTACGTTTGCTGTGTTATTATATATGACTAAAAACATAAGAATTCTAAAAAAAAAGCCAATCCATAACTGTTCATCTTAAAAACAATAAAGCTATTTTTCCAGCGAATTTTTTTTTTGATTGATAGGTAATTCACTTTATATTATATGCCAATAAACATCACATGATCACCATTTTTTTGAGCTTGCTTATAATTGTTTTACCTGTTTTATATTATATCCCATTAAAAAAAATTCTGAATTAATACAATGATAAAAGTAAGCAAATAGTTTATATAGCTTTGTGTGCTTGTGCGTGTTAGCGCATTTTATATATTTTGAATGATATAAGTAACAAATTCTGGAGTTCAAGATGTATATAGATCGTGGCTCCAGTTGAAGTTTTCCTGTATTCCTATGCAATGAGCAATAAATTATATGATGTTTATTTGCAAGACATTGGCTAAAAATATTAATTTTTATTAGTCATTCGTTAGACTACACTATAGAAATATTATTCATTATTGACTGAAAATCATTTACTTGAATATTAGCATAACAATTAACTTTACCTATACTTTAATTTTTGAATACTTCCTCTGAATTTTAAATTCTTTTTGAATTGCTGAGAAAAAGGTTTGTAATCTTTTACTTTTTCTTTGTAGATATTAACTAGTTGTTGACAAACATTGGAAATATTTAAAACTAGCCATTAGTCACCTAGAATCAGTTTTATTTTTATCAATTTATTAATCTCACAATTTTTTTTTTAAGTGTCAAAGTGTCGGCTGGGAAGCGAACCCTGGGACAACTGCTTGTAGAGCGGCTGTGCCAACCACTCGGCCACCAACGCTTGACAATTTTTTCGCTCCAAATTTCGGGGAACAAACTAAAATTGCATGCTTAAATATACATGTACACACAAACATTTATATATATATATAAGAGTAAGAATCAAAGAATGTCATTAGATATATTTTTGAATCCTAATACTGTATTCTTTTCTGCTATGATCTGAGCAAAAACAGAATCCCATGCAAATAAGAAAATTATGTAAGACTCGAAAAGAAGAAAACAAGTGGACCCTAATTGTTAAAGAACCAATTTTCAATTGTTTTTATTTTTCATTCAAAAAAAAAAAAAAAAATTAGTTAAAAAAGTAGGATTTTTGATACTCAAAAGCTAAAAATTTAGAAAGTGAAACAATGTTTTATGATAAATTGGTAACAATGTTTTTTTTATACATTTTATTATTCAATTTGCAAAATAAATTTCAAACTAAATTCATAGTTTAAAATTCTATCGGTAACCAACAGTATTAAAATTTATTTATTATTCAATATATTAAACACCGTCTTAATAATTAATAAAAACTTTTAAAATTAATTCTTGGAATCATCAAATATATCTGATATCATTACTCTAAACCTGTTAAAAATGTTATTTTTTATTAAAATTTCAAACATCAAGTACAAATTTCTAAGCCTAGCTCATTTTTTATAACTATTAATAATCACTTGTGCTTGTATATAATGTTCATCTTTTTTTATCTCTTTTGTTTCATTATCATCTCTTTTGTCATTTGTTTTAATATTATTTTGACTGACTAAATATATAAATATTAATAGCTTTTGTTTATTAATTTTTGTACCAGGTTGTGTTTTGTTCATTTCTTTTTCATAATAAAAAAATGTACATATTTATATATTATATTTGTTGTAAAATCTGTGAATGTGAAAATATAAATGGCATTTGTGATATTTTATCATTATAATAAACTGAAGTTTTAAACGTTTATATTGTTTGTATTTTAAATTGGTATAAAATAATAATTTTACATTTCAATGCATTTATTTATATTTCAAGATCTTTGGATTTGCATCTTCATCAAGGACAAATGTTGATTTTAAAAAATCTGCAATTATGTGAGATTCTACTTAATAAAAAATTAATTAAATATATAATTTATCATTAATAATTGTATGTACCAGCTATCATTGCAAACATTTTATATAAATATCTTTCTTTTTTTAAAACTAGAACATTGTCTAATGTCTAAATGTTAATGTTTTCTATTAAAACAGTATGCAATGTGATGCACTGTGACTTCCCCCTTTTTGGAGTCAGAAATTTCTCAACCACTATGCCTAGAGAAACCTGCTACTACTTCACTTTCCCTTTTCATTCTCCACCCTATGTTTTCCCCATATTATCATGTTCCATCCCATTTTCGCAATATAATCTTTGTCTACTCTATAGCCTTTATATCTAGATCCTCCTTATCTTTTATCAGACCCAACAAAAAAAACCAAGAACCCACTTTCTGTATAATCACTTTGTTTACATTTATTTTTTCACAACTTAAATATATGTACGCTTTCTGCTTTCAGGTATTTACATTCAATTAAGAGATACATAATATTTTGTAAGTCTTCTTTACATAACTTACAGACTAAATCACCCACATTTCTCTATTTATGTGTATATTCCCTTGTTGCTAACAAATATGTTTTAGCCTTAAATAGTAAACTACTTTCCTTGCTATTATCATAAATTAATTTACTTCTATGTATATTTAAATTCTTTCTACTCTCCATACTAGTTCTCCATCTCTCCAACTCCCTATTTTTTATTAATGTATCTATTCTTTTATCCCATTCCTTGCCACTATAACATTCAACAATTCTCCTAACACAACCATCCAACCTTTTGTATAAGCATACTGACAAATTCTTTATCTAAATCTTCTGAATACCATACTACCTTTCTCATCCATCTTGTTGCCTGCCATTTACTCATTACCAATTAAATAGTATTTTGGCTGTTCTCTTATTATCCATAAACTGCAATCTACTGAACATTTTCACAAACTCTCATACAGTAATGCTACCTAGTGAAAGACTTTGTAATCAATAAATGCAAGAAGGTTGTTCATAAAATCCCTATCTAGTACCTATTCATCCAGTATCCACAGACTAGTTTCTAGTATGTATCTTTCATCACTGAGGAGGCTTGGATCTGAAAGACTGCACCTAGATATTAGAATCTATTTAGTTAACTATAAAGCTATGAACCCAAAATGAAAATACAATAATGTTTTCAATCCAAGCTAATTCACTTGCATAGTCATATAAATGTGAACCCACTTCAGTATCTATATATTTTGGTCTCTTTGGTTTTAGAAACAACAATCACCATCATCTTATGTGAAGGATTTAGGTGCAGGGCTTTCAGATCCAAAGTCACAAGCTAGACACTAGTCTGGTGATATTGAATGTGTAGGCACTACATAGGGATTTTATGCACAAATCTTTTTGCATCTATTCATTGTATATTTATTACTCAGATATTGTGATATTTATCATAAAAAGCACCATATTGAGCTTCAATCCAAAAACCATTGGCCCTTATGTCTGTAATTCTTCCACACCCTATGTTCATAAGCAATAATAAATTTAATTAAAGAAATTGAATGCCTAATGGAAAGCCTTAAAAATGATTGCTGATTTAGACCACTCAAATTTTTATTGATGCATTAAAATATGTGGACTTGAAACAATACTGTGATTATAATATGATAGTGGATGCCATTCTTATAAAGTGATATGAATGATATTTTTTAAAAAAAACATGTACTATTTTGATTATTTTAAGAATAATACAATACAATTTGTATTTAATATATCCAGCCTCTTATAAATTTCATTTTAGACAAACATCTAGCTTAGTGAGGTTATTACTTCATATTTTAAAAACAAACATTGTAGGTCAGTTGTGACTTAATGCTCTAGATACATTTTAAAATATGGTACGGATATTTTTACCTTCAAAATAAAGCAAAAAATGTAGGTCAGTTGGGACTTAGGTAAGGATATTTTTATCTTCAAAATAAAGCAAAGATTGTAGGCCAGTTGGGACAAAGGTACAAATATTTTTACTTTCAAAATAAAACAAAGATTGTAGGTCAGTTGTGATTTAATCTTATGGATAAGTTTTAAAACATGGTGATGAGATATTTTTATTTTCAATATTTTTTTTTTTTTTTTTTGGAGTAGAAAATAATGTTATGTTTTAATTTATAAAAATAAAGAAATTAGAAAAGTTTACTTTATTATCCAGTACAATAAAAGAATTTAATTAAACAAATTATTTATAGCAAGTACTTATCAGTCACATAAAAATCAATGAGCCCTGCTATAGACATTGTTTGTGTTGGCAGACAAATGTTAAAATTGTATTTATATATTGGACTATTTCCATCTAATATAAGTATTGAATGTCTTTAAAAAAAATAACTTTTATTTAAATATTCCCAATACATTCAACTGTTAGTAATACTATACAGGTTAGTATATGCACACTTTGAAAAGTATTATTATTCTCTCTTCTTCAGGTGTTGCTGGTCTGACCAGTGAGTATTATCATAAAATTCAATATTCAAGAATCTAAGGGTCAAGATTTGAGTCCTTTTCTTGTACTGTCAGTGGTCATGCCAGCAACATCTGAAGAAGAGAGGAGAAACATTGTGCATACATTAACTTCTGTGCAATTGCCAACAGTTGAATATATTTGGAATATTTAAATAAAATTTAGGTTTGGGTCAAAACCTAAATAGCAAAAATTACCTTGCGCACTTAAAAAATAATTACACAAATTCATCAAATTTTTAATCAACTCTAAATTTATTGGCTTATATTAAAAAATTTATAATGATAGTAAAAAATAACAAAATTAATAATAAAATATGTATATAAGAAATTCAAAAGTGTATTGTACAATAATAATATGATATAAGGGAAAAGAGAGGTTCCAATTATCTAGGCTTTAAATAGGATATACAATGAAAAAAAAATGTGATCTAATAAAAATAGATTTTCATTTATTCACTAATGTAATTTCTAAATAATTAAACTAATATAAAATCCATTGTATTTAAACCCTTCTCTGCATACATATCCTCTAGTCAAATCTTGAATATAAAAAATTTAAACATTAAAAAAAACATTGGGTTGCAAATTCACCTATATTATTAGATAAGAGTTTAAAAAATAATAACAGAAAAGGAATCTCTTCAACCTTTTATTATACAAATGGTTAATCATAGAATAATCTATATATATATATTATTTGATCCTATATTTTTAAAATAAAATATTAAAACGTACACACTTTTTTTTAAACGAAAAATAGATTCACATAGATATATCACAAGTGAACAGTCTCATTTTTCCTTTTTACCCACTGGTCCATCATAACTTCTGGTTCCTTGTTTCTAATCCCAATGCATAGAGATGATTTTCCTTCAAGTAGAGAAGACAAGCATGAATAATAACTATTGAGGATTTGAATTCAATTACTTTTGCAGTTAAATTTCTGATATTTTCTTTCAAGTGTATAAGTATATTCAACTTTATAAAATAACAGATACCTGGGTGATGCAAAACTACACATCACTGGCTTTTATTTTTATTTTTTATTGGTAATCATATATAAAAGAGAATTATTTTATTGACAAAATTCAGTTATATCCAAATGAGTAATAAATGTTAGCATTTTTTATTAAATTAAGAAAGTGAAATTTCAATTGTTTAATCTCACAGAGAAGTTGAATTAATCGATCTTGTGAAATTCATTGATCAAAATATGACATCCATATACACATCATGGGGTTTATATTTACCACAAATAAATAGATGATATCCTAGATGTTATCAATGGAGAATTTTTTTTTATAACTGACTTGCAATACAATGCATTTTGTTGTTTTTTATTACATTTTGCCACATCCCTGGAATTTCATCAATGAACTGCTCCAATTGAATGGGGAGACAGTTGAGTTTAGCCTCCCATGATTTTAAAAATTAATCACTTAAAAAATAAAATTTGATAAATTTTTTAAAGACAAATGTAAAAGCGTCCATTCTAATCAATGATAAAATTACAAGAACTCAAGTTACAGCATTTCAGTTCTATTTATAACATACCCTTGCTGATAACAAGGAAGGCAACTGTCCAATATCACTCAAATATAACTCATTGATATAAAAAAATGTTCAATAAAAATTGCCCCCAATGCAATGAATAAAATGAAGACTTTAAAATAATTGGATACAGTAAAAATAAAATCCTGTTTTACACTTTCAATATAATTTTTCTCTTTTAATCAAAAATAGGAAATTCATATTACATTTTTAATACCTTTTAATGAATATATATATATTTAATAGTACATTCCAATACTAATAATAAACAAACATATATGAAACATAAAACATTTAATTTTGTAATAAGTAAGTTAATATGGTAAATGTAGTAACAGAAATTTAAATGTTTAATAATTAATAATGATTTTATTCAAGCGGTCTTTTTATGATTCACTTAATTATTTTGCAGAATCTATTTATTTATTTACTTATTTATGTTTTTCCTGAAATTGATCACCACATATTTATGATTTCGTGCTAAGATTAATAGTAAATATGATTTTTAAAATATTAGGTTGCCATGGTTACTTAGTTAACATTTATATTTCAAGACTTCCATTATCTATAGATCAAGTGAAATGAAATTAAACAATATCAGCAAATTTCTTTATTTTTTATTTTTAAATACTGTGGCATATAGCACTGAACTGCAGATATAGTATATATACACACATATACACAGAGGGTACTCAAAAATAATGAGAAATTTCTAATAAAAAATTGTATACTTATTTTTAGATGTTGCAAATTGAATCACTTTTAAAAAAATAGTTTATTTAATGCAATGCATCAATCTAAAACAGTTTATTACTTTTCTAAGTAGTCCAAAAACACCTGGGAAGTGATGCATTTTAATGTTTCTGTTATTTCCCACCTCAGTTCTAAATCCACCAAAAATGAGACATTTTTTCATTTGAGATTGAGTGAATATGGCTGATAGGTAAGCTGAGTCATGCTGAATTTAATTTTAAAAGTGTTTTCCACTCAAGACTTTGAGAGATGATACTATTGGGGTGGAGTTGACACTCTTTCTTGTGCACAAAATAGGATGTTTACATTTTATCATATCATAAATGTTTCAGAACATGCAGATAAAATATCTGGATATTATGAACTAAATCTGAGAAAAAATATTTTCATAAAAAAAAAAATCGACATTAATTATTCGAACAATTCAACCATTATAAAAAAATTTGATAAATATAGGAAATGCACTTTACAAAAAAAGTTGCTACAATGTCCTGTGATTTCATACAGTGATGTCATTTGGCAGATTGATGCAGAAAGATCCCTGCAAAAAGTATGTAACAGCCGAAGCATATACTACAACAGGCATGCAAACCAGAGAATGATTCCGGTTATTTGGGGCATTCCCTCATATACACATAAATATCAATCTGAAAAAACAATATTTTAGTAGCATAATTTTCCATCTTTATTGTAAGATTTATTGTAATCTACAAAAAACAATGCAATAATTGCTAGATTACAGTGCTTAATAAATCCCTATCCTATACTATTCTATCCAAAATTCACAATTACTTTTAAGCTATGGCTTCCATTAATGAGAAGCAGTTCTACTGACTCTTTAGAATCTAATGCATCATCCCTCCCCCTTTCATCATTTACTATTATAATATGAGCCCAAATGAAAGAGCACTTTTTTTTATCTAAGCCAATTAACTTGTATAATCATATACAACTGAATCCAGTTGAGTTTCTATATATTCCAGTTTTATTTTTTTAATGATTAAAGGCTCCTCTATTCTGTGGCCAGAATTTGATATAAACTAATAAAATATCACAACATTGACAGTGCTTAATAAATACCTATCCCATACTTTCCTATCAAAAATCCCCAGATTAATTTCAAACTTATGGCTTACATCAATGAGAACTGATGCAACTGCTTCTTTAGAATGGAATGCATTCCCCCTCCAGCTTCCATCTTATAATTTTGTGGTCATCATCACCAAGAAGTATTATCACTCCACTGCAGGATGAAGATCTCCAAATTCAACCCATCTTCTGTGATCTTTAGGCTCTCTTTTCCATGTCATCCCTATAATTTTTTTATTTCATTCATCCATCTCTCATGTGGTCACACTGGGTTTTTTACAATCTCTTGTTATATCTATTTTTCTAATAAATGATGTATACTTTTATAGAATCCTATCAAAAATATCAGCCAAAACTGAAACATATAAGTGTCTCCAATCTAAGTTAATTGATTTGCAAACCTGTTGCGTTTCTATATATTCTGATGTTTTTAGTTTTTAATAATTAGTCACCTCTCTTTTTTGCACAGGTATTGATAAGACCAGAGATTGGAAACTGTGATTCATGAGCCATATGTAGTTGTTTGTTCCCAATATCATGGTTCTTTTTATCATAATAAACACACACATTTTTAAAATTTCCTCTTAATACATTGTACAGGCTTAAACCTGCATTTATATATGTAATATATGTGGGATTTGAACTCAGACCTTCACATGACCAACTACTCTCAGTACCATCTCATATTGCTGACCTACCTGATCACACACATGTTGAAAAGATAAATAATCACCAATATATATATATATATTTCATGCTAAACCAGCAATCATCAGTTGATATAGATTACTATCCTCACACACACATATATAATCAGTGCTCAACTTGCTTCAAACTATTCCAACTCACAACTCTTTAGCCTTCCATTTCATTGAAAATCTGCTGATGGAATGTTCAAAGCCTTGTTAGTGCCAAAATGTAATCCTACCCATGTTAACATATTAGTCATTCTGACCCTTCATGTACAGGAGAATAATCCATTTATACATATAAATGCGAAAGATGGGCAGACCTTTTACACACTATTTATATAAATTAATACATTGTACAGGCTTAAACCTGCATTTATATATGTAATATATGTGGGATTCGAACTCAGACTTTCACTACCATCTTATATTGCTGACCCACTTGATCACACACATGTTGAAAAAATAAATAATCACCAATATGCATATTTCATACTAAACCAGCAATCATCAGTTGGCTTAGATTACTATCCTCACACACATATATAATCAGTGCTTGGCTTTATATTAAGATAACCAATCCTCATACTTTAATGGATAGGCTTCAAACTATTCCAACTCACAACTCTTCAGTCTTCCATGTCATTGAAAATCTGATGATGGAATGTTCAAAGCCCTTGTTAGTGCCAAGGTTATAAAAGCTGAGCACTGATTAGATATACGTGTGAGGATAGTAATCTAGACCAAATGATGATTGCTGGTTTAGCATGAAATATGTATATTGGTGATTATTTATCTTTTCATCATGTGTGTGATCAGGTGTATCAGCAATATGAGATGGTACTGAGAGTAGTGGGTCGTGTGAAAGTCTGAGTTTGAATCCCTTTATTCCCTCTTGTAATTCATAAACATAATTTGATGACTTTAGGAGAGAAAAAATGTGTATTACATTGTTTAGTGAATTCAGTATTGTACATAATGAATACTTAAATATTAAAAAATTCTAAAAAAGAAATTTTTAAATTTATTTTTAAGAATTTTTTTACTTTTGTTAGGATGTATACATATTCCAATATTTACTATTACTAAAATAAATGTTCCAAATATATCCAAAGCTTTTCAGAACATATTTTTCACCCTTGGGGGGAGGTAAATAAAGTGGCTCTGTATTAAAAATGTCTTAGACCTCTGAAATAAACTTAAATTATCATATCTTTGGCTCCCACATAGTTTTTTTTAAATAGCAATATATTTCCCCCTTCTTTATACCCTTAGTTTAAGATATAGAATGCAATAATAGTTGTTCAGATGATAATTCTTAACAAATCTTTATCTTGCCTTCATGAATGATATCGTAATTTTTATTCCAAATAAAAAATATCTTCCAAACATTATTTCAATATTTGATAATTATACGGATAAATTTGGAGTAAAATTCAATCTTAATAAATCACCCATTTTGCATTGCTACTGGTAAAAATATACCATCTCCTTTTATTGCAAACCCGCATATTTTTTTAGGTTTCCCAATGCACAAATCAAATAGAGCAATGAAATTCCATATAAAAGAAAATTTACTACACTCTATTCAATCCTGTATCAAATCATTATCACTTTATACTATATCTTCACTTATAAATATTTTAATTCTTACAAAAATAAATTATTTTATGCTTATTATTAATTTTTCAAAATCTTTTATAAAAAAAAATTAATACTTTATGCTGTAAACTTTTTTGGCAAGGAAAACCAGCTGCGATCAGTTTTAAAAATCTGCAAAAAAAAATCTCAAATACAATGGATTATCACTATACTCTATAAACACTTTTTTTTTTTTTTTTAAGCAAAAAAGTAATAATATGATTAATAGAATTGTTAATAAATTTCAAGAATTAAACTATTACACAACCATAACTTCTACTGACACATCTCCACCTATATAACAGAAAGTTGGCTATTATAATTAACTAATTTTACCAAAAATTCTCTAAATCTAGATGGTCAATTACCAGAAGAAAAAAAAACATACTGGGATAAATCAAGATCAATCTACATTATTACAAATCACTAATAAATTGATTAACAAAAGATTCAAACGTTTATCATTGGAACCCAAATACCTTGATTTTCTTTTCAAAATTAATCTCTAAGCACTGCCAAATTTTATTTTCCCTCCACACAAAAAGGAATATTTCAAAAATAAACCCCATTTGCCCAGTATGTTCAAGATCAGAAGAAACAATTAAACACTTGTCAAGCGTTGTTAGCCGAGAGGTCATCACAGCCATCTTGCAAAGCAAGTAGTTGGTTACAGAAGGTTGTGGGTTCGCCTCCCAGCCGATGCTATGACGTATGAAAAAAAAACACTTTCTATTAGAATGCTGTGTGTTGGAAAACACCAAAAATTTCTTACTCAATATAACTAATTTGACTAAAATCTTAACTATCAGTTTACATAATGGAATTTATCAGCAAATTAGAATATCAACTTTTATCATATTTGCATTATAATGTTTAAGATGTTACAACTGCTTTAAACAAAATATATCAAACTCAACAATTTATTTATTAAACAAAATTAAAGAAATTAAAAAATAGAGTCAGTATTATTTCTCATAAGGATATCTTCAAAGCTACCTGGGATCTAATCAAAGTATAATATATTTATATCTATTTCTTTTTTTAAAGTTTTATACATAATTTACTTGTAAATTTTTTAGAATTATTATATAAATTTAATTTAAAAAAAAAAAAGAAATCTTTATTTTGAGTTTCATGACTTTGAATAATTGGTATAAAAAAAGGTGAAATTGTGATATTTTGTTGGTTTAATGAAATAAAATACATATAACAAAAAAGTAACTTTGTAAAAAAAAAAAAAAATGGGCCTGTCCGGGATTTGAACCCGGGACCTCTCGCACCCAAAGCGAGAATCATACCCCTAGACCAACAGGCCTCAAACAGCGAATTGTTACTATTTTTCTATTTAAAAAATAATCGCAACAATATTTTATTATTATATATAGTATTTTAATTATAACATTTAAATGATACTTTTAAAAAATTATAATTTAAGCATAATATATATTAGTTTTTTAATTTTTTAAAAATTATTTCCGTCTTTATTTTTAATTTTGACAATAAATAAACATTATTTATAGTTAGAAAATTTGTACAAATTTATTTTGTCTAATCTTTTTCTAAAATATCACTTTTTTTTTCTTATAAAAAAAATATTACTGTTTCATGATCAAATATATTTCAATAACAAGTTTTGTAATAATAATGATGACTAATAGCTCGAATATAAAAGCATTAATATAGATAACGTCTAACACGAGATTTGTCTTTTTTTTTTTTGTTGTTAAAATAACGGGAAGTTTTATGCTAGAATGCTGGACGAGTTCCAAAAAAAAAATTAAAAACAAGGAATCACTTAACACGGTTTATTGTATCGCAGGATTATTTATTTTACAAAAATCTTAATTACTTGAAATATTGTTATAAAATACTTCACAAAAATTGGGAAACATTGCGCTCAAATTGTAACATTGCTTCCGATGTGTCTGCATTCAGCCACGTTTTTCTGAGAAATAAAATGTTTTCACGTCTAAAAAAGGTTAAATTTCCAACAATTCAAATCCGGGACGTCTTAGGCTGTTATGTAATTTGCAAGTATTATCATTGAAAAACTAATATGTAGAGAAATAAAGGCTTAACTTTTTTTGAGTGCGTATTATCGCTTATCATAAATATGTCTTTTTACAAATAAGCCTTTGAATGAGTTCCATTTTTTTATTAGCAACTACAATTAATAGAATTTTACGATTGATAGTTATCCGCGACTTCTACTGTGTCAATAGGAGGCAGCACTATCGCTAGATCTTTTGAAACGTAAAGAGACATTATTGATTAAAAATATAAAGCCAAATCTTAATAGGAAATTTGGAGTAAAGACAATAATTTTATAAACAATTATTATTAATAATAGTTTGAATATGAAAAAAGTAAGATAGAAGAAAACAAATATGTGAAGGATTTAATGTTCACGCCGTCTTGCACTTCGAACACAATAACATAGACCCAACAGAACTCCAAGAGATAGCAAAAATCGCAACAATGTAAACCTGTTATGCTTGGCTTGATATCACTGCACACATTAGAAATAATAAAATATTGAAACTAAAAAGGTAATTTTTAATGTGGAAAAAGTTCATTGTTAATTATAAAATATTTAATAAAAAAAAAAGATTAGAAGTTGATTAAAAATATAAGTAAAAAAGACGATAATATGTATTGAATAGTAGAATAAAAAGTTAAAGTTTTTTACAATTATAATGAATAATTTAAAAGTAAAGTAATATAAAATAAAAGTGGATAAAATTAATTAAGAGTAAAGTAATAAAATGGGAAATGATTTTTTATAATGGTCAGGTTAAAATGTATGTTTTATTTGTGTATTATTTAATTATGGGTGTATAAATATGTGTATAAAATTTATTAATTGTATAATATATTTGGATATTGTAGCTCTGATGATGACTGCAGGACAGTTGAAACTGTAAGAATAAAGTTTTGATATAAAAAATAGTATTGTTAAAGTGTTTAAGAAAATTGTAAATAGTATGATCTGTGAAACTTGTAAAGTTTTATTTGAAATTCATTTAAATGTGAAGAATTATGGAAAATTTTGTTAAATGTTAACATAATATCTGACACATTTTTATATTTTGACCACAATAATAGTAATTCAAATTTTTCTAAATGATTTTATCCTAAATACATTAATGTACAGGTTACGCAAATGCTTTTATGATGCAGTATTGTAGTCTAAGTTTTTCATAATCCTTGAAATGAAAGAATAAATAAGTTCATGATTTAAATTTGAAGAAATAAAAGTTGGAAAACCAATCGTTATGTTTGTATGTACTGTAATCATTCCTGATAAACTGTTGAGCTAGTAAATGATTACGAAATCTTAAATAGTAAAATTTATATACATAGAAAAATAAAACAATCCATTACAATAATTCCTCTGTTGTGTTTTAATGGAGATAAAACCATTTATTATATTTTAAGCATTTTATTTCATTACAAATAATATAGGAATAAATAATAAATTTTTACAACATATGAAAATTAATTTTATATTTAGGTTATAAATAGTGTGTTCATATTTCCATAGGATTTAACCGGGACACACAACCAAAAAAAAAAAAAAAACATTGCACATTATTATATATTTCAGTAAGAAATAAAAAAAAATCACAAAAACATAATCACATTTACATTTCTAACAATATACTCATTTCGTAATATAAGCAAAAGACAATTGTTTATATACATATTATCTATCGAAATAAAATCACATTTCTAATTTACCAAAATAATTGGGAGCCACTTCCATTTTGGGAAACTTACTGATTAACCAATGAAAAAATTAATTATAAAATATTGAATAAATAATTTAAAATGAATATAAAATAAAAATTGAATTTAAAGTTAAAAATAAAAATGGTTAACAAAACTGTGACAATTTACTGTCCCAAAAGAATATGTTGGGACCTGGGACAAGACAGATAAAATCAGGACAAATCTAGGAAAATCAAGATTTATAAACATCCTAGTTACAAAACAATAAAATGATTCAAGCTCAATTGCATAAAACGGAAGGTTTTTAATGAAAAGCCTACAATTCACTGTGAGCTTTATAAGCACTATACAGTTATGCCACTCAGTGTAAGCCAGAGCAATCAATGTATGCAAGAAATTTTGTGCATGAAATTCCTATCTAGTGCCTACTCATCCAATATCCCCAGATTAGTTTCTAGCTTGTGGCTTTCATCAGTCGTGATGTTTAGTGGCACAATAATTATGGCTGAACTCTCATTTCAAAGTAATTAATTTCTGATATGAATGATACAATGTGGAAGTAATGTTTATATGATTAAAAACTAGATAACGGATGATTAAAAGTGTCCCATGAAATTGGACAAGTCACCATTTCCAGTTTTCCCAAGCAGGAGAGATTGTTTTTAGGAATTATGAAAAATAGTCTATCAACCAGACTGCTGCTTTCAGGAATGAAATATAATAGTGAAATTGTCATGATTTGGGTCAATTGTTGCAATCACATCGCACTTTCAGGCTATATGAACATTTTACATATCATTCATTAATTTTGCATTGCTATGTTTTATACATTCAAACAATCAATTTAATAGATTAATATCAACATTGAGTCTGTATAGGATTTTTTTAAACAAATAGAAATCTCTATTGTGCACCAACATTTCTCAGAAATTTGATACATTTCTTTATGGGGAATAATTTATATTTATAATTCCACACCATTAGAATACGAGCAGTTATTGATGCAAATAGTATATGCCAGGGGTGGCCATGACGACCGCGATTCACCAGTTAACCGCTAGGTTTCTGGAAGTTGACCATGATGCTGACGTGAACATTGATAAGTTATAGTGATAAATTCGGAGCTGATTTGAATATAAAAAATAACAAAAGTAAAAATTCAAAATTATTTTCATTTAAAAATAGTTAAATGTAAAATAATACCTGTTGTTATTGTCAATCTCAAAAATAAACCCAGGTTGGAAGAAACTGAAAAGAATTAAATTATTTTTGTGTAATGCTAGGTCTAAAATTCTTAGATATATTTAATTGCCATTTTCCCAATGAAAATAACTTGTCCTGGAAAAACAAGGATTTTAATGAATTGATTTTAAAACAAAGAAGTTGTGAACTTTTTAAAACACTTCATATAGTAATTTAATAAATATTTTATAAAATGACAAGGACAAATTGTAATACTTGAGGGAGCTGAGGTTATTTAATACTAGCCATATAAAATGTCTTCAACAGTTTGTATCTTATAGAAAAAAATTCATCAGTTCGCATCTTCTAAAAATGTCACCAATATTTCTGAGTACCTAAAAAAATTAAAAAAAAAAAACCACCAATTCATAAGTACATTCTAAAAAACCAGGACTTTTTGTGTTATTTTTTTCCATTCCGATTTTTGATCCGGCAAAAATAATGTTTTTTTTTTCTGATTTCTGGTTTGAAGTCCTGAAAAAAACATATCGTCCTCAGGTACACTTTCACCAAAAAAGACTCCCATGTCTAAAAATGGTATATACAAATAAGGATATCATCATTGGTTTTGCTACTTATCCAACCTTTGCATATATCTCTCATTTAATCTCGCAAGTCAAAATAAAATAGAAGTTATTTGACTTTTTATAAATATCTTATTAGAATAGAAAAAATATAAAACTTTTCAAATATATACTCTCATAATCATTTAAAATTATATTAATAAATTAGTAATTGAAAAAATGATCTAAATCGTAGATATACTGAGCAAAACTAGACATTATACCAGTAACTCAGCTGAAAATGATTTAATTTAGACACTTCTTTGAAGAAGCCATTTTATTGTACTGGTAACCTTGAGAGACTCTTTAAATGCAACTAAAACAAGGGCAAATTTTATAGTCACATCTGAAATAGATAATAATAGAGATGACCGAACCTAAAACAGGTTATATTTCCCCAATCAAAAATCAATACTAATATTTTGAAATAGTTTTTCTTTTCACTCAGCAATAATTTAAATAAAAAAATAATACATTTTATTCTTTTATTAGGGCGCCATGCTAAATAAATCAATTTCAAAAACTAGGATCCCTCAATTTACAAAATATTCCATCATTTTTGACCAGTGGTTAAACAGCCTCTACTTAAAAGTCTCAAATTAAAATATATTTTTTTCTTATTAATTGATAAGTGCTGAAATGATGATTTGGAAATGAAAGTTGCTAATTAAAAAAGCACTGACAATGTGAATTAAACCTAGCAATTATTTTACAATTAAAATTAATTCACATACATGAAAGCACACACACAAAATAAAAATTAATTATTTTAAAATGCATTCTTATGGCAAAGCATATAAAAAATAAATGGATAACAGTCATTAAGCCTAATAGATATAAATTGTATCTTAATAGAGAAATCAGATTATACCAACTTAAGGCCTTGTCAATATAGTTTCTTTTTTTAAAGTTGTAAAAAGTTTTTCCATCATATTTTATTTTATTAATACTTCCATTACTGATCAAAATGGTATGGAAGTAGTGATGTTTTTCTGTTCCCTAGATTTCTTTTAATGTTCAGTTTTTTAAAGACAAAATAGAGGCAAACGAGACACATTTTCCATAGACGGTTTTAAATTAATCCTGGGGTAAGCATCGAGGTTTGAGTTCAGGAAACTCAAAAAGAAATCTACATAGTTTATGGTGAGTTAGTATACTCTAGTGCCTAACTGCATATTCTCTGGCACTATCAACAAATAATTCTTAGGTTTCATCTTTCTGATAAGGACAACTTTTGTTTCACAAAATATAGTAAGCCTGAAATATTTTTTAGACACGTTAAAAGTTTCCAAAAGCATAAAAGTTTATACTGTCAAACTCTCCAATCCAGATCAAATTAAAACAAGAAAGAATGAATAATCTTGCCAAAAATGTGACCCCTTTATACTTTCACTCATCAAAATTCTTTAATTTTTTTTAAAATTACAAGTTTACAACTGACCAGTAATTAATGAGTAATAAATTGAAAACTTCTCTCTTAATTACAGTTTGTAGATTTTTTTTTTAATCAGTAAATCTGATCAAATTAAATTTTCTTCAAATCACACAAAAAATATTATTATGTCAATTTTTTATGAAACATTCATTTTAATAAATATGTTTATTTATCCACGTAAAATACTTTCCTGTATTTCTTCTCTGCACACACATGCTTAAAGTTCTTAATAATAATATTTTAAATCTAAAAGAACTTTAAATGATTGTTAACAATTGGCTACATGCTTGCTATCCTGGGTGACCATTGTACTATAAAACAATTTTTTAATATAATGAGATGGATTGGTTCATGGACATATATATTTAAAGTTTAAAAGGAAAAGTAGAAATGAACGTAATTTAAGCATATAATGCCAGAATGATTGAGTATAAAATAATATAAGCATTGTTATAATATTTAAAGAAAGGTGGATTTATTTAATTCTTTTATATAATGTCTGAAATATTGATTGAATAATATTTCTTGCTATTTTTGAAATAATTATTTAAATTCAAATATAAAAATGTTCTCTATTTAATATAAATATTTCTATTTGTCTTAGTTCTTATATTGATAAAAATCTAAATTTTACTATAACAGAAAAATATTTTAACTAAAATAAGGATGTTTTGTAATGTACATTAATTATACAGTTAATTCTATAATGTGCTTTTAGTTAGAGAATCAAAAAGAATTCTTAATTAAAACTTATTTTAGATTTTGTTAAATGTAAATTAAAAAAACAGAACAATGGTAATTTAATTATTATCTTGTTTTTATTAACAAGAGGTAAAAGACTTAATTTTCCTGATTATACCATTGTATCGATTATAAATAGTGAGTTCAGGTTTATTGATAGTTATTGGAAAATGTATAACATTTTTAAAAGGGAGGTGTTTGAAGCTGGCTTTAACGTTCACTTTAAACTCCTGGAGAAGTAAAATTGGATGACTTTTCCACGATCTCAAAGCCTGGTAAATGTGTACTAGCTCCAGCTTACTGCAAATGAAGTTTGGAAATGATCGAAAGTGAACTGACATCAACATTTATGTTAACCAAAACAACAAACTGGAAATGTATAGGAGAAAACCTAATTTTGAAATTCAAATGGTAGTTTAAACATGAAGTTAATGCTCTTTATATTTAGCATGGACAACATAACTAAGAATATCATTTTATGAAGTTGCTGTGGTAATAGCTTATCTGCTATCAGTCAATTTATTGTTTGTAAAAGTTGTGGAAATCAATTTTACTTTGCTTGTTCTATATCTGTTCAAACTTATAAATGTATAATGGCTAAAAAGATATCTATGGCAATATCTCATGTAGGGCGGAATGATGTATTAGATGCAAATGTTTATGATAGATTTAGACTTATGAGAAAAACTGAGTTTTTATTAATTATTCTGGATATAATAAACAATTTAAAATCCATTATATTAAATTTTAAATAAGAACTTGCTGTTATATGCAAAATGGCAGAAGACACTAAGGCTATATCCAAAAAATAATAAATGTGAAATTTCTTGACTGGCTGAATATAAGGGAATGGATATTTCATTGGTTAATCAGATAGATAACTTACAAATATTTGTGTTAAGTAAAAATGATGAAACACAAGATGGGCAAATGAATTTGATTTGGTATCTATTTTATTCAAAAAATTAAAATTGCATGACTATCTATTTAAATAAATCGAGATACTGCCAAATCTCCAGCGCTCGTTATAACACTTAACCAACAGCCAATCAGATGTCATGGATAGCTGCTCAAATGACTTCCAAACCCAGTATCTCAATGTATTTCAATTTTCAACTATCTGCGCTTCGCAAATTAAAATATTATTTATGACTATCTATTATATAATATTAGCATATATATCATATGAAACCACAGAAATCACCTGGATTTTGTAATTATAGACAGCAAAATCTTTATTTCAAAAACAAATTATTTGTTGAAGATATTTTTAATTTAGGAATAAATTTTAAATATGTATTAAAAGTCTCACTACACAAAAGCCAAACTCGCACTACATATAACCAAGCTCAGAAAAAAATCAGATACTCAGATAAAATTTATTTACTTTAAGAGTGGAAGAATTTATTTGGCAGACAAAAGAATACCTTGCATATATTAATCAGATCAGAGAAAGATTTAAACATTTAAAATGCTATATGACAGATATATTTCTTATGAATTAAAATTTCTGAAGTAGGAATTTATTGTGCTCATATTTCTGTAATGATTTTATATTATTCAGGTTTATCAAATACTGATATTTTAAATTTTTTATTGAAGAGTTGCAACAAGTTTTTAACTGATCTGTTTCCTCTGTTATTCCTATAATTAATATGATATTTTATTGAGATAACTTTATAACTTAGAAATTATCAGCCATTTTAAATGGAAAAAAAAAGGGTAACCTATCATGGTTTTCAACAATTATTGTTTTCCTCTAATAGAAATTCTGACTATCACTTTTTGTTTTCTTATCACATGGTTATAAAGATAAGTAATAAATTGTAGATTGTTTGATCACAACTGTACAATTACACAAGGTTTAATAGTTGATCATTTCTCTTTAGATATCTTATTTATTAATAATTATATTTATCTGGCAATTTTCTCTCATTTATTGTAATTTTCATCATTTGGAACTTACCATATTGTGTTTGAAAAAGAGGGAGTATTCATTTATATAGTGACATCTACAAAGCGCATGTGCATTAGCTTATTGGCTTATTGGTATTACAGTTTATAAAACATCACGCTATATAAAATAAATGTCTTGTTTACATATTTCCATTACCAAATGACAGCTTGAAAAATTTAATTGTAATAAAAACTGATAAATTTTTAGATTAATTTTTGTTACTAACTTTTTTTTTTTTTAAATATTATTTTTGTATCTATTTTTCTATAGATTTTTATGTTTTACCACTCATAATTTCTTATTGTCAGGAAAGCAGTAATATTATTTTATAACAAATAAATATATGATATACATATTTTATGTATAAAAACAGTCAAAATAAATATGGTACTTGTATATATATATACTGTTCGTGCATGAAACCTATTTCACATAAGTATGGGATCACTGTTTATAAAAAAATATCAACTATTAGAAAGTACAAATGTTCTGTGAATGTTAATTGAATACATTGCTAAAGAATGAAGAAAAACATCTATTTTATGATAATTATTTCACTTCAATCTGTTCTTTCATTAAAAAAAGAGAATTTTTATTCATGATAATTGGAGGTAAACAATTAATGAATAAATTAGTCAGCTAATGAAACCATAATGTGACTGACCAATCAGAGACCCAAATATTTTTAAAAGCCTCTGGAAGATAGAAATTATACATTTTTTAGAAAACATACATACATATATTATTATAAAAGAAATATTTTAGAATTGGAAAATATAATGAAATTGCCAATACATGATCCAAATTTTGAGATCAAATGCTAATAAACTAATAAGTTTTTATTAATTAGATTGTAAAAATAATTCAGTTTATAGATTAAAGAAAATTAATAATTGGAATATTATTTTATGCATACATGTGTGCTTGAAAATATATATGTTTAACATTTAATTTTTTATATTTTGTTAAAATATAATACTAACCTGTTCAGTTAATGAAATTAACCATATTTATTAGAATATTTTGTATTAGCATACAGACACGTGCTTATATATATATGGGTGTGTTATGTAAATTACTTATTCGCATATCTGTAAATTTTAATTATTATTAGTTGTTCATTAGACTAAAGATTATCCATTTAAAGAATAACATATTTCTGTCAAGTGATTTGTATCAAAGTTGTGACGGCAGTAAGTTTGACACTTATTAATTAACCTGTAGTATTTCCCTATCTATATACACTGAACAATGATAAAGATATGTGTAAGAGAATGTAACCTGGGCCAACTGATGAGTGCTGATTCAGCATGAAATGTGCATCTTGGGGATCATACATGTTTTCTACATATCTTTGGTCATATGTTTATAATCACATGCCTCCACAAGGTATTAAAAGTGGATAGAAACCAATTCCTACCTTGCGTGTCAGTGATTTAGTAAAAATTACATTGCAGAAATATTGTTCATTGTAAATTTTACAGTTTGATTTTCCAATATATTGAAATATTTGTAAATAATCAAAGTCATTTATTTGTAGAGTATTTATCAGAACTTTCATTTTATTATTAGTTCTAATCAATAAAGTTATCAAGCATTATTTAACATTATTCCAGTGAAGTTATTTAGTACTAGCATAGTTTAAGTATTATCTATTTTCTCTTGTTCAGAATCACCATTGTCCTTGCAATTCCAAAACTAGCTTTGGACTAATGATGTTTATAATTATCTATATTATTCTTTTTAGAATTGTTTATATGGCATTATGGTAATGAAAATCACTCTTAAAGTTACTCACTTTATATCTTTTGTGATGATTACTAATTTATTGATAGCTAGCACACTCATGGTAAACCTGATAATCCTGAGCATCAATGATGATTGTCATTGTGATGCCAACATTTTATGATATATGGTTACTTCTACAGCTTTTTATTAGGCCATAAATTTCTATTTACTACTTCATAATATTAAGTCTCAAGTTTGACATTGGCTTGACAATGATTAGCTAAGATTTCATATTATCTTTTGTAAATCATGTCACAAAGATGCTGATACTCTGTCATCGATTATTTACAGTTGATGCTGATCCTTTGCACATTTTTGATGATTATTTATCTATTTATTGTTTGCATTGCCTTCACTATCTCTTCTTTTCATAGTTGTATTATTAAACTAGTAATTAAAGAAAGTCACAAGCATATGTAATTTAAAAATTTGCTTAAGACCAATGTCTAATAGCCACCTATAAATCAATTTTTAAATCTGTATATAGATACAAACAATGGGCAACATAAATAATGTAATTTATTAATTTTATATATACTTTTTTGTTCTAGGATTATTTGGTAGATCAATTAATAGAACTAAACATTTATATAAGAGATTAATAATTTATATTTAACATGGTCTACCTTCATCGAAAGCAGATCAGTTATAATTGAACAGACAAATCATGAAGCTATTTCAGTTTAGTTGCAAAATATTTTAAGGAAATATACTGAAATGACTTAGAAAATTCAAGAATAGATTCTACCACAAAGTATTTAATATATAGGGGGTTTGAACTCAGACTTTCACATAACCCTCAACTATCCATGCTATCTCATATTGCTGACACACTTGATCACACATATGTTGAAAAGATAAATAATCAATATATTTCATGCTAAACCAGCACTCGTCAGATGGTCCAGATTATCATCTCCACACATATATATACAATCAATGCTCAACTTATATTAAGATAGCCAATCTTCATACTTTAATAGACAGACTTCAATTCACTCCATCTCACAACTCTTCAGCTGTCCATTTCATTGAAAATCTGATAATGGAACACTCAAAGCCCACATTAAGTTATTGATATTCAAAACATTTTGTTCTCTCATCAGGATTATCCAGTATTTTATTTTTTAAAAAATTATATATGTATGCGAGAGATTGTTTTTTTTTTTTTACTGGTCTATATAATTTTTATTAGACTATCATTATAATTGCTTTTCATTTAACTTTATTCTTTGTGTAAGATAATATATAATATGTTATAAAAATTCCAGTCTTGCACTATTATTTTCATTGCTATTAATTTTTTTTGGACCTGTGTTTTGATTACTTTATAGGATTCTTCATTTTCCATAAAATATATAATGAATGTAAACACAAATTCTTTATAATATACATCTATAGCTATAAAAATATAAAGATGAAATTAAAATAAGAATAGTATTGGCAAAGGGGACATTTATTAAGAGAAAGAAAATATTTTAGGAGGCCTTTGGAGAGAGAATTACGGAAAAAATAACTAAGCACTATATGTAGAATGTATTTTTGTGAAATGTGAATGAGTAAAAGAATTAGGAACAGATTGGAGATTTTTGAGATGTGGTCATGGGGAAGAATGGATAAAATTAGTTGGATAAATAAAATAAATGTAAGTTTTGAAAAGAGTGATTTGAGGAAATTAAAGGTAGAAAGAAAAACTGGTTTAGACATATATTAAAAAGAAATACTAGTACAATGAAGGGTGTTTTGGATGAAATGGTGAATAGAAACAGGAAGAAATTATAGAGAAGATGTTGGTTAAAATAAGAAATAGAAGAGATGTGGAATTAAACATCTAAACAATGAACAGAACAGAATGGAGAAATGGATGAACTAGTTGCATGATTGCTCTGGACATGCGCTTATGACAAATCACTATTGATTAATTGACATGTGCACACATGTATATAGAATTAACCTATTCATTTAGTATACTTAATGTTTACTATAGTAAATAGAGGGATTTGAACTCAGTAGAGGGATTTGAACTCAGGATTTTCAGTCTATATTTATCCTCCATCCCAAATAACTTATGCACATGACCACATGTGAAAAAGATAAACGATCTCCAATATACATATTTTATGTAGAACCATTACTCATCAGTTGGGCCATATCATAATCACTCAAACATATATACAATCAGTCCTCAGCTTATATTAATATAGCAATTTCTTCAATTTTAATGGAGGGGTTTCAATCTTCTCACAAATACAATTTCAATCATCCATTTCATTGTAAAGTCAACAATGGAATTCTCAAAGTTCTTGGTGAATTTCTTATTGTAGTCAAACTCATGTAGACATTACATCAATCTACCCTTTCATATCATTGGACCATTACATATCCATTTATATTAATAAAAGAAAGATGGGCTAAATGTTTACTATAGTAAATAGTGGTATTTGAACTCAGTATTTTTAGTCTATATTCATTCTTCACTCCATTCCAAACAACTAGAACACATGACCACACGGTGAAAATGATAAATCCCCAATATACATATTTACTAAATCATCCATGTACTTTACTACTGTTACACAATGCTTTATTTACCACCCTCTTACAGTTTACAGTTTTGATTGCCCCAGCAATCTTCTTCAGAACTTTTATATAGGAAATACAAAAGTTCTGAAGAAGATTGCTGGGGTAATCGAAACTGTAAAAGAGGATGGTAAATAAAGCATTGTGTAACAGTAGAAACGTACATGTTTGATTTAGTAGTATATGTATACATTTGGCAATGCAATAAGAAAGAGTAATGTTACATCTTTCACGTAGAACCAGCACTCATCAGTTGGGACAGATCATAATGTCCCTCACAAATATACAATCAGTGCTAGGCTTATATTACGCAAGCAATTCCTTCAACTTCAATAGATAGGCTTCAATTTCCTCAAACCTTCCAACAATTCAGTAAAAAACCAACAATGGAATTCTCAAAGCCCTTAATGGATTTGATAATGTAGTCATACCCATGTAGACATTATGTTGACATACTGAATAAATATAGGTTAATTACAGATTGCCTTGGAAATAGGTTACATTATAGTAGAAATCCAGTGCATTCCTCTTCTATTAATATTAACAGATACATAATGATCCAATAATATGAGGTTGTTAGACTGACAACATGGGTATGACTGCAATATCAAATCCACCAAGGGTTTTGAGCATTTCATTGCTGGTTTTTCAATGAAATGGATGGTTGAATTGTTGGAATGATCATAAAATTGAAACTTGTCCATTAAAGTTTAAGGAATTGCTATCTTAATAGAAGCTGAGGTCTGATTGAAAATATATGTGTGGGACATTATGATCCAACTCAAGTGATGAGTGTTGGTATATTGGGGATCATTAATCTTTTTTCACTGTGTGTGGTTACACGTATGGTTATTTGGGATGAAGTGAAGAATGGATATAGACGGATAATTTTGATTTCAAATCCCTCTATTTACTATAGTAAACATTCAGTATACTGAATGAATAGGTTAATTAATTAATTAATTGCCTTGGAAGTAGGTTATTCCATAGTATAAGTCCAGCCATTCCTCTCCTATTAATATAAATGCATATGTAATGGCCCAATAATATGAAGGGTAAGATTGATGTAATGTCTACATAGTTATGACTACAATATCCAATTCACCAAGGGCTTTGAACATTCCATTGTTGGTATTTCAATGAAATGGACAGTTAAATTGTTGGAAGGGTGAGAAGATTGAAACCTGCCCATTAAAGTTTAAAAAATTGCTATTTTAATGTAAGCCAAGAGCTGATTGTATACATATATGGGAGAATTGGCCAACTGGTGAGCAATTGTTCTGCATGAAATGCATATATTGGGGATCATTCATCTTTTTCATGTGTGTAGTCAAATTTATTGGCTGTATGTGAAGGAGTAGAGGATGGATATAGATTGAAAATCCTGAGAAAAAAATTCCTCCATTTATTTATACATTTACTGGTGATCACATTGTCTCTCAGCAGTGTTAATTTAATGGATATAAATGTCAATCAAAGCAAATTATTATTGTGTCATTGGATATTATAAAAAAATAACCAATTGCTCTAGCATACAGATGTGTTTTGAGAGTAACTCCTTTAATCAAATTCCTTGGGTTTAATCACACCACATCATGATTTAGTTAATCCATAATTTAGACCAACCCGTAGGAATGTATGAAAACATCACATAAAAATTTCTTTTCAAACTTTATTTAAATGTGGCTTAATATCACCTGGGTAAGAGTGATATAATCCTTGGTTTTTTTTAAAATCTTAAGTATTTAAATATTAATTAAATTAATTCATTGCCATATTACGTATATGTAATCAATTGGATGAGCAAATGTAAATCAGCGTCTCAAAATTAAATTATTCCTTTGATTATCCATAATATAAAACATCAACCAATCACTTTGCAAGAATAATCTCTTTCGTCAGCTGTCTTTGAGTAGGTAACATTTGCATGCCAATATAGGGATTTCATTATTCTTGTAATATTAATTTAGAGCAACTTGTAAAACAATACATCAGCTTACAATCTTCTATGCATAGCTTACTTAAACGCACATTAATATTTCTGAAAACAGACAGTTAAAACTAATTTTTATAAAATCTTAAATAAATTAATATACAAGTCTATAAACATTGATGTGGTGAATTGACTATACTATAAAACAGTTGATGAAAAAGATTATTCTTGAAAGATGCATCACAGCATTTATTGTGACAACGATATTCCACATACTAGCTATGCTATAGTATAGATTAGGGAAAGTAATTAATAAAACAAAACATACAAATCAGTGATATTGATATCCTGGGATGAAAGAAGTTAAAAGAGTATATGATTATTGAAACTATTTATGGCGGGATAAAGAATATATTTTAGTATGTATATTCAGTGATTAAAAATGTGTTATATGGGCGCACAAGGAATACTGAATTATCCTGTATACAAACAGAGTATAGAAGGAGAACCAATCTTTGTATATAGATATATCTTCATTATAGAGTATATAGTTTGATTATTAATGGTATAGTTGCCAGAAATATAATTTAAAGTGCATAAGAGATTTTGGAAATAGAAAATCATGATTAGCCATATATCGCATGATTCATCTACATGATTTCAACTTACTCATTGCTTGAAATTAGTCTAGAGATATTGAATAGGACAACACTAAGGAATTTATTAAACAGTATCATCTGGCAGCTATTACTTACTAAATCTAACAACAGGTGGCATAGAGATGTGAAGAAAAAAAATTCTAGTAATAGTTATTAGTTAAGTAGTTGGTTTTTTTTAATTTGTAAATTATTTATAATATATTAACATATAACCAAGAAAAAATAAGACAATAATAGAATCGACAAGACAAACAACAGTGGTATCAGCAATGCTGACCAAAGTATAAGCTAAAATATTTCGATAATTAAGCTCAAATTGTAATATAAAGTGATAACTCAGTGGGTTCAATAATATATGCCACAATACAAAGACATATAGGGGAAGCATTATAATAAAATATAAGATAATAATGAAAAGGAAAAATCTCAACTCACTCTAGCATAAGTAAGAGGAATGATATTGTAAACATATGCTATTGAGATTAAATTTATTCTATAAAGATTTTCTAAGACAACTAACTTTTTTTTAATCCATCCTCTAAAGATCTAAACATCTCATTGCCTATCAGATTTAAACACTATTTAATTCTTATAATTTAAAATGTTCTTTAAAAATCTATGCCACGTAAGATCCATATTTTGAATGTAAAATTTTTAAACCTTTAAACATCACACGATCACTAACTCCCATGCTTGCTCATAACTGTTGTTAAAATAGGAAAACTCTCTCCATACAGTAGTGCCACTCAAAACAAGACAGAGTAATCAATGGATGCCAGAAGGCTTGTGCGTAAAATCTCTATCTAGTGCCTACTCATCCACACTGATGAAGGCCACAAGCCAGAAACTAGTTTGGGGATATTGGATGAGTAGGCACTAGATAGAGATTTTATGCACAAGTCTTCTGGCATCCATTGAGTACTCTGGCTTGCTTTGAGTGGCACTACTGTATGGAGAGAGTTTTGCTACTTTAATATAAAATTTTAATATCAAAATAAATTTAATAATGTGGTTCATTAAATTAAATCAGAGTATCTTGGGGTAATATGATTTCATAAATTCTTTTGATTCTTTAGATTTATTTTATGTTGAATAAAATCCTAGCTAACAAAATAAATGTCATACATTAATGTCTTATCATAATTTTGACAATAACAAGATTATTACTACTTAAATATAACGTGATCTCTTAATTTTAAAATAAGATGAACACTCAGATATTAAGAATGGATGAGGGATTTTGTAGCCATTCTAAACATCTTGGAATAAATCTACTTAAGCTCCTAAATATAAACTAGGTTTTGTAAAATTAAATTTATCATAAAACCATAAATATGATTTTATATGAAAATGTTTTAAAATAAACGTGAACAATAATTTGGAATAAAAAAATTAAATGATCCAAATTGACAAAACAAATTGTAATTCTTTATTAAGAAAATACATCTTTCTTAAATGTTCTATTAATACTTAAATAATTCAATAAAGTGACTCATTAATTTTAAATGTCATACTTTTTTTAACAAATACACTTAAAATAATTCATAATATTTTTATAAACATTTAAAATTTTAATCAATGTTTGAAATGATTTCTGTTTAATAAGTGGAATGATGTGAAGAAATTACTAGGAGAAATTTCTTACATAATAACAAATATTTATTTACAGGAAAACAAAAATACAAATTAATCCAAATTTGAGTCCACATTGCCAAAAGTTTCACACTGTTACTTCTTCCAAATTATAGCAGAAGGATCAAAAATAAAAATTTACATACTGTTTTATTAAAAAAAAACATTCATTGGATTAAGCAAAATAATCCAGAAGATTAAATACACTTTCTGTTGTTTAATTTGTCAAAAATTTTCATTTATCAATTCATTCATACAATAATAACCTTCATATAAGTAGTGTCCTTTTATGAATCTTTAACATAATAATAATATTATTAGCTTACCAATCCAGCATATGATGGAATTATAAAATAGCATTATATTGTCTATTTATGCTTAAAATAAACTTAAATTTAAAATTAATTATTTATTATACTTAGTCCTGACAATTAGAAAAACTCAGATATAGGACTTACACATTTACAATGTATTATTTACATTTAAGCTAACCAAGAATGCTATAGAGGCAAGCTAGAATTTCTCAATACCTTGATATAACCACTAAAATGTCAAATAAAGCCATGGGAAAATCTTACACATACTTTATTAAACATACTATAAACAAAATCCATCTTCAATAATAATAAAATAAGGCAAAATGTGAGTATGATGGCATAAATCTTAAGATGCATCTACTCTTGAGGGCTAATAAAGGATCAAGGACATTGTCACTAGTCAGGAAAAATAATGAGAATGTGCATCAGGGACAAAACATTAAATATGAATTGCCTTAAATATAGAGAAAGTTAAGCTAAAATATCTAAAATATATGCTATGAGTATATAATGCTAGCAAGACAAATAATAAGAGAGGTGAGTGCTACTATCCTTTTTGAAAAATGAGCTAGCAAAATAATAATGATAACACTACCATCTTTATAAAGTGCTTATAAAATAGAAATAGGCTAAATCTGCTATCCCTAACAAAAATACAGGTAACAAATGTGAAATATGATAAATAACAATAATTAATATTAAATATGGCTCTTTTAACATTGTGGAAGAAATAATCAGAATAAATTGTAGAAATATACATCTATTTATTCAGTTTACAGCATATCAATATACCTTTATAAATAAATTATTTATATTTTAAACTTTATAAATAAATTATTTATATTTTAAAAAGAAAGACATATACTATTTTAAAATATGCTAATATGACAAAGTACTATTCCAACCTATAATATTTCAAAATATAGCATATAACAAAAATAATATGCACAAAAAAAAAACACAGTATGAAAAATAATAATACAAATAAATTCAAACACCCTTTTACCAGCAAATAAATAAAAATAATGCCATGTTTCCTTCTTAAATCATTCTCCATTAAATTGGATTATGAAGAATATTGGCAACTATGTCTTGTGGACAGCAAATATCTCCATTATATAATATATAAAATAATGAAGATATTAAAATCTATAGTATAACTATGAAGTGTTGAACACATTTCTTTTGGATATCATTAATAAATTTCAAACAATTATACTAACAAGTATAGGATAAATTTATAGCTATTTATTAGATACATTCATGGATTTAAATTATAATAAATATTCATAACACTACAGTAATTATATGAAGTATTAGAATTCAGGTTTTCTAAATTAATTCATTATACAATAATTTAAAATTTTAATAGTAATGTAAATATTGTGTAATAAAGTACTTCTAATAAAGAACATTTACCAAACTTTATTAAATATTTTCTTCCAGGAGAAAATATTTAATTTCAATATCATATCTGCAACCTCAGCCATTTCAATAGCAATGCATGGAGGGATAAAATAACTTCCAGGTTTAAAACATTTTTGCAGGTGTTTATAAATCTTTGCATGAAGAAAAAATATGTCATTTTTGCAGGTATATTTATATTTACAAAATTTTGATCATGTGAAACATTTTTTAAATTTCACATATTAATTTGTAATTATAAATTTATTAAACGCACATTGATTATGTAAGTAATATTTACTGAGGCTATAACCTCGATAATATGGGTGTAAAAATGTGATAGTAGGGACCTCTACAGGTGTTTTAACCACAAGCTTACGCTATGGAAGAAAAGAGGGGAACCCTTCTTTACTTCAACCTACTTTCTATTTAAATAGATCTGCGAGCATGAAGCTATTCGATACTTCATTGATTAAGTCCACATTTCTTATTACACATTAATACTCGCGAAATCTTTCGATTTACAATGAGTCAATGGAAAGATTTTATAGTTAGAAATATATTAAAAAGTTGTAATTATAAATTTATTAAACGCACATTGGTTACTATTTAAATAGAAAGTAGATTGAAGTAAAGAAGGGTTCCCCTCTTTTCTTCCATAGTGTAAGCTTGTGGTTAAAACACCTGTAGAGGTCCCTACTATCACATTTTTACACGCATATTATCGAGGTTATAGCCTCAGTAAATATTACATATTAATTTGCTAAGTTGATTTTCATTATTGCCCCACATGAAGAAAATGATTTTTTTTTCTCTTTCAGGGGAGAAAATGGAAATAGTCATAATAAATAAAGTTTTCTTGTTTTTCAAATAATAATATAATGTTTTTACTACAATACAGTACATGTAAATTATTTTATTGAGGCATAACATTATTAGTTTAACATTCTTTTGCAGATTTAATAAATCTTTGGTAAACATCTGAAAATATATTCACTATATGAATATACAATTCCTACCTTGAATTTACTCAGCTAAATGAATTTGAGATCATGTTACATAACTGAATATTTTTAAAAAAATGTCAAGAAATTAATATTTTCTGTAATGTTCTTGAGAATATTTAGTGGCAACTTTAATTATAACACAGACAGTCAATTGGGCTTGGAAATTGACAACTGTTTTCAAGTCATGATAATGGCAATAAATATAACTTTTGAAGTTTTCCAATGCAGTAAACCTTAAAAGTAATATTCAACACAGAATATATATTACCATTAAGATGGCCAGTATAGAGATTTTGGTTCCTTTTGTATTTTAGTCTAGATAATTGTGTCAAGATAGTTTTAAATTACTCTATCATATTGAGGTTAAAAAAAAAAATTAAAAAAAATTACACTTTCTTAAAATTTAAAATGATTGTTTAAAATTAAACAAAGTGAAATTAGATAAATATGTGATGAAAGTAGAATGAAAAGAGAATGATGTCAGGTGTCAATCTCACCTTATTTATACTACTGGTCATGTGACCATTTTACAAGTCTGTTTATTAACCCTTTAACATATAACCTCTTACCTGATTAGTTTGAATCCTTGACCTATTTATCACCAAAGAAGGTTGTTAATCAAAAATTATCTAATTAATATTCAATTTTGCAATAAATCAATTTTTTTAGATACTTGAAATTAATTAAAAACACTTCCTGGTTGCAAACAAAAATAACCAATTAAAATTACACACTAGAATAAAAATAAAAATATATAATCGAAATTTATATTTCATCTTTAATAAAAGAAATATTTCATAATATTTAATCCCTTTATTTATTACTGTTTTAAATTTAAGTAAGTTTCAGAATAGATTTTAAAATTGTTTTTAAGGATATTTTAAAATAAATAATATTAAATAAATATAATATTTATTCATTCATTCAATATTAATTTATTCATTACCTTAAATATCCTATTTAATTACTACCTTTATTAAATTCTTTTCTAATTAAATAAGTCTAAAATATTCAACTAAATATTATGGGTTAACATTAAAATGAATTAAAATATTATAGCTTTAGTTTAAACACTAGCAAACCAAAATATAGGGTTTGAATGATCAAGTTCAATATCTATACTTTTTGGTATCTTTGGTCTGTTATAAATCACAGACATCATCACATGATCACAATTTTCTATGCTTACACAAGTTTTGAAAACAGTAATGATGTGATGTGGTGTACTGTGGCTTCTCCTTAAACGAAGTCAAAAATATTTCAGCAATTATGCCCAGATAAACCTGTTAGCCACTTTCCCATATTCTGCTCCATCCCATTTCCACAACATAATCTTTGATGGGCCACCCAGTGCAAACCTTGGTAATCAATTGATGCAGATTTGCACTGGGTGGCACTACTGTATAGAAAGTTTGCTACTATTTTAAAAACTTCTATAAGCATAGAAATAGTTATCATGTAAAGTTTAAGGGTTTTAAAGAATTTACTTTATAAAATTAGTACTCTACAAGTTAGATAGCTTTTTTACTTGGTCTATTGAATTCGTTTTCTGATAAAGAGGGTGCATTCATAAATACAAAAAACCTTGTGCACTTATTATTTTGTTTCGTCTTTTGAAATGTTTGTGATTTTGATATAGTTCCATCTACCACAGATTATAAGCAGTCCCTTTCAAAGCAGTGGGAGTATATAAGTGTTTCATGGTGGAAAAGTTTGTTAAAATATTCTTTGTTATAAAAGCAGATTGCCATACACTTTATATTATTTTTTTAAAATATTTTAATTAATGATAATATGAATACTATTCCATAAGGTTATTTTCTTTATATGCCTTCCCCTGCCCCATTTTATCTTTTATTTTTATAGTAAAAGACACGTGGCATTATTGTTCAGGAGTTAAGTCCGAATGCCAGACCAGAATCGATCCTAAGGCCTCCCATCCCAAGTTGGGCACTATACTTACTACACCAACGAGTGCAGGACAGCATTTGAATTAATAATTTTAATGACCATTTGAGTTCAATATTTTTCAATATCACAATTGATTTAGTAATAAAAATGAAGAAAACTTTTTTTTTAAATAGACTGTTGAACTCTTATTTATAAAATTTGAAATGATTGAGATAACAGGAAGACAAAGCAAGCTATCAGAGTGGAGTCAGATGTGTTACTTACTAACAGCTGGAAATGGTAGGTGAATTTACAAGAGGACCTGAAGTCTTCATTGTATGGCAACTACAAACAATGCCTCGCCAACGGTAGCAGGCGGAGATATAACAGCGCATATTATATATTGTAAATATGCATTTCATATTTGTTTCATTATGCTGCATGTCGAAGGATTATTATATATTATAATCGTATTTTACAAGCGCCAGGGTTTATCAAAAATTATCATAAACGCAACAGAGGAATTATTTTAATGATTTAAGTCTGAAGTTTATTATTCATTTCTCATTTTTATCAATATATTTTAATATTTTTTGAACTACAATAAATATTTTTTCATTTAGTTTCAAAACTTTATGAATTTCTTTTTTCCCCTTCAACCTAATTCTTTTATTTATTTTTATTAAACTATGTATTTTTGAATTTATTTTTAAGAAAATGATTGTATTCTGCTTTTTTTTATATATAATATTGAAGTTCTCCCGTAATACTCTGTCACCAAAACTGCATATATTATTCTCCTTATTTATAATATTTATTTTATACCTATTTTCAGTAGGTATCCTAATTTGTAACCAAGCCGATAAATGTCTATTTTCTCTATAAATATCTGTTTGCAATACAGCAATATTTTTTTTATTAAAACGTTCCTAAAATTTTCTTTCTTTTCCATTTAAAGAAGTTAATCCTATTAATATATTAAAAACATACATTAACTTTTCTTTTCATTTCATTAAAATTAATTAAATCTAAAAAATAAAAAAATAACGAAACAAACTATGGAAATGTTTTATAATTCTTCAATACTTAGAAGCAATTTTCCAAATCTACGCCGATATAAGAAGTATCTTTATGAAAAACAAATATGGGAATCGTTGGGGTGCGAATAACATCTTGCTTGCCGCAATGACATAGCTGTTTGACCTTTGATTTTACCGATATCTGAAAAATATTGCTTTTTCAATCCTCCTTCATAAAGAAAGTAATAATTTTAGCAGCTTTTACAAGGGATATTATCCAGCCATATGTACGCATAAATTTAAATTACTTCGTGATAAATACGGTATATCGTAAAATATTATCATTAGCATAACTGATTCAAACGCGGAAATCACTGACAAGTTCTAATGCCACCTGTAAGTAATATTAAATACTTCATAGTACTAAATAGAAAGAGTAAGTGAACTGTAGACACTATTAATATTGCGCAAGTGCAATTCTCAGAACAGACCAAGATTATGCATGTGAAAAAATTGAAAGTATAGCTCGTTTAGTGTCAAACGATTACACACATATACATTCATTTATTTATTTCAAGAATGTATGGAAAAATGAAAGTTTTAAGTACATCTAAAAAGATAGTACCTATGGAAAAAGAGAAATAAAGTAAATTAATAGCGTTCAGCATTTGTATGGCAAATCATAATTATATATGTGTAGGCAGGCTTTTTAGTACGGTATTTTACTTTTCTTTATTATATATATAGTCAAAATTAATTTAGTGTTTCTGATTGTCAAATACATGACTATTTTTGCAAAATTAGGTTCTAGTGACTCTATCACCTGCATAGAATTTCTGCAGGTTACTTAGTGACATTTTTAGTAATGTCAAAAATCTGCTAGACTAAAACAATTTTAATAATAATAATAACTAATGAATTGAATTTAAACAATAGATTTGTTCTAACAATGCATTATTTCATAATATTCTTTAGTTGAAATATCTTATTTCAAGTAAGTCAAAATTTTTTTTCTCTCTCATTTTTTTTTTTGTATTTTAATGTTATTTTAGCATTTAAGATTTTAAAATCGGCAAAAGTTTAATTGCTTATATATTGATATTGATCGAAACGATGTATTGTTCATATGTGTGCATATATATATAGGGAAAAGCGAAAAAAATCATAATGGTACTAATAGATGCCTTATATATTCACTATTAATAAATAGTTTGTAAAAAAAATATTAAACCTTCTAACTATATTAATTAAAGAATCTAATAAAAGGAAAATAAGTGAAAGTAATTATATGACCTATGATTATTGTGAATTGTAAGAATATATATAAAACAGCGCTAAATTAAAAATTACCCGAAAATTATACATCTTTATCTAGTGTATAATTTATATTAATTATGTATTAAGCATTTATTTTTATATGACGCTATGCACACCGTAGATAGTAATTTAAAGTGAGAATTCTACTCTCACACTTTACTCAACAGTATTTTAGATTTGCTTACATAAAAGAATTTGAGTCGTAGGAATAAGAGATTCCTTTTATTCCTGCATAAATACTATATCTTGTATTGTAGAGTGAAGTATTCATTTATTATTTAACACTCGCAGAAGACGCATGCACAATTAGCTTGAAAGGCTGATCTTTGAATGTATTAATTATGTATTGTAGAATTAATACATTTTGCTTCTTTTATTTTTGTATTTTGATTGAATTATCATGTGTTTATTATTCATTATGATTAACTTTATATATACGTTGTTATGTAGGTTATGTAAATTAAAGGTTAAAATAGCTTATACTTACAATCGGAAGGGCATAAAAAAAATTTGTATCATTCCTTGGCTCTCTCGCCCAGGGGTTTTTTGGTAAATTATCCCATTTTAGGGGTGAAGGATTTGTTTTTTTTCTTTTCCTAAAATTATTTTATCGAACACGCATATATACTTGTTAAGTTTAAAAAATATTAAGAAATCCAATATACACCTTCATGGTAACTTGAGAATATTAATATTTTCTTATAAAGGCCATCACAACATTTAATGAATTATTTTTTTACATTTATAATAAAGTAGAAACCCGTTAGCACAGTGTTCCTTAACCCTTGGTCCGTGGACCGGTGCCGGGCCGCAGAACTTTTTTACAGGTCCGTAGGTAGACTGGCAGCATAATAAGAGTTTAAACTTTTAATTAATATAAACAATTTTTATTTATTCTTTCATCTCATTTTTACCCAATTAAAAAAAAAAGAAACAGAACGAAAACAAAATCTAATCAATCATACATAAATTAATTTGTTTTTCTAATTATCACAGATGTTTATGGGGGGGGGGGGGGGCTAGAATTAAATTTTTTATTACTTTTCTAAAAAAATTCAAAAGTAAAAAAAAAAAGTTTTTTATTATACAAACTCCAAACATATATATAACTGCATTTTGTATCCTTAACGTTGTTTTGATCAGTTGTAACAATTATGCTCATATAAGGATACGGAGTTTACATCTTTAAGAAAATTTATCTATAGACTTCTGCCGTCCGCGAAACCATATCCTTATTTTTACCGGGCCGCAGGTATGAAAAGGTTGATGACCACTGCAGCACCTTTTGAACATTGTAATGATTTTTTTTTGTGATGGCGGTAGAATTTTCGTTCACGTTATTGGTCGATTATTTTTCGGAATCTAAAATTTCGAATGTCCAAAGACAGTAGAGGACGGACTGAATTATTTTCAAAATTACGGAATAGTAACTGCGCAAAACATGTGTTCAAATGCGTTCAAATGCGCATGTTTTGAAACTTTATGGCGGTGTGATCTCAAAACGTGTTCAAAACAAGGATTTTTTCATCTCTTTTATATTGTTTATTACATTTACATTAAATTTTTTTAATTACAATCGTTTGTCATTTGTAATTTATTGTGCTTTTTATAATCATCTTTAAAAAACTTCAACGAAATATTTAATTCAATAATCATCTTAAAAGAAAAACAAAAACAGGCAGCCATTGTTTAAAACATGACGACACTGAAAATAGATTATTAATAATAAAAAAAAGGTCTGGCAGACGAAGAAATGAATATATAATTAACTGTCACGTATGTATATTATAACATAGTAAATACATTGCTTTTTCATAATAAATATGCATTTCTTTTTCAACATCTATGAAATAAAAATTTGATAAATTGACCCAATAATTTATTGAATTTGTTCTGGAGTAAAAATTTTAGCGGCGACCACTTTTGAGTGAACTATTTATTTGTTCAGTTTTGTTAATTTCTCTCTTTGCTTATTACTAATTTGACATATGCTAGTAATGCCATCATAATAATATAAAATCACTGAATTTAAATAGTAAAGTCAAACCTTAAATGGTTTAACAAATACGTAATGATATGCTAAAATAATGACTCACATAAGCTAAAGTCATTGATCATAAATTAAACTAACATTAATGAAGCGTGCATTGATCCCCCTTCTTCAATCAATATTTTAACATATTAAACAAAACTAAAATTCACCCACTTAAAAGTGCAAAATTACAAAATAGATTTAAGTCGCCAGCCGTTTGGCGATGATAATCAATAAGAAATTAATAACATTAATGGACACCAATATCCACCCCAGATTGCAAAAGTATTTATACATTTTGTATAAATTTACGATAAATCATTTATTTACAAAAAACAGGTATTCATTTAAAGTACAAACCCAATCCTACAAGGTATTTAAAATAACAAGAACCCATTAACTCACCCCTCCCCTTTTATTTCACAGCGGATATAGAAGTTCTTAAGACTAGATTTGATTGGCATTTACAAATAAAATTAGGTGAAAAATGTAAAAATATTATTAAAATTAATAAGAAGCATGAGTTGGATGACAGATTAGTTTTGAACTCTTGACACAATAGATTTTTAGCCCTATTTATGTCAGTTTTTAGCCACTCAAAAGAATGTTTGTTTAATTAGACTTCCTTAGTCTAATGGATCCTTAATTTAAAAAAATCTTTTCTCTATTGTTAGTAGAGATGCAGTCGTGAGATAACTGTCCAAAATCGACTCAAAGAAATGTTAATGGCTAACTAAAATCAATTAGCTTTGTTTTAGATTTTACTTTCCTTAACTTTAATTTACAAAATCCTTTTAAAATCATGAAACAAACTCCCCACCCCTTTAATTATTTTTGGACAGTCAACGACTGCACCTTCCATCTTGAATTTATATGTAGTTTTATGACAAAAAATTATTACAACGTATTAAAATAAAAGTAAAAAAAATACACTTTTAAAAGACACAAAATTATTTAGTGTTTTTAATTATATATATATGCTCCTTTAATATATGTATATATCTGAGTCGCATTCATAAAAGTTAATATTTAAAATAATTAACGTTTTTATTTCAGATTTATATTTATAAATCTCATAGATGCTTGTCAGAAATACACATATAGTTTATATACATTTTACAACAAAAAAAAAAGAACAGGATGACACATGGGCTGTGGTAGAACAGTGAAACTCGATCTTGAACTAAGGTCAACTGTTTCACACTTCCCCACTTAACATGATGGTACTTCCGGATAATTCAACCGATGATGTATTACCCTGAAGGCATATCGGTCTAATGTTGTGATTTTTAAGATAACGTCTTCAAGTGATCTACGGACACATTTAGTCGCTAAAATGTGTCTGCAGATCATGTGAACACGTCACATTAAAAAGCACAAGATTAGACCGATATGCCTTCAGGGTAATACGTCATTGGTTGATCACATGATAAAAAACATAAAAAAGACAAAAATGTGATGCAGGTCATGTGATAAAAAAGAAAAAAAAAATGTCAAAAATATGAAAATTTAAAAAACAAACAAACATAAAAACATAAAAAAAAGACAAAAATGTGATGTAGGTCACGTGATAAAAAAAAAAACTGGCAAAAATATAAAAATTAAAAAAAAATTTAAACATAAAAACATTAAAAAAGACAAAAATTTAACAAAAAATTTACATATTAAAGAAAAAAAAGAAGGGTAATATGGTCACGTGGTTTATTAGATGGCTTCTTGGCGGGCAGAAAACGAACACCACCATGTTTCTTGGTCCTGAAAAAAAAAATACAAAAAAAACAAAAAATTATTGAAAATTTACATGCATGAAATACAAAATAAGGTCCATACAAAATGTAAAAATGTACTGTATATTGCTAATTTGATTTAAAAAATTATTGAAAATTATTTACAAATTAAACGTAATTAAGTGGAAGTTTGATAAGTGTAGAAATATTAACAAAAAATGTTTGTAAATTAAAAAAAAAACAGATAAAAAACACTTTACCCGAATTAATGTGAATCTAGCATTAATGGTGATCTTGTATAAAACGTGTCATCACATGCCATAGTTTTACATACATTTGGTAATTTTAAAAACGTACTGTATATTGGTAATTTGAGTTTAAAAAATTATTGAAAATTATTTACAAATTAAACATAATTAAGTGGAAGTTTGATAAGTGTAGAAATATTAACAAAAAAATTTTGTAAATTTAAAAAAAAAAAATTAATGCGAATCTAGCATTAATGGCGATCTTGTATAAACGTGTCATCACATGCCGTAGTTTTACATACATTTGGTAATTTTAAAAACGTACTGTATATTGCTAATTTGAGTTAAAAAATTATTGAAAATTATTTACAAAGTAAACGTAATTAAGTGGAAGTTTGATCATTGTAGAAATATTACCCAAAATTTTTTGTACATTTAAAATAAAGATGTAATGCGAATATGGCATTAATGGCGACCTTACTTTTACATGCATTTGGAATACTTATTGTCTATATTCAATAATATAATTAATTCTAAAATTATAATTATTAGAAAAAAAATTAAAATTACTTACAAATAGTGTTCACTGCGGAGGACTGAATTGGGATATATGTTCCAAAATCACAGCGAAAGGATCAGCTTTATACGACTGCCTCCACTATGATTAACACGATGGTGTTCATATCCAGCCTCAGCTAACTCTTCGCTCTTATATCCCTTCCAGCAATCGCTGTAGATAGTCAAGCCTTCATGTACATTTTGCAAAATTTCTTGCATGAGAGTAGACGCACTTCGATCTCAAATGGCTACAATAAAACATTCCTCAGTCTCTCTGCATACGCCACCAAATAGCCATTGCTGTGGTAGGACTCTTCCGGCATTGTTCTTCCGTTTTATGAAGAGGCTTTTGTCGATTTCCACAATTGTGTTGGGACCTCTGATTTTCTGCCTTTCATTTCTTAACAATCTACAGGTACAAACTTTATGGAGGTAGTTGTTCCAATCCATAACAGTTTTGTCTGAAATATTCAATTCCTCCGCACAAAATGTTATGGATGTTAATTGTTTGGACCAACTGTAGATGAAATGTATAGCGGTCACGAAAGTCATTTTGGAGCCAACAAACCACGTGCCTTTTCTCATTGTGATTTGGGATAGACAATCTTTCAAGTTGCATCGCCATTGTTTCACTGAATTGGGTCCCAAATTGTGAACATACTTTTTCATTTCATGACCATTTTGACACAATTTCCTTTTGGGAAGAAGTCCGCAGTCTTGTAAGAAGATGATCGCTTCTTCCTCTGTACTTGGTAAATTAAATAAGGTTCTTGTAGCTTCAGCCATCATAAATGCAAATAACGCAAATATCACAAAGTAGAAGAGCTCAAAAAAGTCACTGTGATGTCATGGATAGCAAAATCACAATAGACAGAAAAATCAAAAAATTTCCCAAACATCTCGCGGGTAAAAAAAAAAATTGACTTTCTGATGGATTAATCATGCCAGTCACTTGGTTGCCATGACAATGTTGTCATGCAAAAAACTTCGATGTCTACTGGAAGGGAAATCGGTAGGTCAAATACGTCATCGGTTGATTTATCCGTAAGTACCAAAATGACAAACAAAAAAATTGAATTAAAAAAAATGCCTTTACTTCGAATCCATTCATGACTGAAGAACTACCAATTTTCTTTCAAAAACAGTACTTAATTATTTACTGGTACCTATAAAAAAAACTTTATGATAGTGCCTTTCTTCTTTTGCACTAAAGGTTTCTGAACTTATTTTCCCCATCTTCAACTATCTCCTGCCCTACTCTTTTGATTGCTCCCCCATAATTTATTTTATCTGCCTGCTATCCTGAACTGTCACCTACATTATATATGTCGAAAAAAAATCTGATTCACTAATTAACATACGATTATAAACTAACTATTCACAAATAAATATGGAAAGCAAAAAAAATTTAAGAAAAAACCAAAACCACCATATTATTTGGATTTTCACTTTCTAATTTGTCTTGGCTGTTCTTCTGCACCTAGAATAGACTTGAAGTTTTATTATTATTACAGTCATTATTATCTTTTATATATTTGGTCATTGCTATATAAAATTTGTTCTTAATAAAAATCAATTCTCTACTACCACCCACTCAATCCAGGTTCGAATTCACCTTCATTAAATTCTGTGTTTTAAAAGAACATCTGTTGGCAAATTTATATCAGGGCACCAGTCAACAAGGTGACACAGAATATACAAGTAAAAGCTGGGCCACTCAATTCTCATGTGCAAGAAATATGTCTTGTAAGAATTGTCCTACTTTCAAAAATGTGCTAATAATTACATCCTTCTTTTACATATATATACTACATTTTTATATGCATATAACATTAAATGTAATTATATTATTGGATATACAAACCTAAGAAGAAAAAAATTACAATGACTGAGCATACAAACTCGGAAAAAATATCTTACATATTATAACAGTAGCTGGGTTCAAACCCTGTTACAAGAAAATTAAGTAACATGTACCCATTATCCTCGATACATATATTAATTTCAGTTGTCATCAAGAAGTTAAATATAATGTATGAGGAGTTAGATATATATATATATATAGGTAAATCAATATTGAACTTTTTTTTTAAAAAAGAAAACAAATGGGGAAATGATTAACTCAGCATAATTATTTATTTTAAAATATTTTTTTAAAAAATGTTATTATAAATTTGAAAAATACAGTTATACGCAAATATTTTTTTTATATATTGTTATTGATTGTTTCAACTATAGATTTTTGTTTTGATCATATCTTAAGTTAACTATAGATTTTTGTTTTGATCATATCTTAAGTTAATGAGGGTAGTGAAAAGAAGTATATGCCTCTAGGCAATTCTTGGTTATATAACACAATGATTAATTACTTTAAAAAATTCTGAGAAAGCCAATGAATGTATGGTGAACTAAAAATACCAAGAATGATGGAACCAAAAGACAAAGGAAATGTTAAAGAAAAAAAATATTTAAAAAAAAGCATTCAAAAGAGAAATAGATCGAAGTGCCGATAAATTCTTTTTTTTGGAAAGTGGACGAAGAAGTTAAAATTAATTAGATTGAAACAGCTGAGCAGGAGAGAACCATGGACATCTTGCAAATTGTGATTTTTGCATTTGGCTTTGATCTATTAATTGAGATGGTTATTCTGGAGTTACTATAAAGGACATCAAAGTTTTTTTTATTTAACTGTTTTGCAAAAGAGATGTATCTTGCATCAATTTGTAGGATACCAATGTTTATAATGTTGGGGTAATAGCAGATACGTGAAGGGCATCTCCTTCCACCGCCAGTACGAAGCTGATTCTACCCACCACCTGCCCGCAAAAGAACCCAGGAACCTCACCAATAATCTATACTGCATAATACAGAACAAAATAGAAAGGATCAAATCTAAAAGTATGAACAAATTCACCTTGGAAGATTACATCATTAATAATTTAAATTGTGTCTCGTTCATAATGCAAATAAACCTTAACCCTTAAACCGCTAATTATATTATTGGTTGTATGAGGTAAAAATCAAATCTTTTAATTGGCCAACTCACAAACTGAAGACAAAGCCTATTGTTAAAACATATTCGCCTATAATATTAAATTCAACTCAGATACGTTTATAAAAAGTATATTACTAATTTTTCAGGTTATGAAGAGAACGAAAGTTCTTTCAAAAATAAATTGCTATTTATTTATTCTAAAATATTCAATTTCGGCAACATAAAAGCTATAATATAAACAAAAAGGTCGACTTTTACGTTATAGAAAAGTAAATATTTCTTTTTACTAAATCTTAAATATTTTTACTAAAATCTTCAATATTTTTCGAAAATAATTTTGGTTTTTTAGTATTCTCTCTGAAAATAATTTTTAATTTCTCAAAATATTCTTTTATAATAATTTAAATCATATTCGAAAGGAAAATCTCAGCGTTTTTCTTTATTTTCTTTGATCAGGCGGTTTCTTTGTTCTTTCCAGCCAATCAGAATGTCTTTTTTGGCTGAGAGCATGCTAAGAACCAATCACAAGTAATGTTCTTTCTTTGTTTAGGTTTAAATGCGTTTTTTTTTATTTTTTACTTGTAAAATAATTCGGAAGAGGGCACCATCTTACAGAACTTTTAAAAACCTATTCAATACCTGTCTAACGAATATTTTAGGATAAGAACTGGCAGAGTTAGAGTGACGTCAGATGTCGACGAGGAGCTTCGTAAGAGGCGGGAAAAGGGTTAATGCCGGACTTCACCAATAAAAGATATCACGCTTTAATAAAGTAAACATTGATTACTTCAGGACCATAAAATTGAACTAGCTACACTATGTGACTGAATATTTCATTATCCAAACCCCAGGGTCCGTCAAGTAATATGATATTATTGTCTTAATATAACTTGGAATTGCTTCTGGTTACCCTCTGAATAATTCTACCTGATTAGGCTATTAAATCAAATTATAGCATATAACTATATATATATTGTAACAGTCAAGTTTGTACATTCACGTAACAGAATTCAGAATCCAAGCAAAAAAGACCGAAGCTGACCAGACTAAGACTGTGACATCCCAAGTCCGACCACACTTCAACTCGTGAACCAGGAATCCAAGACTCAAGACCCTATGGATGACCACCTTGAAATTACACTTAGTATACCTCTTTCCACATGGTGGAAATAGGTCATGGAGACACAATAAGACTCTGATGAATAAAAGAAAGGTTCTTAATTGACTAAAATATATCACTAATCTAATTTAACTTAATGCATAGTTTTCACATATATAGACTATAAATAATGATTAGAATTGGATTGAATTAGATCAATAACGAGACAGAGAACGAAATACATTAAACTAATTATACATTTATTTACAATTCTTCTATCCATATTTCATTTATTTACAATAGTATTTCAGTGTAGAATGTATGCAAACATTGGGTAATTCAAAATAACTTTACATAAGTAATCATTAAATTTTCATAGATGGGTTTAACATGTGCCAATCTTATGAATTACTTTACAATTAATTATAATCAATCACTATGTTATGTCTATAAATCATGTTAAGCCAAATCCTATTACATTTGTGGCTGTAATATAAATACTTATTTTGAACTTTGATCATGAATTAATTTACTAAAAACAATATGACTTAATCACGAGTGCATAAACCAGCTCAAGTAACCATCGATCGAACATGGCTTTCGAGAGAAAATTTCAGAATGCTGAAAGTGTTATGTTAAGGTGGGAGAGTTGGCTGAAATAAGATTTTACCAATATGCCATGGCACAGGTAAACAATAATAGCAAAGGTCGCTCTGTGGATGGATGAAATAACTTCAGGATTCTTGCGACAAATGCCAGCACCCTGTAGCCTATCGCAATGCTGTGTAAAAAGGAACATTGTGTTCAGGAATGGCGGGGGACTTACATGCTAACCTGGCCTTGGCTCAGGCTTCGCTAGTGCTCTACCCTATAAGAGAAGATGTGCTGTCAATGCCGTGGCTCCATCTTGAGATACGTATATTACGTATAGCAGCAAAACGAAAATTTTATAAAATAATATATCACATCCGCCAAGCAAAGAATAGTATATTTCATACGATGAAATACGAGACAATAGCATATTAGCTCTATCAAATTGGGACCAACTCTTGTGTAGCCTGATAATAAATGTCTATGCTACTAAAGGGAATATTAATACATCTGTACTTTGACATGCTCGATCTATTAAGTTACTTATAGATAATAAATATTTAAGAAGAGAAAATATATTTCTATGGACTTAAGAACTTAAATGACAAATATACTTATAAATACGATCAAGGCTAAATTTAATTCTTAATAAAACTATAAAGTTAAGTTTTTAAATGGTTGATTAAAAGAGCCACATTTCACATATTAAATCATTTAAATAATAAAAAAAAAATAGGATTTTGAAACAGCGCAGAAAGTTGATGCTATAAACAAATTACGCGAAGATTTTCAAATAATATCTTCTTAAAAACATGAAATTAAGTGCCCACTGTTTTGAAATATTGGCATATAAAATATAATAAGCATTTAAAATAAGCAAAGAAATATAGACACAATGGCAGTGATATAACTTTAAACTAAATAATTTACTTTGAAGTGAATGGAAAATATAAATAAGTCAGATTATTTAAACTTTAACAACATTAAATTTTGATAGCAATTGACATATTTAAAATATTAATTAAATGGATTTAAGTTTTGGTTACATATTAGTTTTATAATTATTTTAAAAAGAGAGTTAGCTAACTTATATAGATATATTTACACAGAGCTCTGCGGTTTGAAAAATAAAATGGTACCGGTATTATTTATCTGGACTGCAAGTTCTTGCTGTAGGTTTGGTGAGTTTGACTGGGTGGCTAGTGGCATCATCTTTACCATTATGTTAGGCTAGTCTCTTCTATCGGCATGATGGTGGTTTAGGCATTTTGACGACAGAAACCCCGTTCTCCCCACGGAGTAACAGCAACAAAATGCCTGCTTTTAGTTGGACATATTATACATTAACAATAGTGATGACTGGCTGCAATTCTCACTAACAATATGGCTGTGTTTTTCTTCTTAAAAATACAGAGTATTTATATCTTTTCCTTATTGGAATCTATCGCCTCAAGACTCACTAAACTCAGGAATTTAATTAAATATTTTTCAATTTATAATCCAGATTTTTAAAATCTTAGATAACTTATGTTAGAAACATTCCATAAGCTATTATTATAATTAAGATTTTTCGTTGCAAACAATTGTCCAATTTAGATTTTAAAATAACTTAATCTTATCTAAGGAGATTTTAATTAGTAAATTTTGAACTAGTTTTACTTTTTATGGATTCCAGGTGTGATCGTTAATTACACTTGTTTACAACCAGAAATCTTTTTAATTACTTGACCAGCTTTTATTTTTATCTTAAATTAAAAACAACCTTTTAACATTTTTTTTAAAATGAAAACCTTTTTAATATATTTATTTAAAATAATTTACAAACATATTTTGATATAGCTTTTAAATATATTTTCGAGAAACTTTTCCCTGAAATATATTTAAAACAAGAAATCTTTTAACAATTTTTAAAGACATTTAATATTATTTTTAGATAACGGTTTTTACATATTTTAAAATCATGCTTTCCCTCTATATAGCATAGATTATATATCCACATACAAATTTACAATATTAACAAACAAAATGAATAACTTAAATAATATAACAAACATTTTTAGAAATATTAAATAAATTTAGTACGCTATAATTTTCCTAATCCTATCTAATTATAGCGTTGGTTTGCACGCAAATATATATACTGTTTATACAGACATGAGCGAATTTTAAATTTATTAACATTTAAATAGGTGCAAATTTATCACAGATGAGTATGTCATTAGGTTTGATGGTGAAATGATAGGGGCTTGGAAAGTTATTGTTTCTTATCTGAATACTTGGGACAAAAAATAACAAAAAAAAAAAGGAATTTACTTACAGTTGGCTATTAAATAATTTTATAGGCTCCCCTTTTTTTTCTAATATTAAATCAATTAAGCTACCCACATAAAGATGAAAAATAAAGAAACCTAATTGCCTGCTACATTCTATACCGAGGAACTTCATACATATTAGACTATCCACTACTACAAAAAAAAAAATACGACTAAAATTAAAAGTTTAAAAGCAATCCACACAAAATAGAATATTGTCAAATATTTACATTTAACAAACTTTTATATCCTACTGGATATATGTCAATTAGTTGCAATGGGGATGTTAATTTTATATATATATATAATATTTCATAAACTATATAATGATAAGGGAGGGTAGATCGTAACAAATATATATATATATGTAACGCTATTCCGTTACAATATATATATATATTATCTAAATAGGATCTGGTGGTACATTAAGTAGCTCCTCTTTATCTGGCTTCAAACAACACCCGCATATAACGTCATTCTCTTCATCTGATGTCCATCCATATCCCTCATACTCATCTTTCCATCTCACAGGTGGTTGTGCTGGGTGCATTTCTAGACTCCATGCAAACTCACTTCCTTCGTAAGGTATTTCATGGCTTAGTTCGACCTCATTTTTCTTTAACTTAGAATCTCGACCATATGGGTCATTGTGCATGGCAAAAAATTCTCTTATTTCTGGCCCCAATTCCATTATAGCATTCTCCACTTGGATCTCAGCATGTGAAATGTCTGGAGGTTCCTTCTTATTCTTACCACTCTCCTCCACCACTTCCTGTGTAAATTTGACATTTTTTTCATGTTCGATGGTCTCCTTCGAAATAGCAAGTGATTCTCCCCATGCCTGGTCCTTCTTCTGTATTCCCTGCAAGTCCTCTTCCAATGCAATTTGCTTTTGGTATATAAAAACATATTATTGCCCAAATCAATCTGGCATTTGTGTGGATTCAAAAAATCACTCCCTACTACCAAACAATATATTAACTTAGCCATGACTAAAAATGTGTGGCCTAGACTAGCTTGACTCCACTCCAACTCCATCCATACTTGTTGTCTTTCGGTCTTGGTCTTTTGGCTGTCTTCTAGGATTATGACCAATGCTTTCATTGGCAATGTCGGTATATCAGGCATCTGTTTTTGTGGTCAGCCATTCTTTTGACATGAACGACACCTGGCTACCTGTATCCAACAATGCACATACTTTCATTATGCCAGCTCTTACTCGCACTATAGGACATGGTTTAAGTGGAACTTCTGGCCTGGTTTCATCTAAATCAATGATTACAGATGTGATGGAATTTGCCATCGCTATGTTCCCTTTTTTATCCACTGGACTCTGGTAGGAGGAACTGACTAACGGGGTCTCCTGTGGTTTAACGACGTCTGGGGTCTATAGGGATCTTTTACTCTCATTTGATTTTGGGATTCCCATCTAGGTGACCTACTAGTCATCATCGTTTGACATCTTGGAGGATTGATTTGCCGCATCTTCTCTGGTGGTTTTTCAGGTCCTGGTGTGAAGTCAATCATTGTTAGAAACCCTGCCATGTCTTCTATCATCCTAATCCGACATCCCATCATCAGTTGTTGTACTCGATTAGGCATGTTTTGCTGGATAATTCTGATCATCTGTGTCTCTGTGAATGGGAAGGCCATTAAGGATCTGAGGGAAGCTATCTGCCTCAGAAAAAATTGAGTATGGGTCTCCTTTACTACCGATCCATAGGTTTCCCTGAGTATACCATGGTAGATACCCTCCTGGCGCTCCTCACTCCAAAATGTTTTGTGCATGGCATCTGTATATTGCTCAAAATTTTGCAGCTTCTCATTACAACAGTCCCACCATGATTTGGTATACCCATATAAATAGTGTATAGACAGAGCTACCTGATCAGCCACTGGGATTTTCTGAAACCTGAAAAGTTCCCTTAAACTTTCTAAATGTGCACTTCTCCTTTAAAAGATTTCATTTGAATAAATTTAGCTAAACCAATGTGACTACCTATTTATGGAATGCCCAGTCCAATTGTCTCTGCATCTAACTCATTCCTATCTGGGGTGGCTATCTGATCATTTCCTTTGTTTATGACACTTTCTGCATTGATGCTGCTTTTCTCCTTTCTAAGAATCTCTTTAGAGTCCCCCACTGATACTAGTTTTCTTTTGCACGGGTTCTTGGCTAAATGACTAATGGCTAAACTGTTCTCTATGCTTTCTTTCTTTGCTCCCTTCATTTCAGTGAGGTCTTTTTTTAATTCTTGAATACATTCTGCTATACTGTTCTCTTCCTCAGCTGCTGCTTGACTTCTATGAGCCAGGCCTTCTTTTAATTCATATATTTCATCCCGGATTGCACTATGTGTGTCTTCATATTCCTGAAACTTCCTGCTAAGATCTATCTCCATTTTATTGAACTTCTCTACATCCCTTTCTTGATGCTCAACCTGCTCCTCCATGGCCTTGATTTCCTCTTGGATTTTCACCATTTCATTTTTGTTTTCTGTCCTGGTTGTATCCAGCATTTCTGTGAATTCAAACTGTATTTTTTCACAATTCTGTTGGCAGCTAAAGGATACTTCCTGCAGACCTTTACACAGCATTTCTAATCTGTGCTGTTCCTTTCTAACATTGCCTTCCCAAAGCTTCAAAACGTCGTTCCATTTCTAGATTATTTCTATGATCTCTCTCTTCTGCATCCTGTCTACTTTTCCTATAACTCTCTTCTGCATCCTGTCTACTTTTTCTATCTCTCTCTTCTGCATCCTGTCTAATTTGCTTCAATAGTGACTCCATCATTGAGTTCATATTCCAGCATTCTTTCTTAATTTCTTCTATAGATCTCTGTTCAGTTACTGTGGTGTCTGACTTTTCTGACATGGCCACGCTTTGATGTATAGATGCCTTTTCCCTAATCTGGCTCGTACTCTCTTCATCTTCTGTGTCTCCCTCTGTGCTGCTACTCTCTTCCATAATTTCTTTTCCCGATCTTAATATAATACTCCTACACATTCCTTCTTTTCCTGTTTTCCCTTCTTCCCCTTTCTTCTCCCATACTTAATATACTAACAAAAAAAATTTCTCTTTTTACTGGCTCAATTCGTTTTTACTAAAGTTTCTTGTTTTTTGTTTGCTTTACTAACTCAGCTAATTGCTGCATTCCACAAAGAAAATGATCTGTCTCCTACTCATCCCAACACCTATGCCTAACTCTATTAATACACCTAACTTCTCACTATACATTCGCTTGATGCCCACCCAACATTTAACTAACTGTGAAATAAATTGAATATATATAACAAAAAAGTTATAAAATGCAACTCATCTTTGGCCTCTTGCAGCTGTTTTTGTTTTTTAACTTTTCCACTGTTCATGGTTATAATTTAATTTACACGTCTGTGCTAGTTTCGAACCTTTAAGATTTGATTTGACCTTACATTTATTTATTTCTCTTTCTCATTCAATCCAATTCATAAAACATAAAACAAATAATAGACCCCTCTTTCTTCTCTTTACTCCTGATGACAAAGTTTATGTGAGTACGATTTGACATTTATTCAAATCATGCTCGAGCGCCAGTCACAGTGAGCAAGAAAGTTTACCCAACATATATTATAAATCCCTTAAAAATTTTACTATGCATCTATATAAATAATTTTTATATAATGAAATAATAATCTATTCAGAATATGGAATAATTGACGTTCAAACTCATGAAAAAAAATCTATACATATACATTATTTTGGAAAACGAAAATTTAATTCAAAATCATTAATTTTGAACAAAAGAATTTTATCTCTATACTCAATAATCTCTTCAGGAGTGGAAATAAGTTATAGACCCCACGATTTTGGCATACAAACCCAGGGAAAAAAAATACTATGTAACAGTCAAGTTTGTACATTCGCGTAACAGAATTCAGAATCCAAGTAAAAGAGACTGAAGCTGACCAGACTAGGACTGTGACATCCCCAAGTCCGACCACACTTCAACTCGTGAGCCAGGATTCCAAGACTCAAGACCCTATGAATGACCACCTTGAAATTATATATAGTATACCTCTTTCCACATGGCAGATATAGGTCACGGAGACGCAATAAGACTCTGATGAATAAAAGAAAGGTTCTTAATTGACTAAAATATATCACTAATCTAATTTAACTTAATGCATAGTTTTCACATATATAGACTATAAATAATAATTAGAATTGGATTGAATTAGATCAATAATGAGACAGAGAATGAAATACATTAAACTAATTATATATTTATTTACAATTCTTCTATCCATATTTCTTCTATCCATATTTCATTTATTTACAATAGCATTTCAGCATAGAATGTACGCAAACATTGGGTAATTCAAAATAACTTTACATAAGTAATCATTAAATTTTCATAGATAGGTTTAACATGTGCCAATCTTATGAATTACTTTACAATTAATCATAATCAATCACTACGTTATGTCTATAAATCATGTTAAGCCAAATCCTATTACATTTGTGGCTGTAATATAAATAATTATATTGAACTTTGATCATGAATTAATTTACTAAAAATGATATGACTTACTCACGAGTGCATAAACCAGCGCAAGTAACGATCGATCGAACATGGCTTTCGAGAAAAAATTTCAGAATGCTGAAAGCATTATGTTAAGGTGGGAGAATTGACTGAAATACGATTTTACCAATGCGCTATGGTACAGGTAAACAATAATAGGAAAAGTCGCTCTGCGGATGGATGAAATAACTTCAGGGTTCTTGCGACAAATGCCGGTACCCTGTAACAGATCGCAATGCTGCGTAAAAAGGAACATTGTGTTCAGGAATGGCGGGGGCCTTACGTGCTAACCTGGCCTTGGATCAGGCTTCACTACTGCTCTAACCTATAAGAGAAGATGTGCTGGCAATGCTGTGGCTCCATCTTGAGATACGTATATTACGTATAGCAGCAAAATGAGAATAATTTTATATCACACCCGCCAAGCAAAGAATAGTATATTTCATACTATGAAATACGAGACAATAGCATATTAGCTCTATCAAATTGGGACCAACTCTTGTGTAGCCTGATAATAAATGTCTATGCTACTAAAGGGAATATTAACCCTTAAACCGCTAATTAAATCATTGGTTGTATGAGGTAAAAATCAAATCTTTTAATTGGCCAACTCACAAACTGAAGACAAAGCCTATTGTTAAAACATATTCGCCTATAATATTAAATTCAACTCAGATACGTTTATAAAAAGTATATAATTAATTTTTCAGGTCATGAAGAAAACGAAAGTTCTTTCAAAAATAAATTGCTATTTATTTATTCTAAGATATTCTATATCGGCAACATAAAAGTTATAATGTAAACAAAAAGATCGACTTTTACATTATAGAAAAGTAAATATTTCTTTTTACTACATCTTCAATATATTTACTTAAATCTTCAATATTTTTCGAAAATAATTTTGTTTTTTTATTATTCTCTCTGAAAATTATGTTTAATTTCCATAAATATTATTTAATAATAATTTAAATCGTATTCGAAATGAAAATCTCAGTGTTTTTCTTTATTTTCTTTGATCAGGCAGTTTCTTTGTTCTTTCCAGCCAATCAGAATGTCTTTTCGGCTGAGAGCATGCTAAGAACCAATCACAAATAATGTTCCTTCTTTGTTTAGGTTTAAATGCGTTTTTTTTATTTTTTACTTCTAAAATAAATCGGAAGATGTCACCATGTAAGAATTTAAAAAATTCAATATATTTAAAATTTATGTATGAAAAGAATGAGTTAGAGTGATTTAGATGTAGAGGAGTGTGAGGAAAAGGGTTAATACATCTGTACTTTGACATGCTTGATCTATTAAGTTTACTTATAGATAATAAATATTTAAGGAGGGAAAGTAAGTTACGTCTATTTTTGCACAATTTCGTTTGCGCGTGTTTTCTGAGGAACCTATCTATCGCGTAAAATGAGACCCAGGTGTATTTAAAATAACAAGAACCCATTAACTCACCCCCTTCTATTCCACAGCAAGATATAGAAGTTCGTAAGACTAGATTTGATTGGCATTTACAAATAAAATTAGATGAAATGTAAAAATATTATTAAAATTAAATTATAACAGCACTAAATTATAAAAATAATAAGAAGCTTGCGTTGAATGACAGATTAGTTTTGATAGTAGAGAATTGATACAAAAGATTAACAGTCTCACCGATTAGGAAGTTTTTTAAAAAAATTAAACAAAAAAAAACATTAATTTACAAATTAAATTACAAATAAGAATTGGCTAATGCGATTATACTGTCTTTGGGCTGGTTACCTCAGGATTAGCTTTGTTTTAGATTTTACTTTCCTTAACTTTAATTTACAAAATCCTTTTAAAATCATAAAACAAACTCCCCACCCCTTTAATTATTTTTGGACAGTCAACGACTGCACCTTCCATCTTGAATTTATATATAGTTTTATGACAAAAAAATATTACAACGTATTAAAATAAAAGTAAAAAAAATACACTTTTAAAAGACACAAAATTATTTAGTGTTTTTAATTATATATATATATATGCTCCTTTAATATATGTATATATCTGAGTCGCATTCATAAAAGTTAATATTTAAAATAATTAAAGTTTTTATTTCAGATTTATATTTATAAATCTCATAGAGGCTTCTCAGAGATACGCATATAGTTTATATACATTTTACAAAAAAAAAAAAAAAAAGGAACAGGATGACACGTGGGCTGTGGTAGAACAGTAAAACTCGATCTTGAACTAAGGTCAGCTGTTTCAATATATATATATTGTAACCCTTAGTTTCTTAAAGAAACTAACGATTGGAAAAGGGACAATAGTATTAGTTAATAATCATATCAGAATAAAAAAGAATTCTTTTTTTTAAAATTAAGGATTAGTTAAGAGCTTTATTTTAAGAAGCCAATAATCGTATGGATTGAATGTAAGGGATAGATGAAAGTATATTTGTACTTTTATTTAAAACTATAATGCATCACCATAGAGAGGGAAGAATGTTGATTTTCGTGCATGCATTATAATATCTCAAAACGTTGATTTATAAAAATCTAAATAGAAAGGTCTTGTTAATAATAATATTTATTAATGAAAATGATAGTACGAATAAAAATTTAGCTTGTTATAGATAGCATTTGCCTAACATTTCTTTACATGAGAATAAGTTTAAATTTTAGGAAATTTATGAAGAAGATTTAGTGCTAATAAGAGTACCAACAGCAGATCACTATTTGGTATTATGTATGTGCGTACTTAGGTATGTGTGGTATATATATTTGTTTTGTTTTTAAAAATTATATATGTGTAATCATAAAAAATTATGCATCATATAGTATACTATTCGATAGCATACGAAAACAAAATTATTTTATAGAGGTTTTAAAGAAATTAATCATTATTTACAATTCTGAATTTAATTTTAAACTTTAGTCAATTTTATTTATTAAAAATAAATTTCAATAAAATTGACCACCATTATTTTTTTCTTGTCGAACAATTTTCTTGAGTTAAAGCGGGAAAAAGTTTCAAGATAAAGGTGGAAATAAAATAAGTATAATGAGAATTGAAATTAATAAACCAATCAGAATTTAATACAGCAAAGGTTAAAAGAAATAGACAGGCGAGGAGGTGAGAATCAGAATATATAAAAGGGAAAACGATGTTTGTAAAGGGGTTCTTTGTAAAATCTAGTGGCTAGTGAACCGTCAATTCTGATTCTCTGTTTTTATCGTCTGCGTCGCCCATAACAGTCGGATAATATTTATATATTTTTTTGTCCATGAATTGCTAAAACATACATAGGCATACCCATCTCTCCTGTAAAATTAATTGATGACAAAATTTATTCGTAACAAGAATTTGCTGCATTATACCTCAATCTTAGCTTCGAATTTATAAGCTTCGATTTAAAGGAAAACGTTTCAGGAACAAATATTGATAAATACATATTTTATCCATGGCTTGATTAGAAAATTCAAATGGATATTTGGATTCTTAATGTTACCAGTCGGAAATATAGCTGAAAATATTTAATATTTTCTCTTATCGTTTATGTGTATATTTAACTTAATACATGCCTGGATAAGGATTATTTGACAAGAAACACTTGCCAAACATTGAAGAAATCGTGGAATGGAAATAAATTAGTATAACATCTTAAGCACTTATTAATACAAATCCTAGAATAAACATGTGAAAAAAAACATCTATGATAAATCTGGAAATCGAATTTGAAAAAATGAAGCATCTATAAGAATAAATATTGAAATAAAGTTTGAGAAAAGGAGGCCTCAATAAAACAAAAACCCTGGAATAAAAGTGTGAAAGTAAAGCATCTATTATTATAAACCCGGGAATAAAATCGGTAAAAGTGAATCTAACCTTAAAGATTATCAATTAACAAATGTAAGTGATTGTGTTTAAGCTAAATAATCCGAATCGTTGATGTAGCTACATACTAAATGAACATTGTCTTTGCGTTACTCCAATAATCGTTAAATTGGGATAAATTTGATCTGTTTGCCATGGCCATGCACAAAAATTTCCTTCAAATATTGTTTGTTTACGATAAGTTTGTGTTTCTCATTGGATTAGTAAGTTCCTTGCAGAAGAATCAACTTTAGCTTCGAGTGATATCAACAAAGACTATACGGTTAACAGTTTACATTTAAATTTTTTTTATTATGTTTAGTAGGTGATTAAGATTAATGGAGAATTATAAAGATGATTTTCATTTTGTAATAAACTATTGAAAGTTATAAAGAATTATTGATCCCTTAGAAAATTGCTTAAGCCCATAATATTAATGAACAGTAAAAGAGAAAATGGTACAACAATTATAAACTTATATTTATGCTCGAATTTTAAAACGATATTTATATTAATATCATATTTACATATTTGATAGTTATTGCAATACATTAGTGAGTATGTGTGATTTATTTTAATCATGAAACTTAAAGAAATGATTTTTATTTCGCGACCTATAAAATTAATTTATTTAGTAAATTATATTTTGTACTCGGTAAAGATTGATCGGATTCTACATCAATAATATGATACCCTTATATGTTATGGAAAATTGCAAATAATTATTGTTTGTTGAGGTAGAGTAGTTTTACCACCTCAAGGGATAGAGATAGAGAATAGTTATTTTACCATTCAATCATTTTGTATGAAGGTATTAGGAGAAGGAGGACTTGATCCCAGCTCCGTTTATATTTATTGCTTAATAAAATAATTATTTCTATATTTGTAACTTATTTTATTTTCCCGTTATGAATACACTAAAGTTTACGTTATCCAGAAATATGGAACGATGGATAGTATAGCAATTGCAAGTCTTTGCAAGGTAGAGTAAGAATTACTTGTGGGAGGGGGTAATGTTAAAATCATAGTCGTAAAATTGATGTACGGAGTAGCTGAGCTTTGTCTTTAGCTTGTGTGCGAACCAATACTTAATCCAAATTTATGTATTTTAATGTTCAAATATTGGTAAGCAGTGGACATCATACCAGATAATCCAGAAGTAAATCATCGGTGGACTGGTAACAAAGTTGTCATGATTCCACATAGAAGAGTATTGAATGTTGATATGTGTTTGCAATATAATTAGTTGGTGTGTATTTCAAATAATTAGTAGAAAGTCAAGGATGTCAAATATATGTTGACACTAATAATCTGAATGAGTGACTAAAAGATTTCAATATCAATTTTTTTTAATGTAAAAAATTCGAATTTGTCTTATAGTCATTTAAAGGTCCTAATTTTATAATTATTATAAATCTTGTTTGGAGAAAAAGAAATCTTATAGTAAAGTGGGCCAGCAAATTGAATGGGCTGTAGGTTAAAATTTTATAATAATAATAATAAGTTTATATTATAACTTGGAAGCACAGCTTCATGCTTAAGAGCGTTAATTTAAAATAAGATAAGGGGTCAAAAACAGGTAATGATTATCAAATATACACCTTGATTAATTGAAAAGTTATAATCTTAAGTTAATAGTTAAAACAAAGTAACTTGGCAAAACCACCTTATGCTAGTCTTAAAGTTGTAGCTAATAAAAATCCTAGTTGTAAATAAGTTAAGTTAGTATTTTATTTTATATTTATTTTTTTAGGGATTGCTAGGGTACTTTATTTAATTGTAGATTTTTTTTGTTCCTCTGTATTTAATTATTTAATAAACATTCGTTATTGTTTTTAAATTTAATTTGTGTCTCATGTCTTGATATTTTGGGTATCTGGAACCTTACACCGCCTCAAAAAAACTCATATAGTTACTTACCACCCTATCAAACCTTATAAACGTGACAGAAGTGTAGAGTATTAAAATCTCATCCCATTCAAAATTTTATAAATTGTGCCATAGTTATGGGTTTCCATAATTTGTATTTCCGATATAGATCGATCATGAAATATCTTTATTAAAGTGAATAATAAATCCATATAGTGTATTAATAAATGATATAAAAGTATAAACGACAACAAAAAAAAAGATTAGGTAAAATAAAAGAAAAAAAAGGATTCATATATAATAAATCTTAATTATTTTTTTTAATTCGTTACAATGTAACTAATATAAAAAGTAGATATAAAATCTCTTCTCTATTCTTGATATTTGGAGACGTTCCCTAATAATAATAATAATAAGATACAATCAAAATTTATTAGATTGCCCGTTTGGTTAATTAACGATTTTGCAGTTAATAAAATTATTTGAATCACTATAACACATATTGTTAGCTATATTAATAATAGACATTCGCTTACATAAGTGTATGTCTCTTCCGTTTGTGTTTATGGGAATCGTATCCAAGGGTTAGTAATGAATTGAACGATAATGGTTGATTATATCTTGCCAATAGATCAAAACCTTGAGAAATAAAAGTATTGTAATTATTAAATTCAAGAGAGCTAGCTTGGAAATAGGATATTATAAATTTTCAGAAGCTAAAGAATATTATTATTATTATTATAGTAATACTTAGTATACTAGAAGTTATTAAGAATAAAATGTACACTCCATTCTTGTATGTGTGTGTGTGTGTTGAGGGAAATAAGATTAAAAGTTATCATTTTGAAAAGATATCAAGGAAAAAACAACACAGACATTTGAGAGTATATAATTGTGACTGTTAAAATTAATAGATGCTGAGAAGGAAAAGAGTATTATTTGGGTTAAACGAGAAGGGTTAATGACATCTATTTTACTTTGAATTAAATAATAAGTAATAAGAAGCATTAAGATAAGTTACAAGTTGTCTGTATAGATTACTGATTTTTTCTAGTCATTTACATATTGGAAATACACAATATTTTTATAATTACCGTTGGAGATCATATATCTGTATATAGTTGTGGAAAAAAGTTGTTTGTATTATTTTGCTAGTAATAATAACTTGTCAGGAAATTATTTGTATAATATTACCAAGTTCAAAAGTAAAAATGTAACGCACCATAACTGTTCCTATTAACTTTATATTTGTTTGAAAAATTTAAATTACTTCTTCGACAGTCTTCTAAAATAGTAAGCATTGATGGTGATCTCTGGTGTGCATTACATATTAAGATAGTTACAATTTGTACTTATAATCTACTCAAAATATTTGTAAATTTTTTACTTTTTTTAAAGCGCCTTATTAATCTTTATTTATTTTCTGTGAAATACATTACCTTAATCGTTTAAGTATTCATTTGTAGACTTAAACATATGTAATAATTGTTGTAATATTCCCACATCTTCTGCAAAATCTTGGCTTCACTGCAATCCATATATTTTTATTTTCTTAGTTTATCAATTTAATCGAGAAAATATTTCTTGATGTAAAAATTATTGGAGATTTACAATTACTCTGTTTATATCGTTATCTATGTCAATTTTTGGCATAGTCATATCATGTAATTTAATCAATGCTATTAATTATGATAAATATTCTTTTGAATATGACAATATTCCAAATCTAAATTTTGTTAGATAAAAACATTACTCGTAATGGAGTTGCTAGTATACTATTTGCCACTTTTCTTAAATATTAGTAACACTTCTGGGCTTTTTCAATCATTTGATACAGCTTTATCTCTTAAAACATTTGGTATATATAATATAGCAGCAATTTTTCTACAACTTCATTTCCTTCCTTTAATATATTAATAAAAATTTCAGCATTTCCTCTTCTTATTCTCTCTTTGGCAATTTAATCACGGCTAACCTTTTCATTTAAAATATTACCCGATTCAGAAAATGTTTTAACTCAAGGGATTACTTATTGCTCTTTGTTACTATAGCATTTTTGTAAAATTATTCCATTCATTTAATGTTGTCTCTTTAATAAGAGTTTCTTCTTTTATTTTACTGCTTAAATAGCCATCCTGTCAATATCAAGATGATATTTTATGATTTGAAAATATTATCCCTTGTATTTCCTTATCAATTCACAAATATAACTTTTTAAATGCTTATTAAACTTTTCTGTTTCATATTTACAAAATTCCAGATATTCAATTTTCTCAATAGATTACTTTGAAAATTCTTTCATTTTTTTCTTTGTCATATATTGTCTTTAGTTTGAAATGCCATAATGGATTGCTGTATTTTGTATTAGCTATCCTTAGTGACAGAATTCGGGAGATTATCACTTATCTTCTTATTGATCCCATTTACATTTAAACCAACTTCTAAGTCTGTTCATACTTTCCAAATTCTAATTTAAAGTAATTGGAATCATTCTAAAAGCAAGAAATATCAAAATGTAAATACTGACTTCAGTTATTCCATTAATTATATATCTAATATCTGATTAAGTAATTATCACTTCCTGTGTGGAATCATGAAATACATATTTTCTGTTTGTCAAAATATAATCCAATTCTGTTATACCTACATTTGCATGTCAATTTCCATTTACAATTTTCTAACTCAGTATTCTCTGTAATTTCTATCACCACAACTAATTTTTTCTACAGAAATTTTATCTTCATGTTCAAACGGAGTAAAGATAATAGAAAATTTCTAAAGAATTTTATACCAAAATAAATCATCATTTTATTTGAGATCGCTAGCGTGATTTCTATTCTGTCATAGTCGACTAGGACAGTGCTGAAATGATTATATCTGAAGCTCAAATATCATGGATTGTGGCCACAACTGTCAACACTGCGGTGTTCAACCTTCTTACAAACGCATGAACAGTTTTCATTATATTATAAGACATGAACTTAAATACTGTACTCAAGTTTTTATAATACTGCATTTTATAATCATTGATTTTCAAACTGACCTCTTCTTTTTTTATAGCCATTATTTATTTTAAGTGGATTTACTGTAACATCATAAATACATCTCTTGGATAGTCTTAAGACATTTACCATCAGAAAATGTCTACATGTTATGTTAATTTTGCTTGCTTACAGGAACTTATTTATTTAATTTTAATTACAATTTTGTAATATTAAGAGGTCTTTATTACGTATTGCTACGGCAGAGGTTTATATACATATAACCAATCATATTGCAATAAAATTAACACAAGCACAACTTTATTGCTTATTTATATATTCCTTTATTTTTTAAATAACAATAGTATAAAATGTATATTAAAATATAAATTAGTTCATAATCCAAATAGCAGTAATGTGACGACACGTATCTTTTTTTCTAAGGAAATCAAACAATATTAACACATCTATGCTATACTGCGGCCAGCACAATATAGAAAGTAACTGTTTCCCTTTCCAGCATTCATTCACTGCTATGGCTACAGCTTAACTGGACAAGACTTTTATTTTCTCTCTCTACTACTGCGACTGCACTAATTTTTTTTTCCATTTGTAAATGCAAATGAGTCTAATTGCTCTCATTACGTGCAATGCAAACATTCTGCGCCTAGAGTTCAACTTTACTGGAACTATTACTTTGTTTACAAATATTAACTTTATTTCCATTTATATTAGTTAAAATCTCCTCTGGTAATACAAATTTCTTTTTATAAGGTTCAGCAATCGCATCCAATCTTTGTAAGATATTAAAGACTGAACTGCTCCGCTATCAATTTCCACTGTTACACATTTATCACAAATTGGTATTTCAAAAAGTATATGATCCATTGTTTTGTTATTTACACTCTAATTATTAATTTCTTGGGCTCCGTTTCTCTGCCAAATTTGTAATCCGATATTTTCTTAAGTGTTCTCGATCTTTAAATGCGATGCGATGCTCGATAGCTTCTCTTTTATCGGAGTGAGGAACCTGTTAGCCACTATGCCAAGAAAAACACGTTATCCATCTTACCTTTCCATTACCCATCCTATGTTTTTTCCATATTTTTCTTTATCCTGCTCCATACCATTTCCATAACATTATCTTTGTCTTCTCTATGGCATATATATTGTGATGATCGCACATACTGCGGTCACACATATAAATATTAAACATTTTATGGCTTAGCTCAGTTGAGGTTATAGGATATGGTATTCATATAGGATGCAAATAAGAGTAATAGAACATTTATGGATAACAATTCTGTAACACTAATTTAATCATATGCCATACATTTATTCAATTATAAAACCATTGCAAAATTATCAATTATCACATTTATTATAGGATAGACAATGATGAAGACCGGGTACCTTTATATCCACATCACCATCCATTCTAAGCAAAGTAAAATATAATATTGGCACTGTAATATTGGGATCTATCAACTGCAGACAAATTAAATAAATTTGACTTATACTGGCAACTCTAGATATTCTATAACTATGTTATGTTAACCATAAGTGTGTGTGTGGAAATGGAGAATCGAACATATAATAAAAACAATTCATATGGGATATTAATTCAATAAAATATTTATTGACAATAAAGACAAAATAACAAAGACAAAATATATTATTATCCTATACATCTTGCTATTAACTCTACCACTTCCCTTCTTCCTTAGATAAAGTACACTTCTTTCTAACATCTCATTTATACTAAAAGAAATGAATTGTTAAAGAAATGAAATGAATATGATATTAATATGATATGTTATAAAGATTTTAATATTCATTTGCAAACACTAACTTTAATAATAGTTTTTCTTTTTTTTTTACTATTCCTTATTACCTATATTTTTGAATATGTGTGCCTGTAAAATGTTATAAATATAACACATTTATCAATCATACTATTTATAATTTATTTATGAAATAATTGAAATAAAACAAAAGTATAATTTTTGGAAAATAATAATAATAATAATAATATTTATAACAGTACACACACATTCGAATATAAAACTCATGTATAGAATGATTTTTTAAACCATGTAAGACAATATATTGTCTTACAATAATAATAATAATAACAACTTACATTAGCTTTTAAAAAAAATAAAAAATATAAAAAATATATATAAAAATTACATTTCTAGTATACAAAAAAAATACTTATCAATACATAATCATTAGATGATGAATTGTTATTAAATTGAAAGTCATTATTTGAAATGTCAATGATATATATATATGATGTATATGCTGCTTCTATTAATAATAAATGAATCACAAACAAAAAGTTAATCCTGATGGTTAAAAAATAACTTGATATAACTGCAAAAGTTTCCAATATTGAAAATCTTGTAATAACCATCATAAATATATTAGCATGCACTGGAATTATTTTATTAATCACCCGAAATAAAATCTCCAATTAGGTGAAACAATTATATTAAAGTTTTATGGTTTTATACTTTTAATTTTAAATTTCATATAATTTTTTATTCCCATTGTTAACAATTTCTTTATGTCAGCATATAGTTACTATAGACGATTACTAACTGGTGTTCAGTGATATATTTCATTATTTATTTCAGTCATATATATGTGAATAATAAATTATTTAATTTATAATTCTTTTACTAAGAAAATAAATTATATTGAATAAATTCTTTTTTAATTTCATTTTATGTAATATTAAGAATAGGCTTTTAAAAATTGAAAATATATAAAGCGTTTGCAATAGTATTAAATGTTATCTCACAATTACTTTCATTTATAATATTTTCCATGATTCAAGTACTATTAATTTACAACAAAATGTTAAATGACTTATAATGGATATTCTTATGTGGTATTCAGGCATTTTAATAGTGAACTCAAATCGCTTAGCTGGCAAAGTCAAAGCTGAAACCTTGCAGGGTTTATTTTTTCATGTTCATCCTTTTCCTCTTAAGTAGTCTGTTCTAAAACTTTTCTGTCAACACACACTCACACCCTCTTTTTTATTATTATTAATCACTT